>JAYESA010000006.1:161259644-161492144 GCA_036927795.1 Iris macrosiphon
ATCTAAACTAGTTAGGTCCACTAACACAATCCAAACAATAAACTAACATCTAACAATAATTAAATAATATAATAAATAATTATACAATATGCACAATATTTAATTAATTATGAAATGACCAATACCCTTTCCTAGAAATGTGGTAGTGACAAGTCTACCCCCTTAAAATAATTTTGTCCTCAAATTCAAAGACGAAACTACCCCCTAAAATTAAAACAGAACAGGAAATAACAGAACATAATAGAAAAGAAGAGGAAAGAACATAAGTAGGAAAGAACATAATATACCTCAAAGCACAAACAAATATGGATAACGATATCGCATTTTATCCTCTCTCTCCCAGGTAGACTCCTCCGGAGAGTGATGCCTCCATGCGACTCATATCAAGGGAATAGCATGGTTCCTCGGCACCTTCTCTCTCCGATCCAGAATCTCAACTGGTTGCTCTGGATAGCTAAGAGTAGGACCACCTCTATCTCTGAGTGATCCAACACATGACTAGGATTCGCCACGTACCGTCTCAACTTTGACACTTAAAATACGTTATGCACTCCCTCCAATGCAGGTGACAAGTCTAGTCTATAAGTAACTACACCGACCATCTCTAGAATAGTGAAAGGTTCGATAAATCGTGGACTAAGCTTCCCGCCTCTACCGAAGCGAATTGTGCCTCGTGTCAAAAAAATCCTCAGAAATACCAAACTACCAACCTAGAACAAAACACAACCTTAAGAACTTAATCTATAATAAACAACCAATAACAAGCACAAAACAAAAATCTAATACTATACCTCAAACTCAAAAGGTCGTCGGTGGCTATCGGCCCAATGCCGCTGTCGGTCCTATGCTACTCGAAGTCTGTCCCTGATCAACTTAACCTTCTCTATTGCATCCACAACCATCTCTGGCCCCAGCAAAACTCTCTCCAATGTCGTCCCATGATAAGGGAGTACGATATCTCTGACCGTACAGAGCCTCAAATGGTGACATCTCTATACTAGCCTGGTAGATGTTATTGTAAGCAAACTCTACCAAATGGAGATGGCCCTCCTAAGATCCTCCAAAATCTAGTACACAAGTGCACAGCATATCCTCGAGAGTCTGAATAGTCCTCTTTGACTGTCCATTTGTCTAAGGGTAATATACAATACTGAACTTGAGCTGGGTGCCCAAACTCGCCTGCAAACTCCTCCAGAAATGAGAAGTGAAACGATTATCCCGATCCGAGACTATGCTGACGGGAACCCCATGTATCCTGACGATCTTCCTCATATATATCTCTGCCAGCTTTTTCGTAGACAAACCCACCTTGAAAGGAAAAATATGGGCCGACTTGGTCAACCTGTCAACGATGACCCAAATCACGTCTTTTCCTCCTGGAGAAGTCCGAACACAAAATCTATAGTAATATGCTCCCACTTCCACTATGGAATGGGTAATGGCTGAAGTAAACCTCATGGCCACTGCCTCTCGGCTTTCACCTGCTGGCACACTAAGCATCTGGATACAAACTGTGCCATTTCCCTCTTTATGCTATACCACCATACACTCTCTCACATATCTTGATACATCTTGTTGGCACCTGGATGTATGGAATACTGAGAGCGATGCGCTTCCTGCAATACCTCCTTATGCAGCTTCCCACTAGGCACACATAATCTAACACCATGCCGCAAAAAACTATCCTCAGTAATGGTAAAATTATCCTCCAATCCTGCTCTCACCTGAGCTCTGATGTTCCTCAGAGATACATCCTCATACTGGACTGCCTTGATCCTGTCCATCAACTCTGAGTGTATCTGCAACCCCCACATCTGCATAGCAAAACCAGGAACTATCACCTCAGTGCCCAAGCTCTCCAAGTCCTCCAACAAATATCGATCCTGCGTCAGCAACATAGCTACTGGATATCTGCTTAAGGCATCAGCAACTACATTGGCTTTTCCAGGATGATACTGTAAAGAGATATCAAAATCCTTTATCAGTTCCAACCACTGATGCTGCCTCATGTTCAACTCCTTCTGGGTAAAAATGTACTTCAAGCTCTTGTGGTCTGTGAAGATCTCCACACCCTCTCCGTACAAATAGTATTTTCATAACTTCAGGGCAAAGATGACTGTTGTCAAATACAAATCATGGGTAGGATAGTTCTTCTCATGAGGACACAATTGTCTGGATGCATAGGCAATCACTTTCCTATTCTGCTGAAGAACACAACCCAAACATTTCCCCGATGCATCACTATAAATAGTGAAACCTCCAAACCCGATGGCAACGTCAAAATAGGAGCAGACGTCAACCTCTTCTTCAATTTCTCAAAATCAACATGGCACTGCTCTGTCCAAACAAACTCTATATCCTTCCTGGTGAGTCTGGTCATCGGCTCAAAAATTCTCGAAATATCTTGCATAAACTTCCTGTAGTAGCCTGCCAAACCAAAGAAACCCTTGATCTCTGCTACTGAACTCAGGATCTTCCAAGACTCCACTACTGCGATCTTCTTCGGATCTACTAAAATTCCATCACCAGTCATAACATGTCCCAAGAACTCTACCTTGTCTAGGAAGAACTCATACTTGGACAACTTTCCATATAGCTTCTCCTTTCTCAGCACATCCAACACAATCCACAAATGCTCCTCGTGCTCCTCCAGTGTCTTCGAGTATATGAGTATGTCATCGATGAACACCGCCACAAACTTGTCAAGGTACTGATGGAACACCTTGTTCATCAAATTCATAAATACCGTCGGGGCATTAGTTAACCCAAACGGCATCACCATAATCTCATACTGACCATACCGAGTCCTAAAAACAGTCTTTGGTATGTCCTCCAACTTTACTTTCACCTGGTGGTAGACTAATCTCAAGTCTATCCTAGAAAATACCTTGGCACCACTCAACTGATCGAATAGGTCATCAATCCACGACAAAGGGTATTTATTCTTAATAGTGAGATTATTCAATGCCCTGTAATCAATGTACATGTGCACCAATCCATCCTTCTTCGATACAAACATTATCGGGGCTCCCCACAGTAAAGAACTCGATCTGATAAACCCCTTATCCTGCAACTCGTCCACCTGCTTCTTCAGCTCGACTAGCTCGCTGTTGTTTACTCTATAGACATGCTGTGAAATTGGTTCTTCTCCTGGAACCAAGTCTATAGAGAATTCAACATCTTGATCTGGCGGCAATCCTGACAATTCCTCAGGAAATACATCCAAGAACTCTGCTATCAACAGATGCGGCAACTCCTTGTCTTCCACCATAGCTCCACAGATAATGCCTTCTCCCTGCTCTGCAGCTCCTCTAGCAAACTCAAACTCTGGCTCTCCTGGCGGGCTAAACAAAACTCTACCTCCTCTACAATCTATACTAGCATGGTGCCTACTCAACTAATCCATCTCGAGTACAATATCGTAGCTCGAAAGTGGTATTATAAGTTGACACACACTCAGCTCCCGGCCTCCCAGGGTAACTCTCCGATCCTTGCAAATATCATTAAACAGGATAATGCATCCCCCGGTCATGATCTTGCATGTCCTAAGCAAAGACTCAGCTACCAAACCATGCTTCAGAGCAAAAGAAACGTATACAAAGCTATGGAAAGCACCACTATCAAACAAAGATAAAGCTGGAATAGAATCAAGAAGAACAAAACTTGTGATGACATCTCTGATGGACTCGGCCTCCTCGACTGTCATAGCGAACGTTCGTCCCTGATGTGCACCTCCCTGATGTTGGTGCTCGGCATAACGCTGCTGCTGGGACGAAAGCGACGGTCCCCTCAGCTGTACTGCAGGTGGTCTCGCCTGTATCCTCGGAGCTGGAGCTTCTTCCTGAACTGCACGACGAATATTGGAAGGACACTCTCTCAGCTGATGCCCCTCGGCACGACAATATAAATAAACTCCCAACCTCTTCCTACAAACTTCCCAGATGTGGCCGAATTTCTTGCAGAAATGACAGAAAGCTTACTGTAACTGTCTCTGCTGCTGCGGTACTTGGTAAAACGGTGCCCTAACTGGAGTCTAGTGCTGCTGCGATTGCTGAAAAGGCCTGGACTAAAAATGAGGATGCTTGGCAGTCACTGTGCTGCTGTTAGCCCCCAGAAAAGAATCGCGATCTCTCTTGGGCTTCAAACCCAACTCCCGCTCAACCTTGCGTGCCTCCGCAAGTATCTCCGAGTAGGTATCATAAGAAGACGAAATAAGGATCTTCACTTCCCAGTTTAGACCCTCGCAAAAATGAATTGCTCACTACTAGAATAAGCTGAATTAGCGATATTTTTAGCGACTCCATGTAAAAACGTCGCTAATTTAGCGACTCCATGTAAAAACGTCACTAGACGTCGCTAATTGGCGATATTTAGCGACGTTTAACGACTTTTATGCAGTTTTTAAAAGATTAGTCGCTATAAGTCCAATTTAGGTCGCTAAACGTCGCTAATATGTTTTATTTAGCGACGTTTTTAGCGACGTATATATTTTGGACATTTAGCGACGTCATTAGCGACGTTTAAGACGTCGCTAACTTAGCGACGTCATTATTGGCGTCGCTAAAACGTCGCTAAATTTTTTTACTTAGGCCTGATTTCCCCTATTTCCTTCGATCTCTCCCTCTCCCTCTCCCAAATTTCAAACCCGCTCTCGATCTCTCCCGCTCCGGCTCCTCCTTCCTCCCTCCGGCGCCCCTCCTCCCTCCGGCGCCCCTCCTCCAACCGCGTCCTCCCCCCTCCGGCAGCGTCCTCCCCCCTCCTCCTCCCCCTCCTCCTTCTCCTCCTCCTCTAGGTAAACCCTAACTCTCTCTCTCTCTCTCTCTCTCTCTCTCTCTCTCTCACAGGACACACATGGCACTGACACGACACACACACGTTATAGATACTGACACACACACTGACACGATAGACACACGTAACCTAGGGTTAAGGTTAGGGTTAGGGTTTTTGACCTAGGGTTAGGGTTAGGGTTAGGGTTTTTGACATGGGTTTGGGTTATAGTTTTTGACCTGGGGTTATGAATGAAGGATATCTGATATCGATGAACCATGATTCTCTAGCTAGGATTTCTTGTAAATAATGTTGCAAGTTCCTGAGTCCAATTTATGTCTTTGAATGTCCAGAATGATATAATTTATTTGGCTAATGTAATCCAACTTGGGCATATAATGACTTCATAGATATTCTAAGATTTTTTTTGCAAAATGTAGACAACTATCAACTATGATCACATTCATAAGTATGTGTCAGGATAAGCCAAAGTTTGAAAAAGAATGGCATATATGAGAATGAGAAGTTATCTTGGGTTAATTAGAGGATATGCCATCAGACTTATCATCCATGTGCAGCAGCCTTATTGTTGAGAATAAACACGAAAATTATTACCCAAGATGAGCGTTTATAGAGAGGACATAGGTATCCATGATCATATTTTATGTCTTTAGAGTTAAATCATTCATTTGCATTGATAATAATATAGATCAAAATATACCAAATAATATAAAGAAATTAGAGATATCTCAAAAAATACTAAGAAACGGTAAGAATTAAAGTTTTGACCAAGCAGGATCACGAGTCGGACCTGGATATAAAGTTTGTCATCCAAATACGACCGGCTGCCTCACCTAGACAAGTCTATATGAGAATGAAACGTTGACTTGGTTTAATTAGAGGATATGTCATTAGACTTGTCACCCCCTTTTGCAATAGCCTTGTATCCTCAATCCTTCCATATCATATATCAATTTTTTTTAAAGTAATCTAAGTACTCCTTGAGACCAACAGCAAATACTCCTCACACATGCTTTGTGCAGCCTATTCATTTGGTTTTCAATTAATTAGTTTCATTATGGAATTTTGAATTGTTATACTAAAGCGTATAAAATATGCCAGACAACATGCAATATGTTACTTTTGAATCTTCCTCACACGCTAATGCATGTTCTAACTACCATCCAGAACAAAAGATTTATAAGTTGGTACCAGGCCATTTAACTTAAATTGCTTTCCATTTAGAAACTCAAGGCAAAATAGGACGAATGTTCGTGGTTTTTTTTATGTCGGTAAGCAATGATAGATGAGAAGGAGAAGAAGAAGAAAAGATGGTGACTACTACTAATTGGCAAAATAAGTTTTTGGAGCAAACTAACATATCTTATTCTCCTCCTACATCTCTCTAATGCCTACCGACATTTGAAAAACAACATGGTTGAGACATGAAAAAATAAGATTGTATCAAGGCTTGGTATAATGAAACATCATGTGGATATTATATTATTTGCAATAAGAGTACATAAAATATCAACACCATAATGAAATGAATTCATTATGATGTAAATATCTTCAATAAAAAAACTAGCTGACTGAACTAACCGAGAAAAGAGAGTATAAGATAAAGAATGAGCTAACATGTTACTACAAATCAAGATAGTAAAAATTATCAATATGAGAATTTTCGCTATGTCAATCGGTATAATTTAGTTCCTGTCATACGTTGTACAATTTAGTTTTCCATTCAGATTTGTAACCTTGGCAAGTTTGAGCAACCCTTCAGGCCAGTGAACTCAGCTTCTTCTAAGTAGGATATAAACTAAAGTTGTCCTTAAACAAGTAAGGCTATTAAATGCATAGATTAAGAATGCAACAATGCTTACTTTTCTACCAAAAGAAGAAACAAACAATACACTGAACAGATATGGTCAGGTTACATATTATTTTTTGATAGCTATGAATTTGATTAGGAATGGCATATATGAGAACAAGAAGTTGACTTGGGTAAATAGAAGGATATGTCATCAGACTTATCCCCCAAGTGCAATGGCCAATATCCTCATTTCTTTCACATTGCGTATCAAAAAATTTAAAGCGATTGGACTAAATATTCCTAGAGATCAACGATAAATACACATTGTTTGGGCCTATCAGCTCTACATTTGGTTTTTAATTACTTGGCTCCAATATGGGATTTTTGAATTGGTATAGTAGAGCATAAAGTAGAGTTATTTGTATTAACCCACATTCTTAATTGCTAATTCTGTACCTTGGGATTGTGAAAAGGTTAACTATGTTATAATAACCAGGCAAAATATTATTTTCCCCCATAGTTGTGTTTAATTAGAGGATTCATGGATCTTAATAGGAGAGGGTTCACAAGTCTCATTGGGAAGCAGCCATTTGTATCGTTTAAGGATCTCAGAGTAAGTATTAGGCTTTCTTTCCATGCTCATAGTAATACATAACCAGCTAGTGAGATTCCCAAATTCAAGTAAGCAAAATCACTATATGATCTCAAACTGGTTATACTATTTTGTTTTCTTTCATAAATTTCTTTGTAATCAGAGATTAAAAATTGGAACATTATGGATTGATACACGGTGAGGTTGAATATCATAACACAAGTCTATGTAGGTTGAATTTGGATAAACAAAATGTTGCATGACATCAATTTTGATTGATACACGGTGAGGTTGAATATCATAACACAAAATTTTGAAAAGGGTACGAGCTCCTTGTAAGGTTGTTGCAACAACAAAAACAGAGTTTTATTTTAATTTTTTGGGATCGGCTTTGTGAGTCATCTAATTCTTCCATTCCGTATTATTAAGGGTATGTCTTAAGTAATATCTGTTATCAATTATATTTTTTGTTTTCATTTATCTTACCAGATGGCACCCATGAGAGAGACATCTCCTACTATTAAGGAGGAAGTGATGCCTCCTACTGTTAAGGAGAAAGTGATGCCTCCTACTGTTAAGGAGGAAGAGATACCACCTGTTATATCTCAGACGGGGAGTTCCAGTCACCCAGCACCTATAGCGGAGATTGATCACATAGACGTTGTTTGTACACAGTATCTGAGGGACTGGTATGTGTCCCAGCGTATTGGATATCCTCGGGATTGATACTGTGATGTTTCATATACTTTTATTGTGGTTATTGTGTGATTGTGATACTTATATATTATGCCCATTGTGTGACTGTGATACTTATATATTATGCATTTTGTGTAACTATGATACTTTTATTTTGTGTGTATTGTATGACTGGGATATTTTATATACTTTTTGTGTTATTTTGTACGCAAAAAATTCAATGGAGGGTTGTTCCAGTTCTGTCTATAATATTTGTGTGTATTGTATGACTGTGATACTTTTTATTTATATTAAATGATATTAATTTACCGGTGTTGAGTGTTCCACCGAAGGGGTCGACGAACCCAGAGAATTCAACGGAGGGTTGCTCCGGGTCTATTTTTAATTAGAAATTCATAAATTGCAGGAATAATAGTTTAAAAATAATTCGGTATTCATTTTTTTATTTATTCTATAAAATTAGTGACGTATTTAGTGACGTTTAGCAACGTTTACGACGTTTATACACGTCGCTAAATACGTCGCTAATTAGCGACGTTAATAGACGTCGCTAATGACATCGCTAAACATGACGCTAAATATGTGTTGTACGTCGCAATATGCTGACATGGCAGTATTGCCAGGTCATTAAAGACGTCGCTGTCACATCGCTATATAAGTCGCTATTTAGAGACGTTTAGCGACGTTTGTTTACGTCGCTAATTAGTGACGCTGCGTCGCTAAACGTCGATAATTTAGCGACACATTTAAGTCGCTAAAAAATGTCGGTATAGCGACGTTTAGCGACATTTTTTCCTTTCAGCGACGTGCTGAGTTCCGACTTCTGTAAAACGTCTCTAATTACATCGCTAAACGTGATTAGCGACATTTTTTTGTCATTTAGCAATGTTTTTTGATGTCGCTAATTTGACTTTTTCTGGTAGTGGCTCGAACCTCCAACTCTCTCACCAAATACTCCGCAAATTGGCTCAGCCTACCGAACTCTGCGGTGTATTCCTCCATAAATATGCTCCCCTGAATGAGGCTCTCAAACTGCCTCCCCAAGTCTAACCTGTCTTCCCGAGCAAAGAAATTTTTCTTGAAGAGGTCCTTGAACACCTCCCAAGACTGTCCTGCGTCAGCAAGAATTGGTTCATTCCTGAACCAAGTGCGGGCGACGTCGAATAGCTGAAGTCCGACTACTTCAACCTTCAGATCCTCAGAAAGATGGGACACCCTCATGAGACGCTCAATATCCTCAAGCCAATCATCAACGTAGACGATGCCCTCCATCCCTTTGACGACCCTAGGTTCCAACTTCTTGAAGTCCTGAATGTTGCCTGGCCGAAGCTGAGCAACCTGCGGAGCAACCTGCTGCTGGACCAGAACTCCTATCTCTACTATGACAAGAGCAAGCTGATGAGAACTCTCGATGCCCTGCTGCAACATGTCGGTCTGTCTCTGGTGTGCCTCGGACTGAGCCCTCTATGCCTCCAACATCTCGCAAAACAGTGTGAACATCTGTGTCGCATCTATTGGCACAGAAGGTGGAGGTGGAAGTCCCTCATATACAGTCGGAATAGTCCTCTGAGTTGGAGGTGGACCCCCGAATGTAGCTGACACGCCAATCACCGGAGAAGTGACTGGTACAGGCCCTCGGGAAGTCACAGATCTCTCAGAAGCTGCTTTAACTTGTTATGATCTAGTCTTAGGCGGCATCCTAAGATAAAGCGAAAGGAAAGAATCAATATGGCACATGATATAAGATACTCAAGAAAGGACAGTTAAAGATTAAATATCAATATCAAGGAAGACAGTTGAATTGAATCAATAGAGTTTTTCCTAGATGTGATTGAGTATTCTCAGCCTACAGCCTATATCCTATATCCTGGAACAGGCTCGTAATAGCACTCAATTCAAAGCACCACTATGAATCGTACTAATTGCGACCTCGAAGACCTGCATGGGCCACCACTAAAAATGTGTCACGACCCGCACCCGGTGTAGGGATGCAAGTAGTGAACAACGCCCAGCCTACGCCACAGCAGCTGCGGTAGAATATTGTTTGGGTAAACTATCTATTAATATGAATATGTCACCAATAATATGAATATACTCAATCACAGATCTAAGATAAAAAATAGCATGAATATGATAAAAAAATAAAATAGTCACAATACAACTCATGAGTCAAAATAATAACGTCAAATAAGTCAGAGAAACTAAACAATGCTGGAGATAAATCCAGTACAAAAGAGTCTAACTATGAAGGTATGAGTCCTGGGTCGTCTATTTTAGTCGGGATGAGACCCTCCTGAGCCAAGGTCTCTGGCTCTGAGCCCACAATATCCTGAGGTCCAAAATGAGTGGGGTACCACTCCTCAGTGTCATCTGGGAAAAATATATCCAGTCAGGAAAGGAGCAGAGTACATCTCTAACAGCAGTTCTAATAAATAATATAAACTATGTAATAGTAAATAGATATAAAATATACGAGATGCAACATATAGATACAAGAGATATACAAGAAAAAAATACTGAAATAAATACAAGAATGAACAATATAGTAATAAACAAGAATACTAATGACTAAGTGAGTGAGTACCAGCTTTAACGTATGATCGGCTTGGAAACTTGCACAAGGATAAGGGCCTGGTTAATCATACGTATGGTGTATGACCAACACTCCAAGGAACAAGACATGCACAAGGAGGGTATGATCACATATCTACACTAAATATTCTCCGTCCCCGACTGGTATAATGGATCCAAATATGGTACATCATGACACATGATTCTCTAGGAAGGTAGCAAGTCTCCCCAAGAATCAGTGTCTGTACTTATACAAAAAGAATAAGGAAACAAGGCTTGCACAGGATACACCATACATATTAAGGAATAACATCTCATGACGAGATCCGGATATACCAATCCGTGTAACCATCGTATCAAAAAATCAAGGATATCTACACTAGATACAAGAGACATAGAGGATATCATAAATGAGAAACTATCAGAGAATGTACTCACCTGAAATCTGGTGCACAGTATCACAGATGTCCGGTATGGTGCATTGAAGACCTAGATATGGAATATAATATCAATACAAGATTTCAGAATAAAAATAAGTAAAACTAGTCAACATCTAGGTCAAAGAGTCATTTCTAAGTCAAAATAGTAAAACTAGGTCAACTCTAGGTTAAACTGGTCAAACTTGGTCAAACTACCTATTTTTAGGTTGTATGAGTCTATCTCTAGGATATTAGATCCATATACTATGCAACTAGGCCACACTAGCTAAACAAGGATACTAGGATACCGTATCGTAAGATACGCAAGAAAATAGATAGGAATATATTATAATATGTAATCAACCATATCTAATAGTCCTAACTAATATTATGCTAAGTGGATACCTTGTCTTTGAACCAATGCGGTATCGTACCACTATACTCCCATCTCGATACCCAAACTCAAATACCTTGAGTATCCCACAATATCTTGACATTTACCTTGGTATCTCAAGGTAATGTCAATTCTAGTATGTAATTAACTACCCAACTCTAAACCATATATATATATATATATATATATATATATATATATATATATATATATATATATATAACTAATACCAACTACCAAACTAATCATTAACTACTAATACATATATACATGCATATACATACACCTACGTATCATTAACTAAAGATACAATATATACATACTTACCTACATAGCTAGAGATACACAAGAGATATATATACCTACCACTAAATAGCTATCTCTAGTATATATATATATATATATATATATATATATATATATATATATATATATATATATATATATATATATATATATATATATATATATATAACCATATAACTACTAACTAAGTACTAAGTACTACATTATTAAGGAACTACTAGCTAACCTCTAACTGTTAAACTAGCTGAACTCACTACCTTACTAGTTGTTCCTGTGCAAGTTGCTGCTACTGCTCGAGGCTTCACTGCACTGGTTGCTCGAAACTGCTTCTGCTGCTGGGGCTTGCTGTGTACTTAGCTGCTGCTGCACTTTGCTGCTACGGTTGTACTGCATTTTGCTGCTCCAGCTAGCTGCTGTTGCTGATATGCTAAAGTTGTTATGGCTGTGCGTTGCTACACTGCACATGCTCAAGCCACTGTCTGCTGCACTCGTCCCCTCTTGCTAAGCTCTGCTGCCTCTGATGCTATGGCACCGTTCACTGCTCACTCACTATGCACACACACACACATACATACAAACACCTATGCATATATATATATATATATATATATATATATAGAGAGAGAGAGAGAGAGAGAGAGAGAGAGAGAGAGAGAGAGAGAGATATCTATCTACATATATAAACACATATACCTATAGCCATATATAAATATCTATACAATATAATATAGATATATATACATATACACAAGTACATATATATATATATATATATATATATATATATATATATATATAAAATCATGACCTCCATAGCTATGTATATAATATATATCCATAACTCACATATATATATATATATCTATACATATGAACAACACCAATAGATATACATATACACTATATAACAATGATAAATTCATATACTAATAGCTATACATAAGGCAATTTGAATCTAGAAAAGTAATACAACAAACACGTGGAGTGCATCGCACCCGTATCACATTAGATCTATGATACGCTTGCGATATGAGTCCACCACACAACCAAACGTACCATGAAGGACACGAGCAAGTCTAAAATAATATCTATGAATAATACGAAGAATCGTTCGTGTCAAAATATGACATGCACAAAGCCCCGTGTCGGAGGAAAACCCCCCAAATTAACCTGTATCTTCAAATTATTGGGATACGGGATATACGTATCCAATTATGGACACGACACTAGCTACACATAATCAAACACATCTTAATTTGGTCTAATTGACTAATTGACAAATACAACATGTGTCAATCTCAGAATTCCCCCAAAATTGATATAAAATATACCATAACTTCCTCCATAGGCCTCCTATGAACCTAATTCTAATTCCTATGGATAGCCTCTTCATGTGGAATGGTTTCTAATGATTAAAACACAGATTTAGAGTCCACAGAAAGAGGGAAAACTAAATTGTACCTATTGGGAGATAAATTTCTAATAAAACTTCTAAAATTGATAAAATTGGCCTCCAACTAGTAGATCCTTGCTCCTCTTTATAGATCATTGCTCCTCTTTGTAGATCCTTGCTTCCTCCTTATAGATCCTTACTTTACTAGCCTCCAATGGTGATTTGGAAAAGAAATTGGGTAGAATTTGGTGTGGGAATGATGAATTTAGGAAGAGGGGATTCTAGATCTAGAATTGTAATGAAAAAAAGGAGAGAGAAATTTTCCTCCCTCTTTTAAATGGCCAGTCCCCTTAGCCCCTTCCCCAAGCTACTATAAAATGACTAATATACCCCTTGGGGCCTCTCATGAAGAAATAATTAAGGAGGAAAGGTTCTAGTCTAATGGGTTTAATTTAATTAATTATCCTCCTAATGAATGAGGTTCTAATTGGGCTCAATTCTAACTAATCCATGGATCTAATCTAAACTAATTAGGTCCACTAACACAAGTCCAAAATATTAAACTAATATCTAACAATAATTAAATAATATACTAAATAATTATACAACATGCACAATATTTAATTAATTATTAAATGACCAAAATATCCTTTCCTAGAATATGTAATAATGACACTTACCAACATTCAACACCAGTTGGAGGCTACCGATCTCCCGAGACATAGATGGATGATCGCTGTTAGATGCATCTTACCAGCTACGCTCATCTCTGGTGGCTTTCAGAGGAGAAGCGTTTAGGGCCCGATCGGGTCACTTGGGAGGAGTTCTCTAGGCTCTTCAAGGAGATGTTTATTCCTTCCACTGCCAGTGCAGAACTTCGGGACAGGTTCCAAAACCTCAGGCAGGGCAGTTCGACCATTGAGGAGTACAATGATGAGTTCCTCCGCTTGAGCCATTTTGCCCCGTACTTGATTCCGACTGAGGATAAGAAGGCCAAAAAGTTCTACGAAGGCCTAAGTTTTGAGACACAAAGGTTTATTAGATCTATAGCCCCCACCTTCTACTCCGAGGTTCTGTTTGCAGCTCGACGCTAGGATCGTATCAACAAGATGGAGGCCAGTCTGAAGCGCTCCTATGCATTATCATCTTTAGTTCGAGCACCGCATGGAGGACCTACGAAACATCCTATGGTGTCGCATCAGCAGAGAGCAGCACCTTTACAGGGACCAGTGATTCCCACTTGCCATTACTACGGTAAAAGGGGACACAGGTTGAGGGATTGTCAACGGAGTTTGGGAGTATGCATGAGATATGGATCTGACTAGCATGCAGTCCGGGATTGCCCAAAGCAGAGGATTCCAGTACCTATGGTTCATCGTCCAGCCTTACCAGCAATGAGGCCCTACCAGCAGCCTCCCGGGCCAGTCTTTCCATGACCGAGGCCTCCCTACGCAGGAGTTGGAGTGAAGCGACCACCAGCACCAGAAGAAATTCAAAGGAGGCCACCCTTGGCCCCACAGGCAGTTCGTTTCCAGCAGACTCGACAGCAGCCTAGGGCACCAGCACCAGGACAGGGCCAGGCCTTTGTGACGATCATTGAGGAGGCAGAGACCCCTGGAGAGGTGATCGCAGGTACTATTTTAGTAGCTTCATTACCAGCAGTACTATTATTTGATTCTGGTGCCGTACACTCTTTCATAGCTTCTAGTTTCGTGGTCACCCATAGAATAGCAACTGCACCCCTTTCGAAGATTAGGAAGATTCTTATAGGAGGTAGAATAGTACCCGTTAGTGACACTTATAGATCTTGTTCAGTAGTTATTTGTGGGCGAGAGATGCGTGCCCGATTTATAGTCTTCTCCATGCCCGACTATGACATTGTTCTAGGCATGGATTGGTTGAGCCAATACCATGCGACGCTAGATTGCTGACGTGGATGCAATATATTTAGACCACCAGATCACCCTGAGTTTGAGTTTCTTCGGGGAGCCCGAGAGCATGGTGTCCAATCCTTAGCGGCACATATTTCTGATAGTGAACCGGTGTACCCCCCATATTATATCCGAGTTAGAGGATGTGTTTCCTGAGAATCTTCCAGGTCTGCCACCTGACAGAGAGATATAGTTTACTATAGAGTTGACTCCCGAAGCCGAGCCAATTACTTCCCCCGTCTACAGACTAGAACCGAAAGAGTAGGTTGATTTAAAGGTCCAGGTAGATGATCTCTTATACAAGGGTTTCATTCGGGCTAGTATTTCTCCACGGGGAGCTCTCATCTTATTTGTGCCAAAGAAGGACATGACGGTACGTTTGCGTATCAATTACAGGGCGTTAAATATTGTAACGATAAAGAACAAGTATCCTCTGTCGCGCATCGATAATTTATATGATCAGCTGAGTGGCGTATATGTATTCTCGAAGATCGATCTTAGATCTGGCTATCATCAGATCAAGGTAAGAAAGGAGGACATTCTGAAGATAGCTTTTCGGATAAAGTACGGGCATTATGAGTTTTTAGTCATGCCGTTTGGTTTAACCAACATGCCAGCTATATTTATGAGCCTGATAAACAAGGTTTTCCACCAGTACTTGGATAAGTTCGTGGTGGTATTTATCGACGATATCTTAGTATATTCTAAGAGCCAGGAGGAGCACGAGGAGCATCTCAGAATCGTGTTAGAGACGTTGAGGCAGGAGAGGCTGTATGCCAAGCTCATCAAGTACGAGTTCTAATTGGATAGGGTACCTTTCTTTGGTCACATAATCACTAGATATGGACTATTAGTTGACCCGGAGATGCCGTAGTGGAGATGTGAATTACCCCTACATCAGTTACGGAGATTAGGAGTTTTCTAGGACTTGCCGGATATTATTGGAGGTTCGTGAAAAACTTTTTGAGGATCGCTACTCCTATGACAAAATTGACGCATAAAGGTGAGGAGTTTATCTGGACTGAGAAGCGTCAGACGGCTTTCGATGAGCTGAAGAAGCGTCTGACGACAGCACCGATCTTGACACTTTCTTCTGGATCTGGAGGATTTGTGGTGTATAGCGATGCGTCTGGGAGTGGACTAGGATGTGTACTGATGCAGCATAGAAAGGTGATAGCTTATGCATCGAGACAACTAAGGGTTCATGAGAAAAATTACCCAACACATTATCTAGATCTAGATGCGGTAATATTTGCACTAAAGCTATTGCGGCACTACCTTTATGGAGCGCGGGTTGAGATATACACAGATCACAAAAGTCTGAAGTATGTCTACACTCAGAAGGATATCAACATGAGATAGAGGTATTGGCTAGAGTTGATGACAGACTATGATATTGAGTTACAGTAACACCCTGGCAAGGCGAATGTTGTAGCAGATGCCTTAAGCAGGAAGTCCACGGCATACTTTTTATTAGAGGACCTTCAGGAGCTCGAGATAGAGGTTGTATTGCCAGGCAGGGATGGACAGATGACCAGTCTAGAGGTTTAGTCTACGTTGGTTGAGAGGATCAAGGCAGTATTGCCTACCGATGCGAGATTCCGGCGACTGCGAGAGAGGACAAACACCGGCATGCAGACGGGACTCCAGATTCACGAAGATGGAACATTGAGGTATAGAGATCGCCTATATGTTTCGAGTGGCGAGCTACGCCAGGAGTTGATGACCGAGGCCCAAAGTTCTATTTATTCTATTCATCCCGGGTGGTACGAAGATGTACCAAAATTTGAGACAACACTACTAGTGGCATGGGATGAAGAGGGAGATTACGAGATTCGTGGCGAGATGTTTGGTCTGTCAGCAAGTCAAGGCCGAACATCAGAAGACTATAGGACTATTGCAGTCGCTTCCCATTCCTGAGTGAAAATGGGAGCACATTACTATGGACTTCGTCACGGGATTTTTGAGAACCCCTAGCGAAAAGGATGCAGTCTGGGTTGTCATGGACCGACTCACCAAGTCGACATATTTCTTGCCCTTCAGAGTTAGGCAGTCCACAGAGATATTGGCTGACATGTACATGAGACAAATAGTACGATTACATGGAGTGCCTGTCAGTATTGTATCGGATCGTGATTCCATATTCACGTCATATTTCTGGCGGACTATGCAGGATAGTCTAGGAACTCGCCTCAAGTTCAGCACTGCATATCATCCACAGACTGATGGTCAGTCAGAGCGCATAATTCAGTTATTAGATGATATATTGAGAGCGTGCATGATCAACATTGGAGGATCTTGGGAGGACCATCTACACTTGGTAGAATTCTCCTATAACAACAGCTACCAAGCAAGCATACAGATGGCACCTTATGAGGCTCTGTATGGCAGGAAGTGTAGGTCGTCGGTATGTTGGAGTGACGTGGTAGAGCATCAGATACTTGGTCCAGAATTGGTGACAGAGACAGTGGAGAAAGTAAAGCAGATTCAGAGCCACTTGCGCGCAGCACAGGACAGGAAGAAGCATTGGGGAGATGCGCACCGTAGCCTTTGGAATTTAAGAAAGGTGATCATGTATTTTTGAAATATCATCTACTCGTGGTACCATCATATTTGGGGGCAGAGGCAAGCTGAGTCCGAGGTACATCAGACATTTTGACATCTTGGAGCATGTTGGTGAAGTGGCTTATCGTCTTGCATTACCACCATCATTAGAAGGTGTGCATGACGTATTTCACATATCATAGTTGAGAAGATACGTGGCAAACCCTATCCATGTGCTCCATTATTCAGAGGTTACAGTCGAGCCCAGTTTATCATATGTGGAGCAGCTAGTAGGGATACTCGATCGCAATGAGAAAGTTTTGAGGGGACAGACTATTCGACTGGTCAGGGTTGCATTGAAGCATCATTCGCCGGACGAGTCTACCTGGGAGCGCGAGGATTCTCTTCGACATCATTTTCCTTATTTATTTGAGGACCAATGTATAAATTTATGTACTGTATTTTAATTACCTGTTAACTTTTTAATTCTCGTAACTCTTATTCGTGCTTTACTTTTAATTTCGGGGACAAAATTCTTCTAAGTTGGGAAGGATATAAACCCCCTCAATAAATTTTTAGGTAGACTGGATATGGTAAGAATTTTGGTTTAGCTTCAGATTGAATAAGGATTAGAAATTAGGGATTTTATAGACTGGTTCTTTAATTCTAAACTCTTAGTGCATCTGACCATTGCTACAATAATTGGAGCACAACAATAGCCTTTATTTTTTAATAAATCTTTACAATCTTGACCTGATAAGCCAACCTAGGCACTGGACATTTCTGTCACTCACAAACATACTCCATTGTGCTCTATTTTAATTGCACAACTTTCCAGTCACAAAAATTAATTCTTTAATCCTATGCCTTGTACCTATGTCATTCTCATCAATTTGGGGATACAAACTCAACCCATTTTGCCTAACCAATTAAAGGGCCTAAGACTAATACCAAGCCTACACTGTCCATGACATTTGTGTCACTCCCAATTGAGACCCCATGTACGCCCATTTTATTTAAGAATACCTGACATAATATTTATCTAAATTGTTTAAAACGACTTAACTTACCCAACTTAACCCTCACACCCAAGCATGATGCTCATACAAAATACCCAACACCCTCTCCATCCTACAAAACACCAAACACCAATTTTCTACATCAAATCCTTACTCTTTTTCTTTTATTTGTAAACCCCAAACTTTAAGGGACCCAAATGCAAAAAGGTTGCTAGGTGTCACACTCCTATTGGTGCAAATCAAATGGAGAAACCCCCATCCTCATGTGACCGGTTACCTCACTCTCTCTCTCACCCTTGTATAGTACTATTCACTTATGTAAAATCCTAGCCCTTGTTCAAATTTTTTCCTATCACAACCACCCATTCCCCATATATTAACACACATACACACACACACACACACACACACACACCCATCCCCATATGGCTAACCCTAATCCCAAGGAAACCTAATTTTCCTTACCTCCCTCTCTCTCCTCTCCTCTCCTCCCCTCCCTCACTCACATTCGAACCTTCCATCCACTCTATTCTTCTTCTCCTCTCATTATTCTTCTTCTTCACCTCTATTTTCTTCATCTTCTTCTCCTACCATCAACCACCCCTTCGACCCCTCCGAGCACCCACAGCTAACAAACACCACCTCCATCGAGCATCACCGTAGCCAACACCATCACCACCGGACCACCTTCATCATGCCACCACCGAGCACCATCACCATCACCGCCACCGAGCACCGTCACCGTCACCACGACCTCAACACCACCATCACCACAGCCGCCAACACCGTTCTCACCACCGCCTCACGACACCACCACCACCGAGCACAGCCACCATCACCACCATCGTGCAATGCCACCATCACCACCATCGAGCACTATCACCATCACCACCACCATCGAGCACTGCCACCATCACCACCACTGAGCACTGCCACTATCACCACCACCGAGCACCACCCCCACCACCACTGTCGACATGAGCACCACCACCACGGTCATCACCACCACCATAGCGGCCACAGCAACACCACTGCCACCACCCGCAGTCGCCACCTCTGGTATCACTCCTCGTTTCTTCTCCTTCTTTATTTGTTTTGTAACTATTTCCTATTTGTTAAATAAAATCCTAGTTAGGATTTAGGTTCCCATGAGCAATACCCATGTTTAGTTTATATCCAAGATTAATAGCATTTGTTTGGGGTTATATATATATGTGAAATGCATGAATGATGAGGATGTTGTTCAAATAAATTTTAGTTCGGTAGCTTTGATGTTATAATTGAGGATGAGTATGTGAACATTATGTGTATTTAGGGGCGACAACTAATTTTGGTTTATGCACTTATGTCTATGATTACAGGGATGGCATGGGTCAAGGATGAACATTATTTGTAGATGACCGAAATCACACTTGATGAATATTAGTATTTGACGATATTATTTAAGGACGTTATGCTATTTGATGATTCGTATTTATCATAATATTTCCCTAGTCAACTTTGGTCAACCTTTTAGTTAGTACCTTAGTCGTGAGTTTGGTAACTGAGACAAAACCTATGTTAGTTCATGTTGTCATCTCTTCTTTAAGATAGTTTCGAGCTAGATTATTAGTTAATTTATATATCATCTCTAGGTACTTTGGGATCCTCGAAATTGGACATTGTACCAGAGCCCCACCTTCAACAACCTGATCCAGGCAAGTGTACCTTGCCATTCTGTAACTCGGTTCCATTTTTACTATTTATTTCATCTATACATTGTGTGCGCTTTGTATCAAAATTGTTACTTAGCGTCCAGGTCATATCCGGGTGCAGACGTTCGTCGGTAACATCTAGTATCGATTAATAGATGTTTCTCGATACGTTTGTGTACCTACTTGGTTATATCAGAACCTTTGGAAACATTTAGATACTTTTATCGTGCCAGATTTCCTGTATCCTGATAGTGCCAGCATGATCGAAACATGTGATGAATATAGGATCGTGAATGGTTCTAGTTACTTCAGTATAACGAGACTGTTAGATAGAGGTTCAGGCTCAGCGAGCCGCAGATGCGTCTCGTTGACCGCATTAGAAGGGGAAGACAGTTACTAGATGCTTGGGCTACTTCGCATACACTATATATATATATATATATATATATATATATATATATATATATATATATATATATATATATATATATATATATATATATATATATATATATATATGTATGTATGTATGTATGTATGTATATATATATCCTTATTTACGTAGAGATCCTGTATCTGGAATCGTAGTACTTACTGTGTGACTCTGTGCTCGGAGCTACGGGTACACACCGTATGTCTCTGTGCCTCGGAGCTATGGATTTATATTTGGAAAGCCCACGTGTCGAACATTGTCTTCAAGTTGTGTCTCACTTAGGTGGTTATGCTAGATTACACCGGCGTATCACATATTTTTTTCTGTTTTACTATAGCATGATGTTTTTGTACCTTGTTACATCCCTCTGAGGACCTGGTTCTCTTCCAGGCATAGGCGAGAAGGACTACCCGGAGGAGTACGGACCGGACGTATATCTAGGAGCAGGACTTGTTGCAGAGGACGAGATCCTTCCCGATGACTTCGCTTGATCACCGGTAGTGACTTCTCCTTGGGTCCGGTATCATTATCTAGTTAGTAGTTATCGGCCCTAGTTATCTTATTGCTTCTTTTCATTCAGTACATGTATTAGCGGGTTTTTTCCCGTGTGACTCTATCTGTGTTGTATTATGATACATTTTCAGACTTATTTTCTTTCTGCACTTTAGTAGACCTGTTTTCTCTATGTGTTTCTTATTCTTATGTATGTGGATGAGATTAGTTACATTGCTTATGTTTTATTTGTTGGGTTATATCATTGTACTTTACAGCTTAGGTGCACTCCAACGGGTCCATTAGATTGTGATGCCCATCGGAGTGTATCCGCTGGCCAATGTTATATGGCTCAGTTCCTTATATTTGGAACTGGGGCGTGACTGTATGATATAGTAACACTACTCGAATCTTTGTCTTGATGGATTTAATGTAATGCATGAATATATATATATATATATATATATATATATATATATATATATATATATATATATATATATATATATATATATATATTTTAAATTTTTTATTTATATAATTATGATATGATTATGAAAAACAAGTACGAGAAGTTGTCATGTTATGGTATATTATTTTAATTTTGTAAATAAGTGCATGAGTATGTATTATATATATATATATATATATATATATATATATATATATATATATATATATATATATATATATATATATATGTTACTCTTGGAAGTGACAATTGTATGAAGTTGTGAATATGGGAAGCTTAAACATACATAGATACATACGAGATTATGATAAAGAAAATTTGTGAATATAAATGTTTGTGTGCTTGCCTAAGAATACACACACACACACACACACACACACACACACACGAGAATTTGTATAGAATAAAATTTTAAAGCACTATAAAATTTTATTTGGAGGGACCTTTCACTTATGGATTTGACCAATATGTCTATAAAGTATAGCTTTAGAAATGTATTACATAAACATCTTTATGTAGCTTAATTTATTTCTTGAGAGACAGTAAAAATGTTGTTTTATTTCATAACATTTCATATAAATTAAATCTGTCTAGATTTATTATATATAATTATTTAGCTTGATTTATCTCAACTTGTAGTTAGAACAAGTATTTACAAGTATCCATACACTAGGGTGACTTAATATTATTCTATAAAGGTCAAATGATTGATTATATAATTTTTCAGTGATGGTTTGTGATAAAAAATCAATTTAAGTTTAGTATATATTCACATGTTAACTCATATCCCTTTTAAATTTGGGAATTGTTTCAAAGAGTGGTGATTTGTATTCTATGCTAGTAATAGGAGTACCACTTTCTGAAATATTGATTTGAATTCTTAGTAGTTATAATTAGGATGACAATTACTTATAAGTATATTTTAATGATCAATAATTTACAAAACACTCCCTAACTTGCAAAAGTATTATCAGTATATTTCTTTTTAACTTAGAGTTAATTTTTCATTACTTCTAACAATTGAAATTCTTGAGTTTTGAATACACTACAAGAAAACTGACTATTTACAGCATTACATTTACGGCATGCATAAGAACGAACGCCATAAATAATAGTTTTACCGTGCACATTTTAGAGCATGTCGTGAATAATCCAAACATGTTATATTTTTACTTATTCCCGGCGTGCATATGTGAGCCGTAAAATTCACAACATACATTGTGTGTCGTAAAAAGCTAACATCAACGCCCGCTCCTACCAAAATCTTTTTCTTTACCGCCCTCCCAAAATTTTGGCGCTAAAGCAAGAACGATTAGAAGCCCTCCCTCTTTCCAATTTTTTCTTCGTCTCTCTCTTTTTCCTTTCTCTCTCTCTCCTTAATTCTCCTTCGTTTCCACCATGCTTCATCATCGTCACCGCCGCCACCGCCTAGTCCTCCACCAGCACCACTGCCTAATCCTCCACCAGCACCTACGCCACATCCAAGTCCACTGCCAGCACCTGCTCCTCCGCCACCTCCAGCGCCAGCACCTCCATCGAGACCACCTCCCGCACTGTCGCCTACACCGCCTTCGAAGCCTCCACCTACACCACAACCGCCACCTCCAAAGAATTTATCCTTCCCAAACCTCCGTACATCAGCTGCATTCATCACCACCACAAAAACAATCACCACTACAAGAGGACTTTCCTCACCACCGTGCGTCACCGCCGTCATCGTCGCGTCTAGGTCATCTCTCATCCTTCATCTCCACCTTTCCCTTTCTAAGTTTTTCTTCCTTGATTTATTATCTAGGATTAATAATTGGGAATTTTGTAAGCATCAGAATAGAAACGATCAATATCTAGGATTTTCTTTCTTAATTAGGGTTTAGACGAAGAAATCAACATCTAGGGTTTTGGATTTCGTTTGTGTATATAAGTTTAGACGTCGAATGCATGCTAATGGTTGCTTGTTCCTTCGTAATTGTAATTGTCCCCATGGCCAAGGTGCAGCCCTCGACCAATGCACGCCAGGACTACCCAAGTGGCTTTAGCTAAGTGGTTTAGTGGTGAAATTAAGATTATTGGTGTGCTTTTTACATCAAATTGGATATAGATATCAGATTAGAAAGTCTTTTAGGCTGGAATTGGGGAGTTTGGTCGGCCAGGCATGGTGGGTGTTGGTAGAGGAGTACTCTGGCTTTGCCAGGGAAGCCAAGAAGCCTGTGAGTTCCTTACTCTAGAATGGAAAGTCCACAATGTGAGTGAAAAGTAGTATCTTTCATGCAAGTAAGGGATAGTGATTGAAAAGTAATGGTTGTGTGTTTGCTTGTGCTGGAATTGGGTTGGAGAGAGAGCTGTGATGATGTGTGAACTTTGTGCTTGTTGGGAAGGAAGGGTATTGGTGTTTGGTGTTTGATGTGTGTGTTGAATGAATGTGTGTCCTGTAGGAAACACACAAGGTTGGCCCAAAAGCTAGGTGAAGCTAATTAGCTTGATAGTTATTACCTAGGAATAACTTGTTATATTAGGGGAGGGGGTTTATGAACAAATAGGAACTTATTTAGAGAAATTTGGATAAGATATTGATATGATAGGAAAATAAAACTGTAAGAATATATGGATTAGATTTTGGTGATAGTAATATCCCCAAGAAATATCTATTAAGTATAAAAAAATATTAAATGGAACTGAATAACTTACTTACGGAAGATTTATATCTTCACTATAATTCTTCATCTACAAATATTTAATACAAAAATATTAAATGGAACTGAATAACTTACTTACGGAAGATTTATATCTTCACTATAATTCTTCATCTACAAATATTTAATACAAAAAAAAATATAGTGATAAGGGGGAAAATTCGGGGAGGGGACTTACAATATTGAACTACTTACTACTCAACTATGTTGCATGGCCATGGGAATATGTTGATACCCGTATCATGTCCGTACCCACATCATTGTCACTATTCCTGCAATTTAAGTGACTTCTTATCATACCTATCTTATAATGTTTGTATCCCGTATCTTGTGTGGGGTTCTTATACGTATTTGTTGTTCAACTTTTCCTGCCGTGTATAATTCTTTGATCTATGGAAACTACTTACAGACTTGTAGTTGAAAGAGGTGATGTACATGACATATGCTATCCGTGTCAAGTTATTTATGTGATGAATAGTATTTGTTGTATTGCATATGCTAGAGCTTTAGTAGAAGGGAAAGATGTGTTATTGCCTTTGGACTGATCCCAACCAGTTGTATTGGATATATAAGAATATAAAATTATATTTGATGTTAGTCTAAAAATTATATCTTTCCCTTCCAATCCAATCAGCACCATGCTATCTTTGATGATCGTCTAAAATTTATATAATTATTTTTCCTTCCAACTTCCACTGGATGTGTAGCTATAACAAGACAAGAAGACATCTACACATAATGTTGCCATCGAACTGATCCCATATTGGAAATATACTTTGTAGATGAGTTCAATTTTAGAATGATCGACTTTGCTGAGAATTAAATTCCACTTTAACTAAAAATCTGATCAGGAAGCCCCATATACCAGTCAAACAGTGTCACGCCCCAGTCCCAAAATACCGAGGGACTGGATGCGTGATTATGGCCAGCAGCATGCACCGATGGACAAACCCAATTTAATGGATCCATCGGGCATACTTAAGCTGTATTACATCAGTCAAGGTTTTACTATTCTCATCCACAGATATAAGATAGCAATAACATCAAAAGAAATACTAAACAACAACAGTCAAAGTAAATAAAATCGGAGAACAATCCGATATTAAGTCTGTTTACACAAGTTCTCAAAGACAGGAAATAAAGAGTTTAAATTAACAGGAATTAAAGTCTATTTGCCATAATACTGAGCAGGGCGAAGCAATTGTTCAGGAGAAGTCCTCAGCGATCACCTCGTCCTCAGGTTCAGGTACTGCTCCGAGTAGTGCCCCTGTTCCGTACACCTCAAGGTAGATCTCGTCTGCTATAACTGGAGAACAAAACCAGGTCCTCAGAGGGACGTAACAAGGTACAGAAGAATACGAGCCATAATACAGTGAATGAACATGCAAGTCAACCAAGATGTTAAACTCAAGAGTAGCATCAGAAATTAATAAGTCTAAGACAGTGGCATGCCGATGTTGCTATCAAACAAATCTGGGTAAATAATTAAACTAGCTAAGTGATAATTCAAGTGAGAGTTATTATTCATACTCAGGCTGAGACTACTACAGGATCAGTGACAAGAAACCATAGCAGTATTTTCTCGAAGGGCCAGTACAGGTGCCAAAGCTCTGTGTCAGAGACTAGGACACTTCCAGATAACAGTATATAATATATATTCAGCCTTGATATGGTAATACTCTCCCCACCCAATGAATCTCACGTCACAGATCTCAATGTTCATGTTACGTAAGATTAAATTAATGCAATCGGTCATGTTCTAAAGAAATAAGCTTAAGTCATGAAATCTATATTTTATACAATCCTCCTTGAATAATCAGGAAGATTCTGTATCATGCCTTGTGTCAGGTATCCTGGGTTTAATTTACTTGATAGGGCAAGTTCAACAGTCATAGAAATTAAAGCAGAGAATTAAACTGAATCAATAACTGCATTTTATGGCAAGGTACACTTGCCTGGATTTTCAGCTCCAAGTATGGCTCTGACAATAGCTGGATTTGCAGGGACTGCTCCGGTTGCTGAAACAAACATCACCATCAGGTCCAGAACACATCAATCAGCTAGGAACGTCTGTCCTTGAGTCCAATTTGGAGACAAGGGGCAAAACGTCATTTTCGGGTCAAGGCGGGGTCCAATTGTGGGCCGCTTTGTACCGAATAACGCGTCAGGGTCAAAGGTCTCAAAATTAGTCCAACTTAGTGTCAACAGGCCAGGAACGATGATACGAACCCAACGGAACTTACAGAATTGGATTCCGATGAGCCGTTCTCAAAATCGCCCGTCGGTTGGAGCCTGTAGGGCCCACGACACACGATTTTGTCAACTTTCTCAGAATCGAACCAAACTTGGCTCACAGGACCAGTGTATTGCCACGAGTCCAATGGCGCAAGTTTCGTCTCGATCTGACTTGTGTACACTAAGTTACAGCGAGAAACAGAAAGTACGGATATAGGGCGGTGTCCGCGGATACGCACTGATCCCGGTGTGCACGCACATCCAAATCAGCTTCTGCGAAATCCCGCACGTCCGTATCAACGACGCGCACGTATCTGTGAAGACCGCACGCGACCAAGTCATCCCGTTTGGCGGGGCGTACTCGATACCGGGGTAAAACAGGGTCTAGTTTTTCCTATTTTTGGATCGCGGTGTGCGATCACCACAGGACGCGATGCCCCGAGCGGTTTATCCGGGCACCGAGAGGGTCATACAGGCTACGCGATACAATTTACGGAATCGAATTCCGAGCTACGAGCAGGAAGTTATGAATACCTGAAGTGAGTTGAAAAACCGAGTTCTTCGCGTCCTTGAGTTGTGTCCTGTGTCCTGGACACGGTGTCTGACACAAAATACAGAAGCTAGGGTTTACTGTTTAGGGTTCCCGTGTCCTCTACTACGTGTCCGTGTCCTCTGTGTCATGGCTCGCCGGGATGCTGGGACGACTCGCCGGACGGAGGCGGCGAGGTCTCGAGGGTCGGCCGGTTCTGCGGGTGGATTCTGGGCAGCCTGATCTGGCGCTGCGGCGGAGGGAAGAAGAAAGGGGAGAGGGCTGGCTGGAGGGTGGCACTCGGGGAGGCAGGCACCGCCGGGGAAGAGAACTGCTGCGGGTGGCCGGTGGCTGAGGGGTTCTGCAGTTGGCCGGAGGCGACGGGTTTGGGAGGAAGTCGAGGGGAGAGAGGGGAGGCTTCGGCTAGGGGCGGCCTGCTGCGGACTTGGCGAGGTCGGAGAGCAGCGCGACGGCCGGAGGGAGGCGGAGTACTCGTCGGCGGAGGAGAGGAGAAATGGCTCGGCGAGGGGTTTTATAGAGGGGTTGAAGGAGGCGGAGCGGCGGCGGTTGAACGGGGGAGGCGGCCGGACAGGGGAGCCGGAGCGGCGCTGGGCAGTGAACGGGCGGCGGCGGCGGGCGTTCCGGAGGTGAGGCAGCGCGGGGAGGTGAGCAGGCGGTGGGTGCGGCCGGCGGAGCGGAAGCGGCAGGGTCGGGCGGCTGACCGTTTGGGGGAGAAGGATTTTGCGGGTCGGGTCGGGTAGACGGGTCGGGTCAGGCGGATCCGACCCGATCCGAAATCAAATATGCGGGTCGGTTTCGGGCTAGCGGGTCGGGTCTGGATTGAACCCGGATCCGACCCAATAAGAATTAGTTTTAAAATAAACCGGTTTGGTTCAGTTTGGTTTGGTTTATTTAAATAAAACCCGGTTTATTTTGGTTTAATTAATTTAATTAGTATTTAGGGCTTTAAAAATCCATCAGGGGTCCAATAAATTCTCAGAAAATTACTCTATGTCTGGATTTCTATTTTACACCATAAAATATTATTTTCATAATATTTTAATATTATTTAATAATAATTAAAAATCCTTTAATTAATTAAAGAACCTGAATTTAATTAGGGAAAAATCCCAGAAAATTCCAGAAAAATGTAAAATTCCAAAAATTAAAATTTTTATGAAAATCAGGGGGATTATAAACAGTCATAAAATCTAGGTTTCAGAACCATCTATTAGTTGGCACAGTTTTAAAATCTCCCTTTGAACACCTATACACATATAATTTTGGATCTTGGGCTTCAATGACTTCTTAATCAGCATAAGGATGTTTTAAGGTAAGACTATTTTCTTAGCCTATTCCTCTGGCTTTTGGGTCAAATCAAAAGCCTTTTGGATCAAATAAAAAGGTTAAAATTTTAACCTCTACTCACATTTTTCTTAAAAGTATTTTTCTATTGTGGTGGAATGGTATATTGTATTATCTAGTTATGGGATTGTTGGAGTGGGATGCTATTGTGTTTAGTTTCACTTTCATTGATATCTACCAATGGGTTATTTTCTATGATATGTAGGACACTCCTACAAAAACAAAAACAAATGACAAGAACAAGAAAAAAAACAAAAACAAAAGTACAAAGTCTTTATTCCAATTTTTTTGGGACCATCTGTTTGAATCATCGTCTTCTTTTGGCTCTCTTAAGGGACATTTTTCCTTTGTAATGCTAACAAAATCCATATTCCAATATGTAGGACACTGTTTCTACTAAAATTTGTTGCATAAATTTGTATCCGATATGCCATTAATATCCAACTGTGTTCGACACTTGTTTCCTACGAGTCTTAAATATTCATAAGAGGAAGATCTCTACTAAGCAAATTTTATATGATTCAATGTTTCAATACATAGAAAATTTACTGTACCGATAATAATTTTATATTAATTAAGTGTAACGATAGAACTTTTAAAAAAATTAAAATTCTGATACATATCGCCAACTGGGATGGCGAAAATTAGGAGTCTCGATTTTAGTTGGCAAATATCTGACAAAAATCGACGTGGAATCTGACGTGTCAATTTTTGGACAGGAGTTTGTGGATTTTCGCCAACTGAGTTGGCAAAAATTTGGTTGAGTTGACGAAAATGTGGTGAGTTATTTTATTTATTTATTTTATGTTTAGGGTTTGATTTTTTTGTTGTTGTTGGTTTGATTTGTGTTGGTTTTTTGTTGGTTTTTTGTGTTATTTTTTTGTCGATTTATTTTCTGGGTATGTTCATAGTAACTCTGGGTATGTTCATAGTAACGTTCATATTGTAACGTTCATATTTTTACAACGACTCTTTTTTCTCATATCTATAAAATTTTTCTACTATTTATTTCTGACTCAACCCACTTATACTTTCAAACATAAACTAGCTCAATCACTCTGTATTTAGAAGCTCATTCTCATGTGATGGATCAAAGTCTAACAATATTATGTTCGGTTGGAGATGTGCTTAATGGGTTAGTTTATGAAGGAGGTTTAACTGAATATTTTTTAATTGATCAAAATATTTCGTTTGATAGTTTACGTAATCAAATTGTTGAGCAATATTCTATTAATTATGAATTTATATTGGTTCATGTTTATTTAACTAATTGTATAAAGTTAATCAGTGAATAAGCATGAAAATTTATTCTAGAAGTTAATGTACAAGCAACGTACATTAATATTTGTGTAACTTCACCACCACATAGAAATAATATTGTAAGTAGTATACGTGCTTCTAATCAAGTTAATACTGCTCCTTGTTCTTCTCATCAAGTTATTTCATTTACTGAACAAGAACATATAGTAGATGATGGTAATAACGACGATGAAAACAGTGATGATTTAATTAAAAATTTAGATGATAAATTTGATGGCAATGTTGATAGTGTAAGCATTTCAGGATTAATCATTGGAAAAAAATTTGATAATCGTGAATTTAGATATTTTATTAGTGATATAGAAATTGCACATAATTTTACTTGGCATGCTATTAAACAATGCTAGTGAAATTGTATATAAATATAATAATTCAAGTTGTAATTGGAGAGTATACGCTAAAGCAAGTGGTAAAGGTGAAGATTTTGTTATTACTACGGTAGAAAATGTACATTTTTGTTTAGGGGACTTACAACAGCTTCTCATCAATTAGCTACTACTGTATGGGTTAAAAATAAGATTATTGATAAAATTCGAGGTCGTATAGTCCATCGCATGTCGTAAATGATATATATAGAGAACACGGAATATATATTAAATATTGTAAAGCTTGGAAAGTTAGGAAACTTGCTCTATCCGAAATAAATGGTAGTTATATTGATGCATATAGTAGACTTGAAGAGTATGGTTTTAGAATTATTGAGACAAATTCAGATAGGCAATATTTTATACAGACTACAGAAGACAATAGATTTAAAAAAAAAATTGTTTTGAGGCATGCATTAATAGGTTTTTAAGGGGATATTTACCTGTGATTAGTACTAATACTACTTTTATTTCCTCTAGATATAAAGGTGTTTTATTTATTGCTTGTTCTCATAATCCAAATTATCAATTATAATCCAATTGCTTATATTGTTGCTGAGAGTGAAAATACTGATTATTGGACTTGGTTTTTAAACGGTTTGAGAACATCTTTTAAAAAATATTTTGACGCATGAAATACAATTTCTTTTATATCAGATAAACAAAAAGGATTGATAAGGGCTATGCATGATATCTTTCCAGAATCGCCTCATTTTTTTTATTCAACATTTAAACAAAATTTGAAAAAAGTCTTCAGATTTTTACATTTTCAACATAGTTTAGATTATCTTGCTAGATGCTATAATGAAATAGATACGAACTATTGTTTGGAAAAATTAAAGCTGAAAATATAGATGCTTACAACTGGCTCGTTGGAGTAAATGATAAAACTCGTATTTTTTCACACTGGATAACAGCTTATTCTCCTTGCCCCAGATTAGGTATTCACACATCGAATCTTGTTGAATGCTTCAATAGCTGGGTAAAAAAAATTACGTGATAAACCAATAACGACACTACTTTATGGATTTCGAGCCAAAATTATAATACTTCAGGACAAGAACATGCAAAAAGCTGAAAATCTTCTAACTGATTATTGTCCAAAGATGTTACAAACTATGGCTCTTATTATAAAAGAAAAATACCGGCTGCAAACGTTGAATATAGTTAGATATTTGTTTGAAATATTAGATTGAAAAATAAATAGAACATATATTGTAGACTTAGATGAAAAATCTTGTTCATGTTTAAAGTGGTATCGTACTTTGCTTCCATGTGTACATGCATGTTATGCGTGTAAGTCTAAAAATATTAGCATCGAGAGTTTTTATCCAGGTATTTTCTTTAAGCAAGCATTAAGAAGCGTATATGACCCGCACCTGGAGCCAATTTCAGTCCCTTACAACCTCCAAAATACATTGGTTAGAGGTCACATTAGAGTACCAGATGTAGACGCAAGGCGGGAAGACCAAAGAAGAACCAAATCAAAACGAATGATCAAGCTTCAAGAGACTTCGATGTAGTAATTGCAATGGTTTAGGACACAATAGAAGGAGATGTGCAAACCAACCAAGAGAATGAAGGCATTATCGTAGATTTTTTAAATAGTTTTATTTTATGAGAATAATATGTAATTTTATTGAAATAGAAGAAAGTTACATTCAAATAAAGTTGATACTGATATAACAATTTCATCAACCTCTCTTGGCTAATTTTTGATAGTTCGGACGATCAATATCTCTTAGATTGAGTCGGTCTCTCTTTTCTCGTGTATTCTCCTGGACCACATAATCACCACCTCCTTGACTGTCCTCCACTTGAGATGGCATCGGTGCTGATGGAGTTGTCAAGATATGCATATAGCTGGTAACTCCGGGGGCGAATAGGTTATCCCATTGAGAATCTCCCTCGGGGGCCTACTGAGTAGTGCCTGCACCGGCCGTCGCCTGAGAAGTGTCCCAGTCAGGCCAATGAGAAGTACTCATACCAGCCCACTGAGTAGTGCCCGCATCAGACCACTGAGTAGTGCTCGCACCGGCCGTCGCCTGAGAAGTGCCCCAGTCAGGCCAATGAGTACCAACCGTCGCCTGAGAAGTGCCCTCACCAGCCCACTGAGGGACATCGTCATCTTGCATTGGCAGACTATCATCCTGATACCAAACTGAGGTATACTTCCTAGGGGGCATTCTTGTCGTTGTGCAACAAGACCCTGAGGATAATCTCCTGGAATAAGTAAGGAAGGGTTCGGAGGAGTCGGTCCTTGTTGCATATCAGCCAAAAATTTGCCAACCGCTGTGCGCAATGGGTCAGCTACTGGATAATTTTGGTATGTGGTATTTAAAATAAAAAGCTGAAATATAAATAGAATTCAATAGAGGACATAAATAAGTACTACGGTGATAGACATTTTTATATAAAAATAACGTACCCGCCCTTCTACATAATCATAATAGCCACGGAGACTATAATCATCTATGCCTCGATGTTGGAATCGAAACTCTTGGAATTTGTAGGCTCCGTTGCTGATAAGAGAAGCTCGCCACCAAGATCTATATGCATCATCACCGTAGGCTGCACCATTACAAATTATGAGCATGTGATTTCTTATTTTGAAGTAAATTTTGTTAAACTTTTGGAATAACTTACCATCATCAATAGAGGACATCATTTGAGACAAATGTTCCACCTTATGTGTCTCAAATCTAGAATTCCACCCAGGAATCAATCTGCGTGCTCTGGTAGTTGCATTGCCTTTACCACGATTGAAACATGGTGGCTCATCAAGAATGTGTTGTATCATCCAGAACTGTCGCATAACACGATCAGCTGGATGATACATGATGTTATTATGGAATATTATAAAAAAAAATATATAGACTCAATCCAAAGGCTGTTGTTTGTAACTTAAGAGGATTCTGCCCAATCCGAAACGGTAAAAAAATTACTTATTTTATGTCAAAACAATTATAAGATAATAAACATATTGACTGTATGAAATACAAAAAATATATATAAGAGACTATAAAAAATTTACCTCGTTAAACCTTAGTGAATCGAATTGGCCCCGATATACTACGATATCCTTGTGAGCACATTGAGTTGGATCAGCTGCAGCCGTCATCCAGCGTAAAGCTGATGGGAAGACACCATCTTCGGTATCAATATGGGAGACTGGCCTACCGATACTGAAGTGCTCGTAGGACCAAACCTAGAAAAAATATATCATTTAAGTGTACATATTTCTTTAGTAAATAAAATTTTATGAAAATTGTATACCTGTAATAATGTCATACATCCATTCAAATTTTTCTGTCTTTTATCCACTGAAGTAAAATGTACAAAATTTGACATTGAGTTGTACATATATACCAACACAGAAACTCCACATGCATGACGGGTAGGTTCTGTCAGATTTTCCAGAAAAGGTAAAAAACGTAAATTTGCCCTAAATCCGGAGTTTGAAAACAAAATTTTGTTAATTAGACCTAGTAAGTAGGCCTTGGTGCAAGCAGTAACCTAAACATATAATAAAAAAATAATATCAGTTAAACTAAATAAAAATATATATTACATAAATAATAATATTAAATGTTATACTTACTCGTTCCGCATCCACTAAGATATCTTCCTCACCAATATGATCTAGGTGCATAAAGTTGTGACGGAGCCACAAAAGCGTCACGAAATGTTTACCATATATGGTAGGCGGCTCCACGTCTAAGTACTTCATAATCACAGTTTTGGCGCAAAATGATTCATCATTTTCAAATATTATAGGTTCACCCATAATAGGTAATCCTAAGATATTTGCCACATCTACTTGCAAAATGGTCATTTCTCCGAACGGTAACTGAAAGGTATTTCTTCCGGGCCACCACCGCTCAACTAAACTGAAGATCAAGTCTCTATCGTGACATAGAAAATGTATCTGATCAATAAGATCAAAACAAAATACGTTCACCATACCATGTTGTTCTTGTCACGCCCCAGTCCCAAAATACATAGGACTATGACACGTAAGCATGTCAACCGCATGGTTATGGCACTCCAATATATGGAAACCATAAAGCATATGTACGCTGTATTATGAATATCAATCCACAAGTAGTATAAATCTATCACAAGTCACATGGTACAATCTAAATCTCATCCACAAAAAATCAAATATAAATAAAAAAACCAATATCTATGAAACTAGATCTCGATACAAAGTATCTAAAGATGATAGTTGGATGAAAACAAATCCACTACCAACTTGAATATAAAAGTACAACACAACAAACATAATATAAGATATCAACTAACAATCACGGGGCTCGAAGAGAAGACCTCCTCGAAAGATAAGTAGCAATCCTGATCTGCGCTCCTGCGAATACTCATGAACAGCTAAACCTGGAAAAGGACCAGGTCCTCAGAGGGACATAACAAGATACATAGAAGCATGCCAATAAAGTACTGAAATAAAGATCCAATGGGTCGCATAACCGTCTAAGTGAATGTAGTTTAAGGACAACTTTCCACCAAGTAGGCTATCTGGCTAAAAATGGGATTGGCATGGTTCTCTTGGAGATCCAGGGGCCTACAAAGCATGTTGTCTTTTGAACGCCAGAGGCCGCCTGATAATATATAATATATAGTGGTCATCACCATCCGTCGCTCCGGCGGAGCGTCCGGGTGAACAAGGGAAAAGTGCAAAGGAGCCCAAATGCCTTACTTGTTGTTCTCCCCACCTCATGCTCTAAGCATGTCACATCCATGACACGATAAAACCTCTAAATAACTGTCAGGTCTACTATCATACAAAGTTTCTAACAGCAGTTATCCCTAACACACGTCCCACACGTACCGATGATCAGTCAATACGTGCGTCCGTGATCTATATGAGACTCACAACTCGTGTAAAAATGTGTCACAATCAAATGAAACCTAATGATGCTTTATGATAATGGGGCGGTCTCATAAACAAGGTTAATGCATATACATAAATAAAAATAAATCACAACGACACCGTCGTTGCACCCAAGTTTCCTTGGACGCGCATTTTATATAACAGTTAAAATATATAAACTAAAGACAGAAAATAAAGATGCATGCAACATATGGAATATGAAGAACAGTACAATGGCAATGTGTACTTGCCTGGCAAAAAAGTTGCAAAATTTAACATCCAGATGTCAAGGACACGGGATCAGGAACTAAGACCTCCGAACAAACATCTCCGGATGCTGAAATAGATATCACCAATATTTTCAAAATTAGCAAAATAGCTAGAAATCACTACCCTTTCGTCCAATTTGGACACAGGGGCAAAACAGTAATTTTGGGTCAAAGTGGGGTTCACGTGTGGCCTACTTTGCACCGAAAAGCGTGCCAGGGGTAATATTCTCTAAATGGGATAAATTATAGGTCAAACTAACTCTAAAAGTCAGTACGAACTCAACGGTATGTCCAATTATGGATTCTGATGAGCCGAACACAAATTCGTCCAAAAAGTCAACCGTGGAGCCCGCCAATAGGCGACTTGGTCAACTGTCTCAGAATTGCTTGAAAATTGGGTCACAGGTCCAGCACAATACCACGAGTCCAGTGACGCAAGTTTTGTCACATTCTGACGAGCGTGCACTAAATGCGCAGGGCTTTTGCAAAAGTTGTGATACGGGAAATTTTTGCAGATACGGACTGATTTCGACACGCACACGCGTCCAAATCAGTTTTTGCGAAAGCCCACACGTCTGGGTATACCGCGCGCACATTTTGGTACACGACGAGGCGGTCCCGTTTGGCGGAGCGCGCTCCGTATCGCAATTTCTGGAATTTGGAAAAAGTATATTTTCGGAGTTTTCTAACTGATTTAATTTAACATACAGCAGCTAATAAATTATTATATTTAACAGGAATTAAACTATGTTAGGTGGTCTTCGCATACCAAAAAGAAAAACTGAATTCGGATCTCTGTGGTGGGAGATACGAGTTCGTGAACATAGGTCATCGCAACAAAAATTTTGGAATTAAAAAGTGGTCATTTTTCTTCGACTTGGCGTCAATTTTTACTAGATTTGTGCGCTGTTCGAGATAAACTAATGTACAGTATTGGAAGGGGGATAGGTCGTGAACATACCGGTGAAGATGGGGTCAAGTTTGGTAGAGCGAGGGCCCGGAAAACGAGGCCTGAATAGGGCTTCGTGGTTCAAAATCTGCAGTCGCGGGGTGTTGACGTGGACGAGCGGACGCGGTGGTTCTCCTGCGACGTGGCGGTGGAGGTGGCTCTGGGGTTCGGTGGTCGCGACGGTCTGGGGGTTGGGAAGAAGCTGAAGATTAGGGTTAGGGTTTAGAGATGGATAATATATATAGAGATAGAGAGAGGGCGTCGAACTCATACGCGCGGGGGTTTTATCCTTGCCGCCGCTGCTGCTATTTGGAATTCAAATGGGTGCGGGTCTCGCACGGTGAAGGCTTAGTCGCTGTTGTTGGGGTGTTAGCGCGGGCCGGGTAGGAATTAGGCAGCGGGTTGGGTTAAGTGGTTTCAATCCATTTTTATTTTTATTTTTATTTTCTTTCTCTTTTCTTTTTCTTTTCTTTTATTTCTTATTTCTTTTCTAATTTCTTTTCATTAATCTATTCTATTTAATAAACTTTATATATACATATATATACATATATATACATATATATATATATATATATATATATATATATATATATATATATATACATAAAATTCTAGAAATTTATTTTAGAGCATACAATTAATCTATTAGCTGTCCACAAGGTCTCCTACATAGAATAAATTAGGAAAAATTTATAATTGCTCCAAAAATTCCCTAAATGCACAAACACCTAAAATAAAAATTAAATAAATTCTATTTTCTCTAATTAGCTCATAATTACTACAAATTAATTAATTAATTAATTAAAAGATTAATATGCTTTTTTTAGAATTAGGGGTTTTATATTCTACCCAACTTATAAAAATTTTGTCCTCGAAATTAAAACTAAGCCACGATAGGAAGTCAAGGATGGTATAAGATAGAGATTTACAGCTTATTATGTACCTTCCTCCATCCTAACCTCCATAATTTTCTAATTGTCATGGGGATGTTTGGAGGGCTATAATTTGCATTGTTTAAAATGTAAGGCTAGGTTTAAAGGAGTGGGCGATGTTTCGCATTGCACATTCCAAAGATCATGGAAAAAATCTACATGAACGAAAAATAGATTTCTTCATGTGTCATGTCTAATAGTGTGGACACCTCAATGCACATTTGCATAAAAGTGTCTAACAATTAAAAAATTGTATAAAGATGAAAATTGGATTAAATTAATTAAAATTAATGCGCAAGGTGTTCTTGAATTAATTAGAAGTACATGGGATTAAAATTAGGTGGGACACAAGTATCATGGACATAGAGGGCTCAGGATAGAACATTGTCATAATTTAGGTTGTACGAAACGGGTCAAGATTGTGTCTCCAATTTCAATTGGAACGAACAAGGATACAAGTTAGAATTATTTAGAATTAAAAAATAAAGTTCGCGACGAATGTTGTGCGACTAAAATATAGCACAAGGGAGCTTAATTATAAGTTACACCAAGGTCAGAATAGAAGGCGGGCACGTCTAGGACAAGAGTGTAAAATTTATAGAAAGACAATGGCTAGTGTAGTGCTCCAATTATCGAAGCAACGGTAAGGTACGCTAAGTGATATAAATATTGTATAATTAAATGTCGTGTCCTATTTCCAATTGGATACAAACTAGCCCTAGTTTCTCTATCTAACCAAGTAGGCCTAATTTTGGGTGAGGGAGTTTATAATCTACCCAACTTAAAAATATGTCATCCTCAAAATTAAAATAAGGCAAATTTGTTAAATCCTTTACAATCGTATATATGGTCAGTCAATCGCGATCTCTTCCAAAATTGTAAATAACAAAATCTATTCAAATCCATCACACTTACTTCAAATCAAATTACCTATTATTTAAATCAAAATTCAACATCTCGTACTATCTTTTCGATTTTTAAATAATCAATCATCCAAATATAATTCAAATCTATATGACATCCCACATCAAAGTTTATATTGCAATCCCCAACTATCATAATCTCTTTTAGAAAACAATTTTAATCAAATATAATTCCTATTTTTTACTTAAGAATTTTGTACTCTTCAAATTTTTTTTTAATTTACATCCTCAAGATTTCAAATAGGTAATCCAGCAATCAAAATTTAACTTTTAATTCAAAACATCAAATTATAAAATTTTATATCTACTTCACCAATTGTTCAAGCCTAGAATTCTATATTTATCCTCAAGGTTTAAATCGATGATTCAATCTTCAACATTCAAACTTTAAATCATGTGCTCAAAGTATAAATATTTGGTCCTCACTATCAAGATTTCAAAATTTCATTAAATCCTCATCATCTTAGTCATTCTTAAAATTTCTAAAATTAAAATAACTTAAATCTCTCAATTTAATCTTACTTGATCGCTTGATTATAATCAAAGAATCACCTCAAGTTGACAATGCGACTTCTACCTAACTTAGAATTTACCTATCTAGCACACAAGGCTACACACTTAAGAAAAATATTCCTTAATTTATTTACTCATGTCATTCAATCCTCAAAACTTTTAACACCAATTATATCATATATGATATGCCCTTAATCAATTATAAAAGATAGTCACCAAATAATACGATTTGCCTATGGGTATCTCTAGTACTATCTGTATATCAAACTTATACCAAGCACGAGGTTTCGTCTTTCTGAAATAAGGGAAGACGGAAAACAATGATGAAGAGTTCAAGGGAAAGGTAATAGAATAGAAGTATGGGGATCAAGGCGTTTAAAGAATTCAAATGGGAATTATCAAGACAGTTGTGGATTGAAATCATATTTTGGTAATTCTTTGTTCGCATGCTCGTATTAGTACAGTTATATAACCGATACGATATGCTCAGACATGTCTAGAGGGCAAGTACATTCGTCTACTAATCACTATATATCTTAATCCACGTAAAGTAGTTATACGAAGGGCGAACCAAGCGCACTAAGGTTAGCTAGACCCTAATACACTGATTCTGAAATGTATTAGTGTAGTACTCTAATAATACATGTCATGAACAAGCTCGATAAGGGATAAGCTTGCAAAACTAGGCTATAATAGCAGCATAAGTCAAGGTAGTACAGAAATTATAAATACGCTGGATTATGATGAGAGAAAGTACAAATAATTTAATTTCACAAAGAAGATAAGACTCTACAATCTCTACAGTTGTCATACAACTCCTTATCTAAATCTCTAGTCGACCAAATAGGGTATGGGCCTCCAAGTTCTACAGTCTAGATAAACACTATTGTCTTATGCTAGCATATAGTTAATGTCATTCAGTTACACTACATCGATGGGTCAAGAGGACTATGTGTTACTAGGTTGTGAGGCATACTACCCAACTTAAAATAATAAACTGTAACTGTCTTAAAGGAAATTCTACAAGGTAACCATGCACTTGTAAATAAAATAGAACTCTTATTAGGGTATACGAGAAAATATCTTGGTATATATTAGGGTCTCCTATTGCATTATATAGGTATTGGTCATCTTAAGTCTTAGTCATAGTGCTTATGGAACAAGTGTCAATAGCAAGAATGGAAAGGTTACTAGCCTCAAGGGAAAAGGGGATATAACTCGTATCGAGGTGGGGGTATAATTTACGTAATTTAAAACTAAAGGATAATCATCGGTCATAATCTACAGTAATAACTCAAAACTATCGAGTTCTAATTACCAAGCACAAAAAAAAAAAATTTAATTTAAGATTATAACTATAATCCTAGCAAACTATATATCCTAACATAGAATAAAATCACTCGGTCTACAATCAGAAGTGTCAGGTGGCACGAGTTGAAAGATGAAGAAAAGAAGAACATAATTTAGTCGTCGCGCAATTAGCGAACGTTAAGGTCGCAGAGAAACAATATATAAAATTAAAATAGAGGGCTCTAGATAGCATCATGGTTTTCTAAGGGGGAGTGGTATTCTAGTTGCTATGTTCGAGGTATGATCAAGAAAAAAGTGTTGATTGCATTCCTCTAGGCTTCCTAAGGTGCTGTCTACTAATAATAAGACAATGATCTAAGTTTATAGTTCTAATATTATCTCACTATAAAAGTTAGGTTTAGTACAATTGTTAAATCTTGGATCTCTATTAGTTCATTCATGCTAGGGTCAAACACTATGGCCAAATTTCTAACTGGCTCTAGTAGTGTTTATACTATCTCAAGTCATCCCCAATTATCAAGGGATAATGGTCAATCCATCTACAGGGAAGGGTGTTATGGTTCATTAAGTATTCTAACTCAGTGATGTGTCAACACTCTAGTTGTACTCTTAATAGGAAGGTTACCCAACTTATCATCTAACAACAAGGACTTCTATATTCTAGGAGGTGGCTATACTCAAGGAACTATTAGGAAAGTACATGAATCAAGCAGGATGCAACTATTCAAATAGAACAGATTGGAAGAATGCGAGTCATAGTCAATAGTAGATGAGATCCTATATTCTAATCCTATTTGCAGGCTTGCACGGTACAGTAACGTAACTGAGACAATATGCTCTCGACCTGCATGAGCCACCAAAAAAATATGTCACGCCCAAGTCCCAAAATACATAGGACTAGGACACGTAAGCATGTCAGCCGCATGGTTATGGCACTCCAATATATGGAAACCATAACACATACGTACACTGTATTATGAATATCAATCCACAAGTGGTATAAATCTATCACAAGTCACATGGTACAATCTAAATCTCATCCACAGAAAATCAAATATAAATAAATAACCAATATCTATGAAACTAGATCTCGATACAAAGTATCTAAAGATGATAGTTGGATGGAAAAAAAATCTACTACCAACTCGAATATAAAAGTACAACATAACAATCACAATATAAGATATCAACTAACAATCACGAGACTCTAAGAGAAGACCTCCTCGAAAGATAAGTAGCAATCCTGATCTGCGCTCCTGCGAATACTCATGAATAGCTACACCTGGAAAGGGACCAGGTCCTCAGAGGGACATAACAAGATACATAGAAGTATGCCAATAAAGTACTGAAATAAAGATCCAATGGGTCGCCTAACCGTCTAAGTGAATGTAGTTTAAGACAACTTTCCACTAAGTGGGCTATCTGGCTAAAAATAGGATTGGCATGGTTCTCTTGGAGATCCAGAGGCCTACAAAGCATGTCATCTTTTGAATGCCAAAGGGCGCCTGATAATATATAATATATAGTGGTCATCACCACCCGTCGCTCCGGCGGAGCATCCGGGCGAACAAGGAAAAGTGCAAAGGAGCCCAAATGCCTTACTTGTTGTTCTCCCCACCCCATGCTTTAAGCATGTCACATTTATACACGATAAAACCTCTAAATAATTGCCAGGTCTACTAGCATACAAAGTTTCTAATAGCAGTTATCCCTAACGCACGTCCCACACGTACCGTTGATCAGTCAATACGTGCGTCCGTGATATATATGAGACTCACAACTCGTGTAAAAAGTATCACAATCAAATAAAACCTAATAATGTTTTATGATAATGGGGCGGTCTCATAAACAAGGTCAATGCACATACATAAATAAAAACAAATCACGACGACACCGTCGTTGCACCCAAGTTTCCTTGGATGCGCATTTTATATAACAGTTAAAATATATAAACTAAAGACTGAAAATAAAGATGCATGCAACATATGGAATATGAATAACAGTACAATGGTATAAACTCCCTCGACCAAATTTGAGTTTACTTAGCTTAGATAGAGAGATTAGGGTTAATTTGGTGCAAATTAGAATTTATAAACAGAGTTTTAATTATTGTACAATATTTATATTACTTAGTGCACCTTACCGTTGTTTCGATATTTATAGCACTACATTAGCTATTATCCTCAAACAAATTACATACACTTTTTCTAGACATACCAGCCTACTATTTTGACCCTTGTGTAACTCACAAATACTCTATCTTGTGCTTCATTTTAGTCGCACAAAAATTGTTACAAACGTCCATGCTTAAATTCAATTAATTCCAACTTTGCATTCTTTGTCCGTTTCAATCGAAATTGGGACACAACATCAACCCATTTTGTCCAACCCAAATTATGACATTATTATATTCTAAGTCTACTACGCCCATGATACTTGTGTTCCACCCAATTATAACCCCATGTATTTCTAATTAATTAAAGAACACCTTGTGCATTAATTTTAATTAAATTAATGTAATGACCCAACCTCACTCAAACTAGACCCAACTCCAACCCAAACCCACACTCACACCCTCAAGACTCAAACTAAACACCACACACCATTCTAGCCCACTACATAACACCAAACATGGTATTTTGCCACAACCAATTCCAAATTCTAATTATTGTACAATTTTCTAATTGTTCAGGGACTTTTATGCAAATAAGCAATGAGGTGTCCCCCTCTCATTGGTCCAACCACATGAATAATGAAACCCCCCCTCCCTTAATCGGTCCACTTTGGGTTTTCCTCCATTTTGTTGTACTCTACACAATTTTATGTAACAACATCTCAACCCTACATTTAAATCACTTAAATCCTAGCCACATGTTCATCATGTGGAGGCTTCCCTCAAACCTAGAGAACTACCCCAGCCGGCCCTAATCCCAAGGAGCACCCCCTCTCTCTCTCTCTCTCTCTCTCTCTCTCTCTCTCTCCTACAAATACTATATGTCACGCCCCAGTCCCAAAATACGTAGAACTAGGAACACGTAAGCATGCCAGGCGCATGGATATGGCAACTCCAATATATGAAAACCAAACCCATACATATGCTGTAATATGAATATAAAATCCACAAGTGGTATAAACATATGTCACAAGTTACAGGGTATAATCTAAATCTCATCCACAAAAAATCAATATAAATGAATAACCAGCATCTATATAACTAGATCTCAACATAAGTATCTAAGGATGATAGTTGGATGGAAACAAATCCACTACCAACTCGAATGTAAGAGCAAATACAAAATAAGTACAACACAACAGCACCATATAAGAATACCAGCTAGCAATCACGGGCTCGAAGAGAGGACATCCACGAAACATATATAACCATCCAAATCTGCGCGCCTAGAAATACTCAAGAACAGATACACCTGGCAGAGGACCAGGTCCTCAGAGGGACGTAACAAGATACAGAAAAGTGAGCCAGCTTGAATACAGTAAACATGCATATTATTTGAAAATAAATAAGTACGCTGTACAAAACATCTATATGAATGCAAATGAGGACAACTTTTTGACGTATGGGCAAGGGTAGGCTACTCGATCTACCTCACAACTCACACATACGTCAATGGACATCAGAAATCGATATACTGCGGGGGTAGCGACCAGCGAGACTCCAGAAATTGACATACCACGGGGGTAGCGACCAGCGCGACACACGCCCGTAGTGCGAACTATATACTGCAGTTTACCAGAGTGGTTAAAAGCCCATACGCCTAATGATTGTCCTCTCATGATACTAGGTACCATGTGTGTGTCAACATATCTAATATATAGTATGACTGAAAGAAACTACACATGCAATAAATAAACAGAAATACAATAAATATAAAGAAATATACTAGGCATACAAAATACTGTAAGCAATTTGGCAAGGTATCTTGCCTGGTCTAAAAAGGATGAAGTCCCAACTCAAGGTGTCGTCCGATCTACCCGTCAAATAAATTAAACAAGTTAGGTTACAAAAGTAGGTAAATAGGTTCCTCCATTTAATCTATTTTAATTCTGAATAAAATAACCTAAAATAGTATTTTAATCTTATTATAATCTAATTTTATTGTTAAACCCTAATTTTGTCCAAAGAACTAAATTTTATCAACTCGAGACTCATGGCACGCAAATCGAGGCGATCTGTTGACCGAAAAGTCAACCGACACAAACTCAACTTTCATGCATGATTTTCTATAGATATCAGCATCAAAAATATGCTAGAATTTACGGCTCGTCCGAATTCAAATTCGTTTGGGAATTATGGCACATACAAATTTTGTATTGTGCACCGATGGTTAAATTCTAACCTAGAAGTTCTACAGAATTAACAGTATGAAAATACTTCGAATTAAATTCCGAAAAAAATATATGTCAATGATCTCGACATTAGCTTTCCGAAACTTTAAACGGTTCATAATTCTGATTCCGAGTTCTCCCGAAATTACGAAAACATCAAAACACGTCTATTTTCGGACATGCTGTGCTCTACGAATTTTTCAGAATTTAATACTAATAATTTCGAAAAACAATTTATATAATCAGAAATTTAACCTCAATATCTTTCTAACGCAAGAAACTATGCCTCATTTGGAGTCTGGGGCTATGCGCAATGGCTTCTGGAAGATGAAGGAACCCTAGATGGCAATTCTCCAAAATCTCTCTCTCTAAAATAATGGGATAATTAGGGTTATCATATTATATATATATATAGAGATGTACCTGCGGCTGAATGGATATCTATAGGCTGACACTTGTCAGAATCTGATTGGATGGTTTTATTTATATTATTTATTTTTGATTTGCCTTTATCAAAATATTATTTAAGTCATTTTAAATCTAAATAACTCCAAATAAATATTAAAAATAATAATAAAAATCTGGAAAAATTACAAAAAATATATTTTGAATCCAGAAACCCTAGAAAATACTTAGAATAATTTTATGTTCATAGATTTTCCACTATAATTAGGAGAAGCTCTAAACATTAGTTTTACCCATATAACTAAAAATAAATACTAAAATTATTCCAAAAATTCTGAAATAATTTCAGAAAATATATAATAATATTATAAACCCTAGAAAATAACGTGGGTCCATTCTATATTCCTGGGATTGCACAATAAACTCTACAAGTTCTAAAAATTAGTTATTAGCCTAATTACTCCCAATAAATACTAAAAATACTCAGAAAATTCTCAAACAATTCTAGAAAATATATGTGACTATTTAGAACCTAAAATAAAATTTGGGATATTTTTAGTTAAGTTTGAACATAAAATAAATTCTTCAAAGTCCTAAAAAATTAGTGTTACTAGTTTTTAATTAACTAAAAATTATGAAAAAATCCCAATAATCTAAAATAGCCTAAAAATAATTCTAAATAAATATTTATATAAGTAAATATACTAAAAAATTTATTTTTAATTAACTAAGAGAATACTCTAAATAAATTCAACATCTATAATAAATATAATAATATAAAATATACACAAAATACCTATTTTGGGTGAGGGAGTTTATAATCTACCCAACTTAAAATAATTTTGTCCTCGAAATTAAAATAAGGCATAATTTGTTAAATCCTTCACATTCGTACATAAGGTACGTCAATCACAATCTCTTCCAAAAATTTAAATAACAAAATCTATTCAAATCTATCACGATCATTTTAAAATTAAGATAATCATTGTTCAAATCAAAATTCAACCTATTGTAATCTCTTCTCACTTTTTCAAATCATCAATATCCAAATTTAAATTGAATCCATATAATATCTTCAAGATATAAATAATCCATATCAAATTTTATCTCACGATCTTCAACTATCATAATCTCCTCTAGAAGTTATTCGAGTCCAATATTATTCCTATTTTTACTTATAATTTTTTTTTGTATTCTTCAACTTTTAAAATTCCATTCACATCCTCAATATTTCAAATAGCTAGTCCAACCATCAAATTTTAATTCTTAATTTAAATCATCAAATTGAAAAATAATTTAAATGCAGTCCACCAATGTTCAAGTCTGAAATTATATATTTATCCTTCAAATTCAAATTGATGATTTTACCTTCAATACTCAAAATTTTAAATTATGTACTTAAGGTATAAATATTGGGTCCTCAATATCAAGATTTTTAAAATTTATTAATCCTCATCATCTTAGTTATTCTTCTAAAATTCTCAAAATTAAATGGCTTGAACCTCTCCCAATCTAATCTTACTCGATCACAATCTAAAAAAAAATTCTCTCGAGTTGTCAATGCACTGCTACCCAACTTAAAATTTACCCATCTATCACAGAAGGCTATATACTTTAAGAAAAATATTCCTTAATTTATTTACTCATGTCATTCAATCCTCAAAACTTCAACGCCGATTATATCATATATGATATGTGCTTAATTACGAAAGAATAATCCTCAAGTATGTGATCGGCCTATGGGGTATATCTAGTACTCTCTGTGTATCAAACTTATACCAAGCACGAGATTTTGTCTTTCCGAAATAAGGGAAGACGGAGATCAATAATAAAGAGTTCAAGGGCGAGGTAATAGAATAGAAGTATCGGGATCAAGGCGTTTAAAGAATTCAAATAGAAATTATCAAAGCAGTTATGGATTGAAGTCCTATTTTGGTAATGCCTATCCACATGCTCGCATCAGTACAGTTATGTAACGGATACGATATGCTTAGACATATCTAGAGGGCAAGTTCATTCATCTACTAATCACTAGATATCTCAATCCACGTAAAGTAGTTATACAAAGGGCGAACCATGCGCACTATGGTTGATCAGACCGTAGTACACTGATTCTGAAATATATTAATGTATGCATCCACTAATACATATATAGTGAACAAGCTTGATGAAAGAATAAGCTTGCAAAACTAGGCTATAATAGCGGCATAAGTCAAGGTGGTACAACAATTATAGGTACGCTAGATGATGATGAAATAAGGTACAAGTCAATTCAAGTTCACAAAAACAAAACAAAAAAATAGAATAAGCAATAACAATAAAGACTCTACAAATCTCTATAGTTATCATACAACCTCCTTGTCTATGTCGCTAGTCGACTAAATGGGGGCAAGGACCTCTAAATTCTATTGTCTGAATAAATACTGTCGTCTTATGCTAGCATATAATTAATGTCATTCAGCTACACTTCAATAATAGGGCAAAAGACTATGTGATACTAGGTTGTGAGGTATGCTACCCAACTTATAACAAATAACTAATACTGTAATTGCCTTAAGGATACCATAGAACTCCTGTTAAGGTCTACGGGAAGGGGTCTTGGTATTTATTAGGGTATCCTCTTTCATTACATAGGTCATGGTCGTCCTAAGTCTTAATCATAGCGCTCATGGAGCAAGTGTCATAGTAAGGATAGAAGAGTTACTGGCCGTCAAGGGGAAAGGATCTAACTCGTATCGAGGTAGGGGTACATGTTACGCAATTTAAAACTAAGGGATAAGCGTCAGGTCTCAATCTACAAGAATAGCTTAAACCATCAAGTTCTAACTACTAAGCACACAATTTCAAAATTCAAGAGTAACCACCAAAATTCTAGCAAGCTATATATATCCTAACATAGAATAAATTCCCTTGGTCTATAATCAGCAGTGTCAGATGGCACGAGTTGAAAAATGAAGAATAGAGGAACAACATTTGGTCGTCGCACAATTAGCGAACGCTAAGGTCGCAGAGGAACAATATATAAAATTAAAATAGGGGGCTCTATATAGCATCGTGGTTTTCTAAGGAAAAGTGGTATGCTAGTTGCTATGTTCGAGGTATGATCAAAAAAAATGTTATATTCATTGCTCTTGGCTTCCTAAGGTACTGTCTGCTACTAATAAGACAATGATCTAAGTTTATAGTTCTAATATTATCTCACCATAAGTGTTAGGTCCAGCCCTAATATTTAACCCTGGATTTCTATTGGTTCCTCAATACTAGGGTCAAACACTATGGTCAAACTTCTAACTAACTCTAGTAGTGTCTATACTACTCTCAAGTCTTCATATTACATCAAAGGGTAATGGTAAACCAATTCTAGAGATAAGAAATTCTAGGGTTCACTAGATATTCTAAACTTAGTAGTGTGTCTATATTCTCGTTGTATTCTTAATAGGTGTGCTACCATAATTATCATCCTAATAACAGGGGTTCATATATTCTAGCAGAAGGCTATACTCAAAGAACTATTAGGGAAGTACAGGAATCAAGCAGGATATAATTATTTAGATAGAACAGATAGGAGGAAGATGAATAATAGTCAATTGTGGATGAGATCCTATACTCTATTCCTAGGTGCAGGCTTGTTCGGTATAATAACGTAACCGCGACAATATGCTCTCGACCTGCATGGGCCACCACAAAAACATGTCACGTCCCAGTCCCAAAATACGTAGGACTATGAGCACGTAAGCATGTCAGGCGCATGGATATGGCAACTCCAATATATGGAAACCAAACCCATACGTACGCTGTAATATGAATATAAAATCCACAAGTGGTATAAACATATGTCACAAGTCACAGGGTACAATCTAAATCTCATCCACAAAAAATTAATATAAATGAATAACCAGCATCTATATAACTAGATCTCAACATAAGTATCTAAGGATGATAGTTGGATGGAAACAAATCCACTACCAACTCGAATATAAGAGCAAATACAAAATAAGTACAACACAACAGCACCATATAAGAATACCAGCTAGCAATCACGGGCTCGAAGAGAGGACATCCACGAAACATATATAACCATCCAAATCTGCGCGCCTAGAAATACTCAAGAACAGATACACCTGACAGAGGACCAGTTCCTCAGAGGGACGTATCAAGATACAGAAAAGCGAGCCAGCTTGAATACAATAAACATGCATATTATTTAAAAATAAATAAGTACGCTGTACAATACATCTATATGAATGTAAATGAGGACAACTTTTTGACGTATGGGCAAGGGTAGGCTACTCGATCTATCTCACAACTCACACACACGTCAATGGATATCAGAAATTGACATACCGCGGGGGTAGCGACCAGCGAGACTCCAGAAATTGACATACCGCGGGGGTAGCGACCAGCGCGACACACACCCGTAGTGCAAACTATATACTATGGTTTACCAGAGTGGTTAAAAGCCCATATGCCTAATGATTGTTCTCTCATTATACTAGGTGCCATGTATGTGTCAACATATCTAATATATAGTATGACTGAAAGAAACTACACATGTAATAAATAAACAGAAATGCAATAAATATAAAGAAATATACTAGGCACGCAAAATACTGTAAGCAATTTGGCAAGGTATCTTGCCTGGTCTGAAAAGGATAAAGTCCTAACTCAAGGCGTCGTCCGATCTACCCGTCAAATAAATTAAACAAGTTAGGTTACAAAAGTGGGTAAATAGGTTCCTCCATTTAATCTATTTTAATTCTGAATAAAATAACCTAAAATAGTATTTTAATCTTATTATAATCTAATTTTATTGTTAAACCCTAATTTTGTCCAAAGAACTAAATTTTATCAACTCGAGACTCATGGCACGCAAATCGAGGCGATCTGTTGACCGAAAAGTCAACCGATACAAACTCAACTTTCATGCATGATTTCCTATAGATTTCAGTGTCAAAAATATGTTGGAATTTACGGCTCGTCCGAATTCAAATTCGTTTGGGAATTATGGCACATACAAATTTTGTATTGTGCACCGATGGTTAAATTCTAACCTAGAAGTTCTACAGAATTAACAGTATGAAAATACTTAGAATTAAATTCTGGGAAAAATATATGTCGATGATCTCGACATTAGCTTTCCAAAACTTTAAACGGTTCATGATTCTGATTTCGGGTTCTCCCGAAATTGCGAAAACATCAAAACACGTCTATTTTCGGACATGCTGTGCTCTACGAATTTTTCAGAATTTAATACTAATAATTTCGAAAAACAATTTATATAATCAGAAATCTAGCCTCAATATCTTTCTAACGCAAGAAACTAGGCCTCGTTTGGAGTCTGGAGCTATGCGCAATGGCTTCTAGAAGATGAAGGAATCCTAGATGGCAATTCTCCAAAATCTCTCTCTCTAAAATAATGGGATAATTAGGGTTATCATATTATATATATATAGAGATGTACCTGTGGCTGAATGGATATCTATAGGCTGACACATGTCAGAATCTGATTGAATGATTTTATTTATATTATTTATTTTTGATTTGCCTTTATCAAAACATTATTTAAGTCGTTTTAAATCTAAATAACTCCAAATAAATATTAAAAATAATCATAAAAATCTGGAAAAATTACAAAAAATATATTTTGAATCCAGAAACCCTAGAAAATACTTGGAATAATTTTATGTTCATAGATTTTCTACTATAATTAGGAGAAGCTCTAAACATTAGTTTTACCCATATAACTAAAAATAAATACTAAAATTATTCCAAAAATTCTGAAATAATTCCAGAAAATATATAATAATATTATAAACCTTAGAAAATAACGTGGGTCCATTCTATATTCCTGGGATTGTACAATAAACTCTACAAGTCCTAAAAATTAGCTATTAGCCTAATTACTCCCAATAAATACTAAAAATACTCAGAAAATTCCCAAACAATTCTAGAAAATATATGTTACTATTTAGAACCTAAAATAAAATTTTGGGATATTTTTAGTTAAGTTTGAACATAAAATAAATTCTTCAAAGTCCTAAAAAATTATTGTTACTAGTTTTTAATTAACTAAAAATTATGGAAAAATCCCAATAATCTAAAATAGCCTAAAAATAATTCTAAATAAATATTTATATAAGTAAATATACTAAAAAAATTATTTTCTAATTAACTAAGAGAATATTCTAAATAAATTCAACATCTATAATAAATATAATAATATAAAATATACACAAAATACCTATTTTGGGTGAGAGAGTTTACACTACCTACATCCTCTCTCTAAAACCTACACCAAAAACCAACTACACAAGAAAAAAATCCTAGAAATTACTAAACACCAACACCACCCTCACCACCCGACCCGTCCCCTCGGCTCACCATCGCCACATCTGCCTCCGGCCACCCCGGAACTCACTCCCCCTCCGACCTCCCTCCTCACCATCACCCCCTGCCGCCACCACCCGCCGCTGCTCCATCGCCAGCAGCCACTCTCACCCCCAACACCACCATCAACAACACCTCCACCACTACCCGACCCGACCCCCGACCTCCCCCACCGTAGCCACCACTGCCCCGGCCTGGCCACCACCCTCACCGACGCCACCCCCAGCCTCTCCACCACCGTCCCCAGCTGGAGCTCGCCCCTGGCCACCGCTCCAGCCGACCGGAGCAGCTGCTACAACGCTGCAACTGCTGCTGTCGTGTTTCCCTTCCCCCTGCTGGAGCTCCGCCCGCCCCTCCCCCCCTCGCCGACGACGACGCGCACGACGGACACCCCCACCCCCCTGGACACGACCGAGGTACAGTCACCTCGTATTATACGAGAATTTATACATGTTTACTTACGTATAGTTAGTTATATTTATATATTTTGTGTATATACATATCAATGTATGTTTATGTATAGTAAGTATATTTATATATAGTAAGTATATTTATGTATAGTAGTTATATTTATACATATAATATATGCTATATATTATATGTATATGTATTTAACTATATTGTATTATGTATAAATACATATACCATATTGTTATTTTATATATATATATATGTATATGTATTATATTACTATGTATATGTATATATATATGCTTATCAATATATATATATATATATATATATATATATATATATATATATATATATATATATATATATATATATATATATGTATTACACTTTGTGTATATACATGTTTATGTATATATTTATGTACACATATTCTTATTATATATATATATATATATATATATATATATATATATATGTACTTTATTATTAATGTATATACGATTTTAATTGGTTATGTGTATATACTATATAATGTATTATGTATATATATACGTAATATATTGTGTTTATGTATATATATATACAAATGTATATTTAAAACGTATACTTTATGTTTATACATATTTATATATGTATTTATATACATATGTTGTTATTCTATATATATATGTATATGTAAAGGCATTTGTGTAATTATTATGTATATATGTATATGTTTATTTAAATATATATAAATGTACATACGTATTTTATTTATGAAATTATGATTATTATGTATTTATGTATATATATATATGAATATATGTTATATATGTATCTATGTACTATGTTATCCTAGTCAATTAAACAATAAAGGTAAACTACGTATTCTTGTATTAAATGCTATTGTAGCATATTCTCATATGTTAGGAACTGTGGTTGTGTACACGAAACTCGAGGAACGACACGTGTACGTTTAGCTACGTCCACACGTGATCCAACTAGATGGACAGTCGTGACCCTGCGTTAGTTCGTTACTGCAACGTAGTGTGTCATGATCGTACCATTGTAGTGACTGATGATGGTATTATTATATTATATATAGGATCGTTGGACCGTACAGGCAAGACTTCAGGAGCAGAATATTGGCACTCGCAGCTAGAGGACTCAGCAAGTATACCTTACTGGATTACTGTTTAATTTAAATCAATAACTGTTGTATGATATCTTGTTGCAATATACATATAACTGTGCGCGTCCGAGATTAACTCGGGTGCAGTCGACGAATGCGTCGATGAGTAGTGTACTTGACCTAGTTGCTAGCAGACTCACCTACTATTGCGAGTATATTCTAATATCTTCCTAGACCGTGACACTTGTACACGCATCACGATGGCAAATTCATGTTGGGATGCAGGTCTGCGTACCCGACTAGCTATCGGTGCGTACGACATGCATCACGGTTTAGTACGTAATTTAGGGTGATCTAGTTAGATGAGGCTTGGCATATAGTTACGGGATATTCACGTCGTGTATTCAACTTGTATATCCGCATTGGGCGGGGAGGACAACTGATAGGCGTATGGGGTACACACATTGGACTCTGTAGTATCCAGAGGAGCTACGGATCTGATGACTTCCTTTATTCAGATACCGTTGTAGAAGCATGAAAAATACGCTGGGAAGAGCTACACAGCCTCTTGATACAGAGCAGCGTAAGCAGAGGCCTTCAGAGCCATCAGGCGTACGACAGAGTTTTCTCCGCTAAAATACAGCGTGAAAAATAAAGCTCAAAGGACCATCAGCATAAATGCAGTACGTCCAGGCCGCTCCAGCGTGAAACAGAGTTCTTCATCGCCTCCATGGCGTAAAACTCAACCGCTCTCAAAGCAGCGTGATGGCGTACGAGGAACGCTTCATCTTCCCCGAAATGAACCTGTCAAGTCACGCAGTAAATCTGACCTCTGACTCCTGACAAAAGGTGATGCACGGCTACCCAGACGACAGCTGGAAACGATGGCAGACCTCTCGGGACGCGTCCCTCAGTATGATGGCGGATCTCACCATTTAATGCAGAGGATTTGGTAAAACATCACCAAACCGTCGTTTACCGGAATCCCCTCAGCATAAACCGCTCTTTTGCGTACAAGGGAATACGCCGCCCTGTTTTACACAGGCAAACATGAGCTGTTTTACGCTCTGCAGCAGACAAACCGCCTGCCACGTCAAAAGCTGCACTTCGTAAGGGATTCGAGGCACGTCTCCACGTCTAATTGCACAGAGCGGTGACAGCTTCTCTCAAGACACGTCTCTGCGACGGGTGCACAGAAGGCCTGCAGACCTTTGAAACACACCTCCGCATTTAATGCATAAGATGATGGCAAATCCCTGCAAGAGATTTGGTTATATCTTCAAAAGCCGTAATTCCGGCTAAGACGTCCACATCAGCACGATATGCAGCAGCTTTTACGCCCATTCAGGATCTGTGCTCAAGCGACTTCTACGCCCATTCTGGCACGATATGCAGCGGCCTCTACGCCCATTCAGGATCTGTGCTCATGCGGCTTCCATGCCCACTCAGTCTCTACGACTACTCGGCTCCTATGCCTGTTCGGCTTCTAGGCCTGCTCGGCTTCCACGCCTACTCGGCTTCTATGCCTGTTCGGCTTCTATGCCTACTTGGCTTCTATGCCATGGTGACGGACATTTGGCTTCTACGCCAACCTTTTCTACACAATGGATACCTACCCGCGTGGCTTTTACGTCGTGATCTTAGTAGCAACCGTACGTGTTGTGTCCCTTTAGTTGGACCCACGTCACCCGCTCAGTCAAAAGATCATCTACACGTAGGCATTGGTTACTTTAATCATTGTGTAAAAGGGTGCTGTACTTTCTACTCCTCGGTTGCTACACCAACGGAGTGGTCACTGTCACCAAAGACTCTATAAATAGAGGCCCCTGTCAATGGGGAACAAGGTCGAAGAAATTGGTCAAGAAACCGATAGCAGATCCCAGGTCGAAGAAATTGGTCAAGAAACTGATAGCAGATCCCAGGTCAGAAAATTCGGTCAAGAGTACCAATACCAGATCCAAGGTCGACAGTCGGAGAAGATCAAACAAGGAGGAGAAGAGAGAGAGAAAGAGAGAGAGAGAGCCCGGAGCTCAGGCAAAGAGCGGGGATCGACGACTTCGGAATCGTGCATCCACCCTCTCCTGCAACCTTCGAAGCTGCTACCTGTCTTCCACGGCACTTCTTCAACATCGCGCGGTCCAAGGGCTAAAGTGATCGACCGCAGATCAGACACCTATAGTAATTTATACCCATATTAAATAAATTGTACTCCCACATCCTCGTATAGGATTATATTGTACAAGTTTGTTTGTAAACCAAAGGGCGCGGGTTTCTCACAAACCTCGTCATTGAAATACACTTTCATTCTTTCGTTTAAATACCACAAACAAGATGGCGACTCTGCTGGGGACGTCTTTCTCTTCTGATGAGGAAGTAATTGCTCAACGCGATACGGTATCTATAGGAACCGTGAAGAAGACGCTGGTCGTTCATTTCGACCAGTCTGCTTACGAAGACATGCTTCGAACCGGGGGTAGCTCTCACTCTCTCTCCGTCCAAGACAACAGAAAGCTGCATAAAGTGTGGATGCCCAAGACATCCTCAACCATTCCTGTGGACTCTCCGATCTCTCCGACCAATGAGGTGGTAGCATCGCTCCCTCCGTGCCCTGCACATAAAATTCAGTCTCCTGCTACGCGCGGTACAGACAAAACTTTGGGCAAGGCCTCTGCGCTAACCCAGAAGTATCTACTGCGCTTTACGCGTAGGAACCAGTCTCCCGCTATGCGCGGTACAGACAAAACTTTGGCAAGGCCTCTGCGCTAACCCAGGAGTATCCACTGCGCTCTACGCGTAGGAATCAGTCTTCCGCTACGCGCGGTACAGGCAAAACTTTCGATGGTGCCTCAACGCTAAATCGGAAGAATAGATCACGCTCCACGTGCGAAACAACATCTGACTTCTATGGTAAAACGGATGAGCGCGGTGATCTCCGCGAGGGGAAGCAAGCAGGCGAATATTCAACCTCTCGGCCTTTGCGCCAGCAAGAGGACAATCTGCCTACCCTCCGGATTACGCGAGAAGCCGATGGCCGACTGAGGACCTCTTCAGCTTTATGTCGGTCTGAGCAGATCCCCAAATTACGTCACGATGCAGGACGAGCTCAGATTACGGGCAGGCCCCCTCCCCAGGGATTATCCGCCGCCCAGATGGCCAGCCTATTGTACACAGGTGGAATAGGGGAAGCCAGGGTGCCCAATCTCCGCGTACCCACTGATGAGAACAGAAGAAACAAGTCGTCGTCCTCTTCTGTAAATTCTTCGGACCTACGGGATTATCTAACCCAGAAACGCGAAGGCAGGAATCATAAGCAGCCTGCAGTTCCCCTAACAATCAAATACGGGGAAATCTTATGGGAGGATACGTCAACGTCTGATGTCGTCATCACAGGTGGGCCACAGGAAGACTCCATCTTTATCATTCCACCCACCCACGACGATCAGCGGTCGATAATCTTCGGTAGTAGGCGGAACACTCTAGTCGTACAGGAAGAATCACGTGAGTCTGAATCTGGCAGAATACAAACCCACAGATACAGCCCACAAGCATTAAAAATTATGCAAAATATGGGTTACGACTTTAAACTAAAACAAGGTCTCAACTATGGGAAAGGTAGGCGAACGCCGGTGCGCAGTAATTCTCGCTATCAAGAAGCTCGTTTCGGGTTGGGATATGCCGCGTCTCTCAAAAAATCGAAAATCCCGAAATCCAGTCCTGAACAACTAGAGACAGTCCTTGATGAATCGATCTCTATGGCCAGGAACCGCGGCATGTCCGGGGGTAACATACCTCGACAGAACAAAATGACGTCCAAGGCCAGGGGTAGAATCCCCTTAAAGGCCGTAGACGATACAACAATGATCGTCTCTTCGCGAGACCACGAAATTCGGACATCAGGAGCCCGAATACCAAAAGGAACCTTCTCCTTCAGCGAAGACGACATCATTGAGATCTTCGATATGTTGATGAAAGAGCACAAGCTTCACCTACCCAACATCAGATGACCTGGGAGGGCTGGCAAAGTGGATGACCCAGATTATTGTCTCTTCCATCGGTACATACATCACCCCACAAAGGCGTGCTACGTACTAAAAAAGAAGATTCAGGAGTTGATAGAAGCCAAGGTCATCACTCTGAATCTGTGAACAAGGGGACAGCCCTTACCCGATTGGATTTCTATTCTTACGTAACAAATTGCTCCGGAAAGATTCATGTGTGTAAAAACAAGGGAGATATTTTTTGAACGAAGCTCCCTACACAAAAACTGCCATGTCCATATCACCTCTGAGCAGATGTGTGCCTCCATCCCCGATGGAAGTCACAATCACAAAGTTTGTCATGTTCATATTACCTCTGAATAAACTTTCGACCGTCAATTATCATGTCCATATTATCTCTGATAATCGACTGCCACCTACACCTAACATCCGTACTTAACTCTAAAGTGCGCCAGTGATGTTAAGTCCACAAAAACTGCCATGTCCATATCACCTCTGAGTAGATGTGTGCCTCCATCCCCGATGGAAGTCATAATCACAAAGTTTGTCATGTTCATATTACCTCTGAATAAACTTCCGACCGTCAATTATCATGTCCATATTACCTCTGATAATCGACTGCCACCTACACCTAAAATCCGTACTTAACTCTAAAGTGTGCCAGTGATATTAAGTCCACAAAAACTACCATGTCCATATCACCTCTGAGCAGATGTGTGCCTCCATCCCCGATGGAAGTCACAATCACAAAGTTGTCATGTTCATATTACCTCTGAATAAACTTTCGACCGTCAGTTGTCATGTCCATATTACCTCTGATATCGACTGTCGTCTATACTTGACATCCGTACTTAACTCTAAGTACGCCAGTGGTGTTAAGTCCAAAAAAAAAACTGCCATATCACCTCTGAGCAGATGTGTGCCTCCATCCCTGATGAAAGTCACAATCACAAAGTTTGTCATGTTCATACTACCTCTGAATAAACTTTTGACCGTCAATTGCCATATCATTCCCACCTCTGAGCAAGTATGTACCACTCCCCGTGACGAGGTAGAACCCATAGCACGAAAGTTCTTGGAAGCTATGGACTCCTATCATCTACATATCTGGGAAGCAGCGTCATCATCCAACGTTATCACAACGTATGGACCGCATGAAGATTCTATCTTCATAATCCCGCCTACCTGCAGCAGCCAGCGTCCAATAGTATTCGACCGCATGCGCAATCAGCCAGCCATCCAGGAAGATCCTTTCGATGACGATACTGGGAAGATGCAGGTTCACCGATACAGCCCTCAAGCGCTGAAGATCATGCAAAACATGGGCTACGACTTGAAGCGAAAGCCGGGCCTCAACTACGGAAGAGGCAGAAGAACGCCGCCACGCGGCGACCCCCGCTACCAACAAACTCGTTTCGGGTTAGGGTATGCCACCTCCCTTACGGCGTCCACGTCGGATAAGGACATCTTTTCCTCCTCCTGGGACGGCTCGTCACCTCCCGACTCGCCTGATGCTCTCGAACAAGCACTATCAGCAAATATGGTGATGACAGATCCCTCAGAAGCAGAGGAACGAGATTCTGAGCCGTTCGAGAATGACTCTTGGGCTCAGCAAATGGATACACAGTGGGAATTTTGCTTCGAACAAAGGGAACCTCCAACCAAAGATGAAGTTATCCAAATCGATGTTGGGGGTGAGCTTTCGCCAAAGCTGATATTTATCAGTGACAATCTTCCACCAGCCGAGAGGGAAGAAATCATACAGCTGATAAAGGAATACATCGACGTCTTTGTATGGGATTATGGAGACATGCCAGGCCTAGACCCGAAGGTGGCTACTCATAAACTCAACATATTGGCTGACTCAAAGCCTGTGAAGCAGCACCAACGCCGGTTCCGACCGGACATGATGGACGCCATTAAAGCTGAAGTCAAAAAGCTAATAGCTTGTGGGTTCATCCGGAAAGAACAACATCTCGACTGGGTCGCCAACGTTGTCCCAGTCATGAAGAAAAATGGAAAGGTACGTATCTGCATCGATTACCGAGATCTGAATGCGGCCTACCCTAAGGATGAATTTCCTGTTCCCATCACGGACATTATGATCGACAACACCTACGGTTTTGAACGCATGTCTTTCATGGACGGGTTCTCAGGATACAATCAGATCAAGATACATCCTGAAGAGGAAAAGCACACTGCCTTCCGCACCCCGTTGGGAGTGTATTGCTATACGGTCATGCCCTTCGGATTGAAGAACGCCGGGGCTACGTACCAACGGAATATGAGCGGCATATTCCATGAATATTTACGCAAAATAGTAGAGTGTTACGTAGACGACATAGCCGTCAAGAGCCGCCTCAAAGATGATCACATTCAGGACCTAAGGACGGTATTCGAGTTAATGCGCCGACATCAACTCAAGATGAACCCTACGAAGTCCTTCCTGGGCGTATCTAGTGGAAAATTCCTGGGATTTGTTATCACCGCCAAAGGCATCCAGGTGGACCCTGACAAAGTCCAGGCCATCGTAGAAATGCGACCGCCCCACAATCTGAGGGAACTCCGAGGATTTCAAGGCCGTCTGGCTTATATTCGGAGGTTCATATCCAACCTCTCAGGAAGATGCTAGCCTTTTTCGCACCTCATGAAGAAAGGTGTATCCTTCGTGTGGGACGAAACCTGTCAGCAAGCATTCGGGGAGATCAAACGCTACCTCACCAGTCCGCCAGTTCTGGTGCCTCCCATCATGGGGAAACTGTTCTTGCTGTACGTCCGGGCAATGGATCATTCGCTAGGAGCTCTTCTAGCGCAGAAGAATGACGAGGGGCATGAGCAGGCTATCTACTACCTCAGCAGGATGATGGTCGGAGCCGAACACCGGTACAACCCAGTGGAGAAAGAATGTCTGGCTCTGATGTTCGCTATCCAAAAGATGCGGCGCTACGTCATCGGCCAGACTATTCATATCATCTCCAGGATCAACCCTCTTCGAGTACTGATGAGCAAGCCGAGTATTCTTAATTTTTGACTCGCAACCTGGGCGATGCTGTTAACACCATATGACATGGTGTACATCCCGCAGAAGTCCATCAAAGGCCAAGCGCTGGCCGACTTTCTGGCTGCTCATCCGATCCCGGAGGCCTCCAAGTTATACGAAGACATTCCCGACGAAGTTGCAGAATATAACTCCGCAATGGAAAGTGACACATGGCAACTGTTCTTTTACGGCGCCTCCAGGACTGGCCCCCAGGGAAACATGGTTTCAGGGGTAGGAATCGTCCTGGTCACTCCTGATAAACTCGTCATCTACCGGGCATACTCTCTTAATGAACCATGCTCCAACAATGTGGCGAAATACAACGCCCTGTTGATCGGGCTCCAAGTCGTCGAGGAGCTGGGGGTCGAATCCCTGGAAGCTTTCGGCGATTCTCTGCTTATCGTCAATCAAGTCAGAGGGATATACGAAGTCCAGAATCCAGACCTCATCCCCTATCACCGAGCGACAATCGAGATAGCCATGACGTTCAAAGGGTTCTTCCTAGAGCATATACCTCGATCTCAGAATCTAGAAGCTGATGCCCTGGCCAGTCTAGCTGCGGACTTAGCTACCCCTATAAGAAGGCAAGATTCGATGATCCTTCTTAACAGAGATTTATTTTGCGTGAAGAACAACCTTCACATAGAACGCAGCCACGCTGTGAACACAGATCCCCCCGGAAGGGACTGGAGAAGTCCCTTCATAGATTTCGTCGCATACGGAATCTTGCCAGAGGACCCCAAAGAAGCAATATCCGTCAAGAGATGATCATTACGCTTCTATTTTGATGCATCTTCACACTGCCTATATCGTCGAACCTACGACGGACTGCTATTAAGATATCTCTCAGACGACGAAGCACAGCAGATTATCCGAGAAGCTCACGACGGTGTATGCGGAGCGCATCAGCCCGGTCCTAAGCTACAGGATCGTATCAGGAGGATGGGCTACTACTGGCCCACTATGATCACAAACGCGATCAGCTATACAAGACAATGCAGAGCCTGTCAGGTTCATGCAGACTTCATACACCAACCGTCTGAATATCTATATCCTACGGTCGCATCCTGGCCCTTCGAAGCATGGAGTATGGATATCGTCGGTCCCATTCACCCGTCTTCCTCCAGAGGCCACCGGTTCATACTGGCCATCACGGATTACTTCTCCAAATAGGCAGAGACGATCCCTCTAGCTGAGGTAAAAGCGTCTGACGTGATCAGCTTCATCAAGCACCACGTCATTTATCGCTTTGGGATTCCTCGAAGGATAATCCATGACAATGGACCTCAGTTCATCAGCCAAGCGTTTCATCGATTTTGCGATAAAAGTCGAATACATAATATTGCCTCTACGGCATATTATCCAGCTGCTAATGGTTTGGCGGAAGCTTTCAACAAAACTATTATCAAACTCCTGAAGAAGTTCGTTTCTTCAAACAAAAGAGACTGGAACGAGAAGCTGGGCGAATGTCTCTGGGCATACCGCACAACGGTACGGACACCTACAGGTTGTACCCCCTTTTCACTGGTCTACGGGAGAGAGGCAGTTCTTCCCATCGAAATATAGATCCCGTCGCTCAGGATAGCAGTGACTAGTGAGTTGACTCGAGAAAAGAATGACCTGTTAAGGCTCCAAGAGCTTGAAGGATTAGACGAGAAATGCCTACAAGCTCAACAGCGCATCGCGCTTTACCAAGCACGCATTTTCAAAAAATTTAATCATAAAGTGAAGGAAAGAGTGTTCAAAGTCGGCGAGCTAGTTCTAGCCGTAAGAAGACCGATGATTCTTACCCACAGAAGTAAAGGCAAATTCCAACCCAAGTGGAAAGGCCCTTTTGTGATCGAGACAACGTTCTCGAACGGCGCCTACATGATAGCCCAGCCTAATGGAGACCTGTTAATGGCTCCTATCAACGGCAAATTCCTGAAAATGTACTATGCTTAATCCCCCCTGCTCGGGTGGGACATAGCAAGGCCCTCGATTCTGACAAAACTACTTCTAAAACGCAATTAGTAGGATAGCGCTCTATCATGTCCGTATGACCTCTGAATAGATGTGTCCTGCTAAGAAGTTTATCGGGAGTCTATCATGTCCATACTACCTCTGATAACACTCTCACCAAAACCGGTCATTTACATTCCGAAATAATGGGTCCACAAAAGTCAGAAAAGAGTCGCCTTTATTTATTCCCGAGAGGGAGGCAGAATTACATCTGGGCAAGCAAAAAGGGAACAGGATACATCATGATGGCGGGTGAGTCAGATTGTGAATCTGCCGCTCCAGCGAATCTATCCTCTCATTTCTAAGAACCAAGGCGTCGGCACGAGCCTGCTCCAGCCGTGCCTCGGGAGTGTCCGTGAGGGTCAGATCAGCCTTTGCCCGAAGACAGCCCGTGCGAGCAGCTTCCGCACGGTCCAGCTCCCGTCGCGCTGTGCTCAGTCGACCGGACGCTACGTATAGACCTGCCAGCGACTAAGAAGCCCACTCCTCTGCCCGAGCGAGTTTTTCCTTCAGCTTGGAGACCCTCGCTGCATTCCCTTCATGCTCAGAGCGATACCGCGTCTCAACGGCAAGAGCCTCTTCCACGACAACTTTTCTCCTATCCACCTCCAGCTTATGCTTCTGGATAGAGTTGTCTAGGCTTTCCACCTTCATAGCAAGCCGCGCATTCATGAGGTCGAACCGAGCCTGAACATCAGTATCGAGACCCCGAGTCAGCTGCAAATGTTCGTTAATAGGTTGCTCTAACCCATTAACCACTGCCTCCAGGGCGTCAGCTACCCCAGGATCGTCGAGCTCCCTGATGACCTCGATCAAAGCAAGAGAAGTCTTCCTCAGGCGCTCAAAATCCAGACTCTTCGCTAACACCATTGACACCATCGTTCTCAAACCGGTGTAGAAAAGGCTGGTATGTTGCTCGGTCAACGCAACTAGATCAGACTGAACGCCGGGAGCGCCCGCAATGTCAGCAAGTCCCTCTCCAGGGATGATTGCAGACGAGGTGGCCACGACCGTCGCATCGACACATGGCACAATCGAAGAAGGTACGGTAACGGCGGTCGAAGTCGCCGCCACACTCACAAGAGGCAAGGTCACGACGACGTGTTCATCCTCCTCTCGAGGTGACGAAGCTACTCCAGGCGTACTGGCCCCCGAAGCCACTTCCTCATCAAAGGAGAACGCCTCCTCGTCAGAAGCCCGAGCGGAACCAGAATGCGCTTCAACGCTATACTCCCCGTGGACGCTATCCCATGAGAAGAAGACGAGAAAGTCAATATCAGTATGATGACAATCTTTCTTAAAGGAGACATAAAAACAATATTTTACCCGGAGCCAACGGCATATACGACGCATCTGTAGTCGATATAGCTAAACCACGCCTTAATGACGCAATACAAATCGTCATGCCTGGAGAAGGAGGTGGGCCGACCGACATCGCCGAGAGTTCTGTCAGGCCTCCACCAAGACATGGTCGAAGTTCATCGGCCGAAATCTCGCCAGGCGCGCTCACTAACGCGGCAGGAGTCATGCCCGCTGCTGGCCTCGGGAAAGATTCTCCCATCTGCCTCGGCCACACAGGCAATCTCGCTCCGCTACCTGGAGCAGTAGCCGCCACAACCACCTCTAACGAGGATTCTCCGGCATCGACGACCGGAACTGTAGGAGGCCCCTCTCTAGAAGGCGAGGAACCTCCAGCCAAGGAGTCATTCCCGAGGTAGGGAGAGGCAGGATCCCTCCCAGGAGCCGCAATGCCAGGAATACGGAGAGGACGAGCAACCGTCTCCTTCCTCCTCTTGCGAAGAGAAACTTCCTTCAGAGAAGAAGCCTGTCGCTTCCCAGAAGGGACTAACAAAGCCCCCGCATGTAGAGGCACTTCGTACCTCGGCACCGATACCAGAGGCTCGTCAGGAGTACCAGACTCCTCACCTTCGTCCGAAGAAACCAAAGGGATGTCAACTCTTCCCCCAGGCTTGGGAAAAGGCACCCGAAGCTTCCATGCACGTCAAAATCACGATGGAAGGTGTTAATCGCCACGTAAAACTGGGCGTAAGAATGGAGAATGCGAAGCTCCGTGGAGGTTGTAACAACCGGCACAATGAAGGTTGCCCTCGTACAATCCATAAGGAAATATTGCCACCCTCTAGCTCCATCAATGAGTCCGCCCCTGGACCTAAAGCTGGTAACGGCATTGCCCACATGCAGCTGATCGTACCCAAACTGCCTGGCAAACCGACTAGGCAAGTAGGGCTCGAAGAAGCAGTGATCTTCGCTCCTGTACAGCAAATGGGAGGGTCTAATACAGACCAACCAGTTAAAAGCTTCCGGGGAAAGGTCGGTCTTCTCTTCACCTGAATCCTCAAGCCGCACCCCTGATTGATTGCGATGCACGGGGGGAGCAGTACAGAGGAGCTTCCAACCGTGGCCGAGGTTCAACACCAGCCGGCAGTCTAAAACTGTGCTCACATTCCAAGAGGAATCCTTGTAATTCAGCAAGAATATACCCCCCGAGCTGCTACCGGACCCAGGAGACATCACCCGGGGATTGTGGAGAACCAACCATCCTATCAAGTATAGGTATGGTAACTCCACCCTGGGAAAGCTCTCACGTCGAGCTTCGTCGACGAGCAACCCGTCAGTTATGGCTCTCAAGCCAGCCTGTATACGGCACACCATGGCAGAAAGCAAGCCCAGTCTTGTCCCAAACACCAGGCGCACTGCCGGCCACAGGATGTTTCGGTGAATGCGGTCCGCGGACGCGATACCTGGCACCACTACTCGGCGCAACCATATGGAAAGGAAACCAGCCAGCTGGGCTTCCTTAGACAAAGGCCTGCGACAACGCCTCAAGTAACTACAGGCCTTGGTGCCTTCCGGGTACTTTCCTACCCCCTCGACAAGAATCTGGTCCGGAGCTTCAGCCTCCTCCATAAGAGTCTCCACAACCTGGACACTAAGCACGCCCAAACAGTTCACGGGCTCATTCTTGCCACCCGAGGCTTTCTCCGACCTGGCGGCCCCGGCTCGGTGGAAGAAGAGGTAGGACATCCACTTGGTGGTATGAGCCAAATCAGAAGGCTCGTTATAAAAGGCTGTGCACGCGAAGTATTAACACATCAGCTCCTGATATACTTCCGCCACCCGAGGGTCCAAATCCTCCAACTCCCGGTTGGTGGGAACATACTCTTCATATGGAGTATCCCCCATCGGCAGTCTCGAGACAACTGCCATCTCGTGGAGCGCCAACCCCAATTCCCCCAGTGGAGTGGCAAAGGTCTCGGTGAGCGGAATGTACCGCTCCATCAGCGCCAAGAACAAATTGGGGTTCGGAGGCAACCCGACGCTCGTCGCACTCACAGCGGCATATAGTCCAATGCCCTCCAACTCTCTCTGCAAGTGCTTCAAGGCCCAGTCAACTACGCATCTCCATCGGGAGTTCGTTGGGGCGATCCACCCATTGCACCGAGGATTCTCCTTGGGATATACCCCCCCTCGACCCATGAAGTCGTTGCAGAAGGTCGGCAATTGGACCGGCTGGATCACCAAGCTATCCTCACTTGGAACACTGTCCGGACACAGTCCTCTGAACAACGTCACAACGCCGGAGGGGCGACTGACGAATGACCCCTGGTCAGCTCCTTTTAGATGAAAAATCTTCCCCGGCTTACCGTGAAGATCAGGAGTCAGCATCCACGACATCTTTCCAGGATGCGTCGCGTGGAAGAAGGCCGAGATGGGATAATCCCTCGGCATCGTTGGCAGGTACAAAACCAAATTCCCGGCTGAGAAGACCCAGGGCTCCTTCTTAGGCTTCGTCTGGGACTGTTTGTCGATCATGTCCTCAAAAAGGAAAGCCGACTTTACGTACGGCTCCCCGTCTACATAAGTCAGAGGCTCCCCGTTGATCATGCTCAGCAGCATTCGCTCGTCCTGAGCCGATATTAAGACCCTCCTTCCTTCAGGGTACTGGGGTCCGGAGATAGGGAAGGACACGTGGGACAGATCCTCCAGGTAGTTCGAGTGCAGCATCCCAGCAGCGGAGCCCATCACCTCGGCCAGTGGAGACTCACCCAAGTCAACTACAAAAGTGCAAAGAAAAATACGTCATCATAAGTCTTACACGAACATACGGACCGAAAGAAACAATAGTCTGTGCTCTACGCAGGATTGTGCATATCTGGCAATTTTACGCCGGAAGTCCCCCCCACAAGCGTAAAAATTCAAATTTTACGATATACCCCAATTTTTGATAGCCAGAGCTTCTACGCTCAGAACTACGAAAATATGGAGTCTTTACGCTGACACATTAGAAATGTGGGCATAAAAGATAAAAATGCCTCCGTGCATCATCTTCCTCAAGAAGAGACTATCAGCATAGAAGACGACCTAGCGCGGTCACGTTCAACATGTGCGAAGGATTTTTTATCATTTTTGTCACCCCGAAGGCTTTACCTCGAAGACCGGGTGCACTGCTCGTCGGCGGGACACTTCGCTCAGAAGGAAGTTCGCCTTGACCGACCAAAGACTCCCTCGCTGGGGCGAAAGAATGGGAAGAGGAACCTATACCCTTTCCCTTAGCGAAGGAGATTTGTTTCGACGCCATTTTCCGAAGATTCGAGGGAACGAAGAAAAAACTTGAACAGTCGAAAGCTCTCTTTCACAGAAGACGGATAAAAAGTTTCTCTCTCAGAGAACTTGGGATATATATAGAGTTCGGGCTGACTCTTCGAATCCTCAGACGGACTCCTCGAGACCCTAACCAAATCTCACAAAATTAAATAATGGGTTATGATTAGGATGCCACGTCAGACCACTAACCTTGAAAGATGGACAGTCAGCAAATTCAAAAAGTTTTTCGTGCAAAGACGGTTCAGCAGGTCCAACGCTGAAGGAGCTTTCTACGCTCGACAGCAACAGATCTACGATTTTACGCTCGCAAGCTATAAGTCTATGGTTTTACGTCCGGATGCCTTTGTGCTCAGTAGCTTTTATGCTCGAGAGGCCACAAATCTACGACTTCACGCTCAGCAGATACCAAATCGATGATCTCACGCTCGATGGCGCTCAGTTTACGCTCAGAAGCAACAGATCCGCAAGACTTCACGCTCGGAGAAATTTTCTTTTCAGGAGCTACAGATATACAGTTCTACGCTAAAGGAGCTTCCTACGCTCGACGACTACGAATCTACAACTTTACGTTCGACAGCTACAAGTCAGATTTTTGGCCCGGATGCCTTTGTGCTCAGTAGCTTTTATGCTCGAGAGGCCACAAAACCCATGACTTCACGCACAGGAACTACAAGTCTACGATTTCACGCTCGACGGTGTTTTACGCTCGGAGGCTACAGACTGATGATTTCTCGCTCCACGACTTTCTGTATATTCGAACGGTCCCCAAGATGGTCAATTACAGGAGTTCACACAGAAGATACTCCTCCTTGGCCTCAACGTATCCCAAATACCCGAAACATACAATAGTTCAAACATTGAGAAATTACTCTTCTCGGGTCAATTGGAGGTTCGCCCAAACTCCAGTATGAATACCTTGTCTATCAAAAGATGGCAACTCAGTTTTTGACAGCCATTCCTCGACCCTGTTCCAAGGGATTTTCGAGAAGTCACTCTTGAAGGCGAAGACTGAACAAAAATTCTGTTTATCAGAAGTTCAGAGCTCTACGCGGTTCCTCAGTCCCAGCAACAGGACAGTTCTAAGAGGTTCAAAATGCTCTACAGCGTTCTATGAACTACTCGCTATGCGTAAAGGACAGGACCTAGCACTCTTTCTACAGAGTCGGCGTACAGATTCAGACGTGTTGAAGCTGCACATATTCAGACTTCACAGCAACATATGGCAGATGATCATATGAAGAAGAAAGACGATTTTTATTAAAGATCAAAATCATGATTACATATGAGGGAAATCCAATCTACAAGGGTTTTCTTTTCATTTTCATGATTACATCTGAGGGAAACTCCGTCTACAAAGGAGATACCCCCTCGTCGTCTGAAGATTGCCCAGAAGCTGTTCTGACAGGTTCTCGCTGGGCTTCAATTCTTCATCCATCTCCTCCGGCAGTCGGTCAGCTCCAGCAAACTGACCGACATGGCAATGATCACCGGCGGGCGGATACAGAACTGGGCCTGCATAGATTTTGCAGATCCCATGCTCCGTGCACCGATCAATCCGGGACAGAACGAGTCTGTCTGACTCTCGTCACCGGAGGGCATCGAGAGAAGGCGCGGCATGCCAGCCGCCGTGGTCAAAGATGACCCTTCCTCTCTCCTGGGGCAACGCCATACAAAGTTGCTGATTATCCCGAGCAAGGGAGGCTAAGATATCCTTCCATGATCCATCGTTGCAGTGGACACTTGCTCGAAGATGCCGTCTTTTTCAGCTCCTTACACGCTGGAAGAACATGATCTCCTTCTTCCTCAAATCGACCCGGCGAACTCCGGTGATCATCTCTGCATCGTGATAAAGATGTGGGGAGAACAGGCTAACTCCCCCAGCCTTTTATAGGCAAAAGAGATCACAGCGGTCCCCCATAAATTCGCCATAAAGTCTGCACCGACCGTTTCAACGCTTCACTCAGAAACGTTTTGAGTTACGAGGGGCCATTCATGCTTCGTTCAAAGCATTTCAAATTCCAAGGAATTTAAAAGCTCTGAAGGGGGTCTTGTAGAAGCATAAAAAATACGCTGGGAAGAGCTACACAGCCTCTTGATACAGAGCAGCGTAAGTAGAGGCCTTCAGAGCCATCAGGCGTACGACAGAGTTTTCTCCACTAAAATACAGCGTGAAGAATAAAGCTCAAAGGACCATCCGCATAAATGCAGTACGTCCAGGCAGCTCCAGCGTGAAACAGAGTTCTTCATCGCCTCCATGGCGTAAAACTCAACCGCTCTCAAAGCAGCGTGATGGCGTACGAGGAACGCTTCATCTTCCCCCAAATGAACCTGTCAAGTCACGCAGTGAATCTGACCTCTGACTCCTGACAAAAGGTGATGCACGGCTACCCAGACGACGGCTGGAAACGATGGCAGACCTCTCGGGACGCGTCCCTCAGTATGATGGCGGATCTCACCATTTAATGCAGAGGATTTGGTAAAACATCACCAAACCGTCGTTTACCGGAGTCCCCTCAGCATAAACCGCTCTTTTGCGTACAAGGGAATACGTCGCCCTGTTTTACACAGGCAAACATGAGCTGTTTTACGCTCCGCAGAAGACAAACTTCTCTCAAGACACGTCTCTGCGACGGGTGCACAGAAGGCCTGCAGACCTTCGAAACACGCCTCCGTATTTAATGCATAAGGTGATGGCAAATTCCTGCAAGAGATTTGGTTATATCTTCAAAAGCCGTAATTCCGGCTAAGACGTCCACATTAGCACGATATGCAGCGGCTTCTACGCCCATTCAGGATCTGTGCTCAAGCGGCTTCTACGTCCATTCTGGCACGATATGCAGCGGCCTCTACGCCCATTCAGGATCTGTGCTCATGCGGCTTCCACGCCCACTCAGTCTCTACGACTACTCGGCTCCTATGCCTGTTCGGCTTCTATGCCTGTTCGGCTTCTAGGCCTGCTCGGCTTCCACGCCTACTCGGCTTCTATGCCTGTTCGGCTTCTATGCCTACTTGGCTTCTATGCCATAGTGACGGACATTTGGCTTCTACGCCAACCTCTTCTACACAATGGATACCTATCCGCGTGGCTTTTACGCCGTGATCTTAGTAGCAACCATACGTGTTGTGTCCCTTTAGTTGGACCCACGTCACCCGCTCAGTCAAAAGATCATCTACACGTAGACATTGGTTACTTTAACCGTTGTGTAAAAGGGTGCTGTACTTTTTACTCCTCGGTTGCTATACCAACGGAGTGGTCACTGTCACCAAAGACTCTATAAATAGAGGCCCCTGTCAATAGGGAACAAGGTCGAAGAAATTGGTCAAGAAACCGATAGCAGATCCCAGGTCGAAGAAATTGGTCAAGAAACCGATAGCAAATCCCAGGTCAGAAAATTCGGTCAAGAGTACCAATACCAGATCCAAGGTCGACAGTCGGAGAAGATCGAACAAGGAGGAGAAGAGAGAGAGAGAGAGAGAGAGAGAGAGAGAGAGAGAGAGAGCCCGGAGCTCAGGCAAAGAGCGGGAATCGACGACTTCGGCATCGTGCATCCACCCTCTCCTGCAACCTTCGAAGCTGCTACCTGTCTTCCACGGCACTTCTTCAACATCGCGCGGTCCAAAGGCTAAAGTGATCGACCGCAGATCAGACACTTATAGCAATTTATACCCAGATTAAAAAATTGTACTCCCACATCCTCGTATAGGATTACATTGTACAAGTTTGTTTGTAAACCAAAGAGCGCGGGTTTCGCACAAACCTCGTCATTGAAATACACTTTCATTCTTTTGTTTAAATACCACAAACAACCGCGTTCTTCGGAGCGATACAGACGTATATACATTTGCAGATACCTCATTCTTCGGAATGATGGACGTTACATGGACAGATATCATGCTCTTCAGAGTGTGGACGTTATGCCTACACCTACCCATACGTACCCATGTTGTCCTCACATTGCATTCACTTAGATGGTTAGCACACCCCTTTATTTTATTCAGTATTATATATGGCATGCATTTTTGTATCTTGTTACGTCCCTCTGAGGACCTGGTTCCCTTCCAGATTTGGACGAGGCATATTATCCTACTGTGTACAGACCTGGATTGGAGATGAGGTACGCTTTCGAGGAGGAGCTAGATGTGCTACCGTCAGAGTTTTCTTGATTACCTGGTAGGCCTTCCGCCTAGGACTGGAGCCTCCTTATCTAGATAGCTGATGCTCTAGTCGTACTCTCTTTATTTAGTCTTCAATACTCTTATTCATCATTTGTAGTGGGTTTGTTTCCATCGGACATATCTGGTTTGTACTATGACATTTCAAACTTTGTACTTATTTTCTATTATTTATTTTAGTATTTCTTGTTGTATTGTGGATGAGATTAGACACTGCTTGTTGTATGATAGTATTAGGCTTACTAGTTTTAGGAAAGCGCAGCACGCTTCGCTAGGATCCATTAAATTGGGATATCCTCGGAGATGTGTCAGCTGGCCAATGCCACGTTGCCTGGTCCCGTATACTTTGGAACTGGGGCATGAAAAATGGTAAGGTATACTTGCCTGGCAAGAAAGCTGCAAAATGTAACATCCAGATGTCAAGGACACGGGATCAGGAACTAAGGCCTCCGAACAAACATCTCCGGATGCTGAAATAGACATCACCAACGTTTCCAGAATTAGCCAAATAGCTAGAAATTACTACCCTTTCGTCCAATTTGGACACGGACAAAACAGTAATTTTTGGTCAAAATGGGTCCATGTGTGGCCCACTTTGCACCAAAAAATGTGTCAGGGATAACGGTCTCTAAATGGGACAAATTATAGGTCAAACCAACTCTAAAAGTCAGTACAAACTTAACGGTATGTCCAATTGTGGATTCCGATGAACCGAACACAAATTCGTCAAATAAGTCAACCGTGGGGCCCGCCAATAGGTGACTTGGTCAACTGTCTCAGAATTGCGTAAAAATTGGGTCACAGGACCAGCGCGATACCACGAGTCCAGTGGCGCATGTTTCATCGTATTCTGACGAACGTGCACTAAATGCGCAGAACTTTTGCAAAAGTTACGATATGGGAAATTTCCGCGGATACGGGCTGATTCCGACGCGCACACGCGTCCGAATCAGTTTTCGCGAAAGCCCACACGTCTGGGTATACCGTGCGCACCTTTTGGTACACTTGGTATACGACGGGGCGGTCCCGTTTGGCTGGGCGCGCTCCGTATCGCAATTTCTGGAATTTGAGAAAAAGTATATTTTCGAGATTTTCTAACTGATTTAATTTAACATACAGCAGCTAATAAATTATTGTATTTAATAAAAATTAAACTAGGTTAGGTGGTCTTCGCATACCAAAAAAAAATTGAATTCGGATCTCTGTGGTGGGAGATACGAGTTCGTGAACATAGGTTATCGCAACAGAATTTCTGAAATTAAAAAGTGGTCGTTTTTTTTCGACTTGGCATTAATTTTTACTAGGTTTGCGCGCTGTTCGAGATAAACTAATTTACAGTATTGGAAGGGTGATAGGTCATGAACATACCGGTGAAGACGGGGTCGAGTTTGGTCGAGCGAGGGCACGGAAAACGAGGCATGAACAAGGCTTCGTTGCTGTTCAAAATCTGCAGTCGCGGGGTGTTGACGTGGACGCGCGGACGCGGTGGTTCTCCTGCGACTCCTCGGTGGCGGTGGCTCTGGGGTGCGGCGGTCGCGGCGGTCTGGGGGTTGGGAAGAAGCTGAAGATTAGGGTTAGGGTTTAGAGATGGGTAATATATATAGAGATAGAGAGAGAGGGGGTCGAACTCATACGCGCGGGGGTTTTATCCTTGCCGCCGTTGTTGCTGTTTTCAAACGGGTGCGGGTCTCGCGCGGTGAAGGCTTAGCCGCTGCTGTTGGGGTGTTAGCGCGGGCCGGGTAGGAATTAGGCAGCGGGTTGGGTTAAGGGGTTTCAATCCTTTTTTTTTCTTTTTCTTTTTCTTTTTCTTTTCTTTTATTCCTTGTTTCTTTCTAATTTCTTTTCATTAATCTATTCTATTTAATAAACTTTATATATATATATATATATATATATATATATATATATATATATATATATATATATATATATATATATATATATATATATAATTCTAGAAATTTATTTTAGAGCATACAATTAATCTATCAGCTGTCCACAAGGTCTCCTACATGGAATAAATTAGAAAAAATTTATAATTGCTCCAAAAATCTCCTAAATGCACAAACACCTAAAATAAAAATTAAATAAATTCTATTTTCTCTAATTAGCTCATAATTACTACAAATCAATTAAATAATTAATATGGTTTTTTAGAATTAGGGGTTTTGGAGTTCTTCAGTCAACTTTCAGTACCCAACGTCGTCTTTATAACGCCATGTGACATGCTCTTGTGCTCGAAACATATCCGGATAATCGTATTGCTATATATGAGATATATAAACGATGTTATTATTAGACATGTAAAAAAATATAAATTATATTGACTAAAATAATTTAATTTTAATATACCTGTCCAGAAAATACTAGACTAGAAATGTGCGACTCACGTAGCTGGATAATCATATCTGTGGTAGGCCTTTTCGTAATACGTCCATCGTTTTGGGTAACCATCTGCAATATTTAATACTTAGTATTAAAATATGCAATCAAATATTTAGTGTTAGCATGACTACTATCATGAGAGCATGAGAGGATTACAATTATAATAGTTAAAATAGTAACTAGAATGACATGATTACAATTATAATTAAAAGTATTACAAACATTTCTTCGTGTTCTCCTTCTCTGCTTATTTCCTCCTTCTCTTCTCTTCTCTACTTATTCTTCTTCTCTGCTTATTCTTCTTCTTCACTTTCTGCATCATTTCTTCCTCCCTCCCTCTCCTTATAATACGAATACACCAATACCCATCAACCTTATTAAACCAACTACCTTATTAAACCAACTACCCACAATTAAACCCACATTTAAACCACCATTGACTAAACCACATTTAAACTGAATACACAAACCAATACACCACAATCAACCACATTTAAACTGGGGAGCCGAACATACATTTAAATTGGAGCATATTTTTGCCAACTCAGTTGACGAAAATCTATGTGTTCCCGTCCAAAATTTCGGATTTTCGCCAACTGGGTTGGCGAAAATCAAGTTCTCCAAATTTTTGTCATCTGGGTTGGCGATATGTATCGGAATTTTAATTTTTTTTAAATTCTATCGCTATATTTAATTAATATAAAATTATTATCGTTACAATAAATTTTCTGTTCAATATACTTGTCCCTTTTATACTTAATAAGTTGCTTAAATACGAAGACAAATTCAATCCAAAGAAACTATTCATTCAATCCAAAGAAACTATTCATGTTAATTAATTATATGTTTATTTCCAAAATTCACATATATAACCATGCTACTGTGTCGATATTCTGGAGAGTCGCTATGTGAGACACCCGTGGTCATGGTAAAGTGACCCGTGTCCGTGCTAACTAATCATAGCTTTTTCCTTTTATTTTGATATTAATGGTTCCCAAGTTCTTCTTTTTATAATATTGATAATTTTTAAGATTGTCTTTGTGTGTGCAAGGCATAGAGATGACCTATGGGCGTGAGTGATATACATGTCAGTATCAGGAGAAGTGTGTTAGTGTGAGTGCAGGAACACACTCGTACCAGTGTGCAAATCCATTGTTGGAGTGAACATAGCAGGTAAGTCAGCAGTTTTACATTAAGTGTGTGTGTGTGTGCGTGTGCGTGTGCGTGTGCACATGTTGCAGCAGCAGCCAGTGATGCAGTAGTTGTAGTTTGAACTGCACAACAGTGTTTAGACTACAACATATAGATGAAGTACAGTATCCTAGGTGCATAAACCAATGTTGCAGCTCTGTAAGAGAGCTGCAAACCAGTGCAGTCTTTGAACTGTAGTGACCAGCAGTTAAGTACTGCAGAGCAATTCTTGTGTGCACAATCACTCAGTGAAAGTGTAGGCTGTGTTAATGCATGTAACAATGATATAATTGTCAATCAGTGAGTGTAGTGTATGAGTGATATTGTGTGTATTAGGAGCTATAAAAGCATAAAAAATCGACAGACTGCATAGAACTCATACCGCATAAAACATGATCTATGCGGTCAGATAGAAAGTCGCATAATAATCTACATGCGGCCAGAGCAGCCAAGAAGCAAGAGACCGTATAATAAGCTCCTGACACAGTCTCCAATGTCTGATATAAAGTTCTGATAGTTTCAAGATTCGTGAAAGGGACAACATGCAAAAAGGCAGAAAGTCATATCTGCATTGATGGTCTCGACAGACGCGTCATGCCACGTGTCCTCCCATCTGCGACTTCGGCCATATGCGGCCTCGTCAACATGCGGCTGCAGTATCCATCCAACCAAAGACAGACAAGGGTACGTATGCGGCCTCGACGAGCATGCGACCACGCCGCCATGCGGCCTGAGTGTCCATCTGACCAAGGCGAAAAAGGACGCATATGCGGCCGCAACGCCCTATGTGGCCTCACTAACCTGCAGCCAGAGTGTCCATTCGACCAAGACCAAAACAAGAGCACATATGCGGCTACAAAATTCATGCGGCCTCGTCATCATGCGGCCAAGTTGTTATGCGGCCTCTAGCTCAAAAGATCTTTCTGTTACAACTGTAGAGATCTTCGTACAGTTGGTGCTGACTACGTGTCCAGCTGACTAAGTCAAGTCCACAACGGTTTGATAACAACCCCGAGACCTCTTTAACAACATATCTCAACCAAGACCACGTGGCAATCGATCCATGGCATACAGCGACAGTTGCAACTGCATTCTGTTGAAGGAGCCTTATGCGACCACCAAACAGAGACATATGCAGCATCCATAGTCCATCAGCACGATGGCTATAAGTAGGTGCAACTTGAACATTCTAAGGACTTTCTATCTGCGAACCTACAGTGAAGCAAGAGAGAAGAGCTTCTCTTCCTACATCGGATCGTCCACGGAGTAAAGAGAGTTTCTACACTCCTAACCCTCCATCGTCACCCCCCTGAAAATAAATTCGTACTTAGATTGTCTCCTAGGACCTCTCTGTACTTTTTTTCGTTTGCTAATTAAATTAAGTTCTCTTAAACTTCGAATTTAATGGCGAATAAGATGGCAACTCTGCTGGGGAGCAGCTTCTCCTCTGATAAGAAGACGGTGACGCAGTCCGATGCAACCAAGCTCGACTCAACCCAAATAATGTTGGTAGTGCGCTTCGACCAGCAAGCATTCGAGAACATGCTCTCCCGAGACAGTGCGAGCCTGTCTCCAAGGCAAGCAAAGCTTAAGAAGACCTACAGGACGTGGGAAGCAAAGACCGTTGTGCATCACCCAACTGCGTAGCATGCACTCCCTACCCAGACTGTCGAGGATGCTCATCAAGCGCCCACCCAGACTGTCCATGCGGCTTCTCCGTTTGCCGCAGAAGACGCTCAACACCCAAACTCTGGCAGATAAAAATACTACGATGTCAGACGTTCGGGTCTTGATGTGAGTTTGATTCGGCCTAGGAGGAGGACGCATAAGACCGAATATGAGGCATCGGTTCACTGCCGCAGGCAGATAGCCGCATGCGACCCTCACAGTAGCCGAAACTCAGTTTTTGATCGAATCTCATGCAGCGTTGATCTTATGCGCCATGCTGAGAATGGTAAAAATTAAAACTTGGACTCTTCATACTATGAGCATGCGCGTGCTAAGTCGAAGAAGTCTGGAGCAGTGTGAGCTCGCCAAGCTCAGGCAACTTTCCATTGAACTGACTGTCGGTTTGCGCCGCTAACTGTTATGCGTGCCCCTGACGGAAAGTTGTACAAGGCCAACCCGCATATCCAGCCCGCAACGACAAATGGACGGCCAGTCTCAAGAGCCCTCCAGCTACTCCGATGGCTCCAGCTCCTCAGACGGCATCGATGGGTCATCCAGCTCCTTCGTTGGCTCCTGCTATTGCTTCGTATGTCGTTGCTCCTGATGATCTACAGGATATCATCGCTATGATTGTGGCGCAGTACATGGTTAGCCGACAGCTGCCACCGCCTCCACCGTCGACTATGGATTTTTTGAGTTTGTGGAATTTTTTTGAGTTGGTTGTATTTTTTGACTTAATTGTATTTATTTGACTTTGTGAGATTGTATAACAGTTATTTGTACATGTTTGGATTTTTCTACTTTGTTATTTCATTGTATATATAACATATGTACATGTTTGTGTTGGTTTATTATTTTGTGTGGAATTTACTTGTTTGAAATTTATTTATGTGAAAATTGGTGAATGTATAACAGGTATATGCTCAGCAAAAATTGATTTCTTGAAAAAAATATTACCTTTAGCGATGGACTGACGACGTAATAGCTACGAGAAATCTGAAAAATCTCAGGTCATTGACGGATTGCCGACAAAAAATCTCATGCCAACGACTACCTAGTGACGGACTATCCGTCGCTAAACGTCTGATACACACAAATGTACAAAACATGTATCAGAGTCCGTCGCTAACATCCGTCGCTAATCCGTCACTGAGAACGACGGATTAGCGACGAACTCTGTGAGCCCTGAATGTAAAAAATCTTCTGAAAAATTTGGCAAATTTTGGGTTCACATAATCCGTCGTTATTTTGTCGATAAGTAATCAGAAAGTTTAGCGACGAAAATTAACGCCACTGATCCGTCGCTTGATTTATGTCGTTCAATCCGTCACTTTATCGCCGGATTAATGACGAAATTTTCGTAACGAGATTAATTTTTATGACAGAATATTTACGTCGCTAATCAGTCGCTAAATGTAAATAGCGACAAAAATATGTATTTTAGTGACGGATAATTTCGTTGCTAAAACACTATATTTTTGTAGTCTCCGCTAAGGTGGAAAAGATTCTCAATGATAACCTCTTCGACAGACTAAAAATACAATAAAAATTACTCTAAAGACTTGAGTGCATACTACATATGTAAATAAGTTGATGTTTATTATCTGTTTTTCCGCTCTAAACTTTAAATTGGGTTTTAGCCGTTTGCTTCATTTCTATTTTGGAGATTTACTAATCACCAATAAATGATTTATGATGTCATCTCGACATCACTTTAGACGGACCAATTGAACTTTGTTGAACCCAAAATTCACATATTCAACATTATTGGAACAGTAACTTATCCAAAACTGGAAATCTCTTTACCGAATTGACATTTGCAAGACCTATGGAGTCCCACAAGTTCTATAGAAACCAGCATTTTATTGCATTGAAAACCAGAATATTCGTTCCGGATTCGATAAACTATATTAAGCAGTAGTAAGTGAATATTATAAGGAAGTCGTCCATTCCTCATAGTTAGTACGAACCACTTTGGTAGGAGAACAAAATTACTTTTAAAATAATTTTATGTCAGTTGAATTGATATGTGTTATTTTTTTAGTTGAGGGTGGACAAATATTATAGTTTTGATTGGTGAACAAAAATAAACTCGGACGTAGTTAGACCATGTTTGGTTCACGGAATCATGATCTTGGAAAAGAAAACTCATTTCTTTCCTATGTATGGATGTATGGAGGAAGGAGGAAAGAGGAAAGAAAGAAAAATGATTACCAAAAAGAAAATAAGAAAAAAAGTGGTTCCTCCCACACAACCAAGGATTTACTTTCCTTCTCAATTTTTTTGGCCTTTCCAAACACTAGAAAATAAAATTGATAGAAAAATTAATTTATCAAAGGAAAGAAAATACCGAGGAAATAAAATTTTTTTTTTTCGCGAACCAAACGAGGCCTTAGAGCATCTCCAACCCTGTTGTCTTGTTTTGTGTTGTGATTCCTATGTGGTATGAGGCACAAGACATTTCTTATGTGGCAAGATTATATTCACACAAAACAATGCGATAGAAAAGTGTTCTCCAATTCAAAAGTATTGAAAAGACAATAAAAACTATTTTTTCCAACTTCCAAGACAACTTTTTCACTTCTTCATCTTTTTATAAATATTTATATTCATAATTGATGATGTAAAAGTAAAGCATTGTGAAGTCCAATGTCTAGATCTAGTCAACCAACTTTATATTGTCTTTGACATATCATTGTCATGTCAACTTCACAATTTATTATTTGCATTGGAGAAGGAATTTTGAAATAAGAAGTTGTGATTCCTATGTGGCAACCATTTGTTTCCAAACTCACAACATGGCTCGTTTGGATGAAGGTTTTGTATTCCTAGAAATTTATTTTTCATTCATTTTCCATGAAAAATGAATTAAACATTCTCATACCCATGTTTGGTTATATTATGTTAGAAATATTAAAAAAGAATGTTAATTTAACTAGTTTTCCATAAATATATATTACCTAAATTTACATATTTGGTATAGAAGTTAAATTTTGAAAGTAAGTGAGGGTGTTATTGTCCAAACAAAATATTGAAACAGCATTTCTGGGAAAACAAAACTATTCTCAATGGGATCATTGGGAATTAATTTTCCACAACCATGAGAATATGAAGCTCCTCATATTCCTTCCTAATTTTCAATCCTATACATACCAAACAAAGATAAGAAATCTAAAATTCGTTCTCAAACCTCAAAAACTTGAACCAGATGTCACTTTAGAGCATCTCCAACCATGTTGTGAGTTTGAAAAAAAATGGTTGTCAAATAGGAATCACAACTTCTTATTTCAAATTTCATTCTCCAACGAAAATGTGAAATAAATTGTGAAGTTGACATGACAATGACATGTCAAAGACAATGTGAAGTTGATTGTCTAGATCTAGACAATAAACTCCACAATGTTTTACTTCCACATCATCAATTATGAATATAAAAATATTTATAAACAAATAAAGAAGTGAAAAAGTTGATCTTGGAAGTAGGATTAAAATAGATTTGATTGTCTTCTCAATATTTTTTTTATTGGAGAAAATTTTTGTATCGCATTGTCTTATGTGAATATAATATTATCACATAAAAATAATATTGTCTTGTGTCTCATGTTATATAGGAATGACAGTACAAAATAAGAAAGTAGGGTTGGAGATGCTCTTAGTGTCAAGATTAGGAAGGCGGCTAGCCACATACCTACATCTCGAGATAGGTGAGACGGATGCACCGAAGAGGAGGAGGCGCAGCACATGGCGGTTCGATGTCTCTGTAGCTCTCGACATGCCAGCGGCAGCGCACGTGGAGTCCCTGGTCCCCTCCTCACTTCCCGCTTCCATCCACATGGAAGAATCCGCCGCTGACCTTCTAACAAACTGTGGGTCCCACATGCATAAACGCTCCACATCCTGGCCGTCCGTTTGCTTTACCTACATTACACGTGTCTTCCAACTCTTGGTTGCCAAGTTTTGCTCGTTGGCACCTTTAAAAGTTAAATTTTGCTTCTGTATTCTTCAACTTTTTGAAGCTAAGAAAATGAAGAAGAAAAAAAGTTTATTTACACTAACCTTCCATTTATTTTATGTTTATTATAAAAAAATTCTTATTTTAAAAATAATTACACAATTTTTTTCTATATTTTATATTTTATGTAAAAAGTTATTACACTAACAATCTTTATTTTAAAAATAAAACATAAAATATAAAAAAAAATTGTAATTATTTTCAAAATAAAAAAGTTCCATACAACAAACATAAAATATATAGGAGTTTATTATAAATAACACAAGAAAAAAAAATATTCTTCAACTTTTTGTAGAATATAAACTAGGATAATATCTGTAGTTTTGACAAGGGGGTATCTTATTAAATTTTCCAAAATTATATTTTACGTTTTTTCGTAATTCAAATTTGTGTTATTTGATCTATATCATTTTGAGAGAGGTGAACTCTGTGAATGAGCATACACGATAATTCTCAGGTGTGGTGTAAATAACAACTAACATTTCAGAAGGAGAAAATTAAGATTTTGACGTGAACAATTAACTAGCCACTCTCAAAGAAGGGAGATGCTTCTTACCTTCTTCTTGATCATGATGGAGCATGATCAAGACATGATATACAATTTTCGACCATCAATAACTATGATTATAGGTCATAGTTGACAGAGATTTGCACCATCTTTTTGATATGATCTCACATGTTCACGAGCACAAACTTGACGGAGGAAAAGCCCTAAGGCCGCAGACGCAAAAATTTAAAAGATGAAGATCAATGTCAAATTTAAAAAAATTATAAAATTTTGTTAAATAAAGCTCGTCAAATCAAAATTGTGTCGTTCTTCTACCATGACTTTTCTGTGTGTGTAGAATCATAAAAAAAAAAAAATTTATAAAAATAAATAAATAAAGCTTAACGTAAATACGTATATAGAAATTAAAAACTATAAATTTTAGAGAAGACCAAAAAAAAAATATTTAACTTGAAAGTAAAAATTTCAATGAGACAAATTGTTTCCGCACGTCTCCATGTAAGTCTGCCTCTGGTCAGTCCATACTGACTTTCAATCTTGGAAGGACATGCATGCCAGACTGACTCACACTAAATGCTAATTTTCTTTTGAAAATTTTAACTGAGTGATTGACCACTCTGTTGGTAAATGAATGAGATTTTGACTTCAGTGGCTCTAAGCCATATAATGTCTATGTTTAAATTGGTGAAGGCTGACATAGAAATAAAGTCAAATAATTAGAAGGGTTATTTAGTAACAGTATCATATATATGAAAATTATTGTTTGGATCTTCAAAGTATCTGATATTAGATTTTTTGTCTCAAAATCACTGTTCACTAGCCTACGTGAACAGTGATTTCGAGATCCAAAGTCTAACGTTGGACACTTTGGAGATCAAAACCCTAATTTTAACTATTATGTGAGATCGTACTGCTAAATAATCCTAATTATAAAACAAAATTTTCAGAGTAAATCTCAGCATTACAAGTACTGAAAAAACACTTACTGTGTTTGATTGGATTTTTTTTTTTATAAAATTATTTTTATCACAAATTTCTTACCAATGCGTAGTGATAATAGTTTATATTTTTCATGAAATTATTTTAAAAAAAATTTACCGTTTTCTATATTTTTTTTCCAAATTGTGAAAAATAAAACTGATAAAATCCTCCCCGCACCTCACCCCCTCTCCTCCCCGAGCTCCCCCTCCTTCCCGTGCCTCCCTCCCTTGCACTCCCCCTCCTCCCTCACTGCGGTTGCTGTGCCGCCGCCGCCCCCGTGTCGCCGCCACCTTCGAAGAAGTAGGGGGGGAGAGAGGATTAGGATTAAAATTAGGATTAAGGAGGGATATATTAGTCATTTCACGTCGAATTTGACGTCTGTTAACGACAGAAAATTAAATTGGGTACAAAATACACCAAATATAAAATACAAGTATTTTTTTAAATCCAGGAAACTTTAATTACAAAAACGTAAATTTAAAAAGAAATTGTTTGCACTTTACCCAAAAATATTATTATTCACGAAAAATAATGACAATCAAATATCCAAATTAAGTTTTCTTAAGAAAATTTTAAAATTTTATAAAACTTTTTTTTCTAGTAAAATAATTCTGTATAATTAATTTACTTTTTACATATTTTCATCAGGGGCCTTCATAGTAAAACGCTCTCTTTTTTTCATTTTCATTTTTTTCCTCTTTTGGGCCGCGCCAGCAGCAGCTAAGCGAATGTGTCCAGACAGCAGCTTTTCGCGTCTCCCCAATCCCAATAAATCGGCGAGCTTTTGACAGCCGCCCCGCGATTATTCCGCGCTCCGAGGGGGAAAAAAAAAAAAAACCACGATGACGTCACCGACGCGTCAAAATCTCGCCCCACGGCAAAGTTGCGGGATATCCAGCTAAACACGTGACAACGTGTCAGTGGCTGATTGGCCCGCGGCTCCCTGCCTGCCAATCGCATCTATAACTGGACAGCATAAAGGCTTCTTCACTCACATTATATCTCCTCCTTTCTCTCTCTCTTTCCTGTCCTAACGTACACAAATCTTTCTTTTCGTCACCAAAAAAGCAATTGAAACATTTATTCTTCGACTTAGAGAGCACCTCAATGGCGGTTGTTGCCGGAAGCAAAGAAAGGGGACTTGGGTTCGAGGAAACCGAGCTCAGGCTCGGCTTGCCCGGAGGAGGAGGAGACGGTGGTGGTGGTGGCGTGGAGCCGTCGACTAAGAGTTCGGCAAAGAGGGTTTTCTCGGAGACCGTCGACTTGAAGCTTAAGCTCAAGACCATGGATTCGAACTCGACCGCAGTTGAGGAGAGCATCACTAGCCAGAAGAGCCTGCAGCTAACTGTCGAAAATGACCCTGAGAAGCCTTCCGCTAACAAGTAAAATATTTTTGTCTACTCTTCTTTCGTAATTTTACTTTTACAGTTAACTAAACTATAATTTATTTATGGAGAATTGGAACTTTTACTGTGAAGGCATCTTCGAATTTCTGTGAGTGTTGTAGAGTTGAGATTATATCAGCACTCAATTCACAGAGACATGAAGGTTAAGAAACAAAAGGACCCATGAAAAAAAATTTAGGGTTCGAGTATCATCTTCTGGACATGTTTACGTGCGGAGCCATTGCGGGTTTGAGAACATTTGCTTAATAAAATTCTTGTTACAAAGTCATGTTTATCAACAATACATGTGAAGTCTCTGATTTTTTTTTTTCATTTTATTTGTTAGGCACAGCTCCTTATTTAGTGTTTTGCATGCTTGATCGGGGAAACCAAACTTATAATATCGTCCTCATGGTTGAATGTTTGATACTTTGTCCCCAATCGAATGTTCTTCCATCGTATCTTGATTTTAGTTCAGCCCAAGGTAAAATAAAATCCTGGCTCCGTCCTTGCGTGCGATCCACGTACCAAAAAATAAATTCTAGTATTACTAAAAAATAGATAAAAATTTAAATTATATAAAAAAAAATTAATATTATTTGAATATATTTTAATTAAAATTTGTTATAGGTATGTTTGTAGAATTTTGAATATATATATATTTAGATAATATCATATAGTTAGTTTAAATATAATTTGAATGTTGAATATATTTTAATTTGGATTTATTATATGTATGTTTGCAGGATTTTGAATATAAGTTCAAATAGTTATAATGATTTTTTTTATGTGGATATAAATACGATGGTGGTAGTTGGAAGGATTTTAGAATTTTTTTTATTAATTAGATCATGAGGATACACATACGACTTTGGCCATTCATTTTAAATGAGTCATTTTCAAGTCTCTTTATTCATTTTTATTATTCCATTACAATATAATTTTCATGAAGTTTATTTTGAAATTTTTCCATAACTCATGTATATGCTAAATAATTTGTTTGAATTTAGGGTTGTATTGTTGCTGTGCATAAAACCAGTGTTTTAAAAATTGGACCGGAGATCGACCCGAACAAGGCACTGGGTCGGGTCAAACCGGTTCAACCAACTACCACTGGGTTAATCTAAGTGGCCCAAGTTCACGGACACTGATTTCTACAAAAAAAATATTCATTTACAACCGATTTTTAAAAACACTAGGTCAACGTTGAACCGAACCGAAAAAATTACCGGTTCACGAGTCAACCGGTTGAATCGGCTAATCCGGTACGGTTTTTAAAACACTACTTAAAAGCACTAGAGCACATAAAAGTGGCAAAAGCATACTCAATGTTTTTCCTATGGGCATGATTTTCAAAGTTCTCTTTAATTTGTCAGCTAAAGAATGGGGAAGAAACATTTAGGTATAAACCAAACATATGCTAATTTAGAAAGGAACCAACATAAGAGACTCTACTTACTTATTACACCCACATGCATGGAATTGAACAAAAATATTGATTACCGATCACAAACATGCCCAAATTAATTAAAGATTAATTACAGCTCAATAGTCTCAATTTTATATATATATATATATATATATATATATATATATATATATATATCAAGCTCATGGAGTAGTTATAATTAACAAGATTATTATGTTAATAATCAGGGCTCAGGTGGTGGGATGGCCACCTGTCCGGTCCTCCTTCCGGAGGAACATCATGTCGGCCCAGTCCGAGAAGGAGAAGGAGAAGGAGCTGAATAAGAAAGATGGTGTGAAGTCCGGCAATGCAGCGGCGCCAGCAGCCTTCGTCAAGGTCAGCATGGACGGGGCGCCCTACCTCCGTAAGGTCGACCTCAAGATGTATCGGAGCTACCAAGAGCTGTCGATGGCGCTGGAGAAGATGTTCAGCTCCTTCACCAGTGGTAATTAACTAAGCAAATCATGAGGAAAAACTAATTAGTGATCAAACCGATTATATATGATTTTTGGCATGAAATCTTTGGTTTCCCCATACCTAACAAATCCCATGCATGTGGTTGCCAGAGTTGCACCACTCTGGTGTGTAGTGATCAGTAATGATCTGTATATGTAGTACACCACACAATTCGTTGCAACATTGTGTCAAGCCAAACTACTAAAATCTTGGTGTGTGCATGATGGTTAGGGTTTGGACTAGTGGTTTATTGCTACAATTATATACTTCTTAAAGTTCCCTCTTGTATATACTCTATAGCGGTACATAATTGAATTATTATAATTCATTTGGGATCTTTGAGACATGTGGAGGTGTGATGTTTAATTTGTATGAATACGATTTTGCCAGGCTCGCTAGAGTCAGAAAATCTTGACTTAATATGATAATTCTGCGCTAGTTAATTGATCGTGCATATTATAATGAGTTAGCACTGAAAATATCATTAGATTTAGGGGACCATCATGCATATATATATATATATATATATATAGTGGATATGTTATGCTAGCAAAAAGCCTGTATGTAAACTTGGTGGCAATTGTCCGTTTCAATTTTAGTGGGCAACTAACAAGATGCTTATTGCTGGTTGGTACGTTCTAATACCTAAAAATTATTGAGATTTTTCTTTCAGTGAGTGAAGATCTTCTCAAGAATATTAATTAGCCTCTTGTTATGCTCATTGATTATGCTAATTAAGCCCATATTATTATTATTTTAATAATTAGGGAACTGTGGATCTCAAGGAATGATTGGGAGGGACTTCATGAACGAGAGCAAGCTGATGGATCTACTGAATGGATCAGAGTATGTGCCAACCTATGAGGACAAGGATGGAGACTGGATGCTGGTCGGCGATGTCCCGTGGGAGTAAGTTGCCAATATATTTCTAATTTTTACCCATTTTATTTCATGAAGAATTCCCAGATTTTAGAAGATTAAGCAGTGATTAATCAATTTACTATATATTGATCGATCGATCGGTCGTGTAAACCAGGATGTTTGTTGAATCGTGCAAGCGTTTGAGGATTATGAAAGGGTCAGAAGCCATTGGACTTGGTTAGTATAAACTTCAAGAATACAGAATAAACACTTAACGAAATAGTGCACTTCTTTTGTTACATCATTCACCAACCAAAGCGGATAAAAATTGTGTAGCATCTTTGTGCCAAATCAATCCGATATTGTTTGTGTCAGGGGGACATTTTTTCTTTTTCTTTTTTCATTTCAATAATCGACTTCCAACTTAAATTTAAATTGAAAATAATCTCAAGAAAATACTCATGTATTGTTTTATATATATATATACAGCACCAAGAGCCATGGAAAAGTGTAAGAGTCGAAACTAAGTTGTGTCCGAAGCAGCCTGCTCGTCGTTCAGGATCTTGGTCAAGTCTGCATCAATCTGGATCGAGCGAGCCATGTTGGTCAAGTCTGTACTGTGTGTTTTTTTTTCGATGTTGTTGTTATTATTTGCTATTATATATATATATGTATGTCAGTGTAAAAGAAGTTTGTTTATTTTTTGTCTGTAGACAAGAAACGATAACACTTGTTTCTAGCTTGAAGACTTTGCTATGTCTAGACTGTTTCCTAGTTAATTGTGTGTTTGATTAATAATATGATCCATGTTTACTATTGTGTTTGATTAATTTTATTTGTATATATTGTTCATATTCAAATGATATTTTGTTCTATTGTGAGATTCTCAGCATATGATGCTCTTCTATGTCAAACCTCTATTGGCCATCTACTAACTATCAAATTGGAATATGCAATAGTGGAGGGGGAGAACGGGCGAGCAAGCCATGTTCACAGTTCTGGACACCTATGAATTTATATTTGAGACCATAGCAATAACCATTAGACTTATGACCCTGTATTCAGTAAATAAATATTAATAATGAAAAATAATGAAATAAAATTTTAAAATATATGTGTGTGCTCAGGTCAATATAATTGTAATAGTTCTCTAAATTTTAGAGGACGTTTGGTACATGATAATTTATTTATTTTCGAAAAAAAGTTAGGGTGAAAAATCTATTCACATGTTTGTTTAGATATAAAATTTTATTTTCGGAAATTACGAATATCCGGATAAATAATTTACCCACAAATCATGAGAATCATATTCCTCAAAAATAGGTGATTTTTTTTTTCGTCCGGACTTTTTTTTTCTTGTTTTTATTCATTTTCATTTTTTGAAAGAAATTTTTTTTTCCTTTTTTTATTTTAAAGATTTTTTGTTTCTTTTTCAGTTTTTATCTTTTTCATGTTTTTAAAAATGTTTTTTTAGTTTTTCATCGCTTTCATATTTTTTAAGAAAGATTTTTTTGTTGTTGTTTTTTCATTTTCTTCACGATTTTTGTTTTTGTTTTTTTGTTTTTCACGGTTTTTATCCTTTTTTTTTTTCCTTTTTTTATCATTTTTCATTTTTTCGGAAATAATTATATATTCACCAAATATGGGAATATAATTTTTCAGAAAATTTAATTATGGAGAATTTGTTTTTTGGGAATATAAAATTCAAGGCTATATAGTATTTCGCATACCAAATGCCCCTAGTAGAAATTTAGCAACATTTGGCGACTCCGTCTAAATTGGAGTCACTAACTAGATGAGGTTAGCCACTACCAGGATAAGTCAAATCAGCGACGTCTAAAAACGTCGCTAAATAATTTTAGCGATGTATGTATCGACGTTTCGATGAAGTCGTCTTTAAGCTAGTCGCTGACCGAAAAAACGTCGCAAAACGTCGCTATACCGATATTTTCTAGCGACGTACATGCGTCGCTATATTAGCAACGTTTAGCGACGCATCGTTGCTAAATTAGCGACTTGTTGTATGTCGCTATATTTTGCTAAATTTTTTTCTTTTTAGCGACGTTGTGTGACTCATTTAGCGACGTTATATTGACCTAGCAATACTGCCATGTCAGCAGATTTGCGACGGTCAGCGACGTGTATAGCGACGTGTATAGCAACTTTTATAGCGACATTTGTAGCGACGTATATAAACATCGCTAAAGATACAGTAAAAAAATTTAAAAAAATAAATATTGAATTGTTTCCAAATCATTCTTCCTGAAGTTTATGAATTCGCAATTTGTACAAATAGACCCGGAGCAACCTTCCGTTGAATTTGTTGGGTTCGCCGACCCCCTTCGGTTGAACACTCAACACCTGTAAATTAACATACATTTAATTTGAATAATATAGTAAAATTTGAAGAAAACGAAACATTGAGATTACAAACCGAGTCAGGAGAAAATCTTGTCGTAAAGAATACAACAAATATATCCACACAACTGAGTCTGAAAGCCTCGTCGTAAAGAATACAAGAAATAAAGTCCGAAAGCCTCAAAAATAAAGAATATTCATAAATGACCAAATATCATAGGTCTGAAACACAAACAATCAATAAACTATCCTAACTAGGACTACTGCGGATCTGTAGGAGGATGACCACCGACGCACATTAGGGATAAGAACAGATCATACTGCTCCCGTGAAATCGACACAGATGTCAATAGAGAAGGCAGTGACGTCGGTGGAGTCTGTGTCGATGAAGGCGCACCAGGAGGACGTATCTGCTCCAACTCTACTAGTCGATGGTTGTATGAATCCATGGTAGATAACAGCCTCGTACAGCTATGAACCATTGAATCATGCATCATCATCAGCCTCTCGCCCATGGACAGTTGTGATGCCTGCAGCTCCGTCACGCTGCGCTCTGTCGTCGCTCTAAGATCGGCTGTCATATCCCGGAGCTCCATGATACTGCGCTCGAGCATATCAAATCATGCGATGAGCGTCGCATCATCCGCCTGCGGTTGGGACAGGGGTTGCTTCTCCATCCTTGCAGCAACTCGTCACGGAGAAACGCAATATGACGGTCAACGGTCTCCTGGACTCGGGCCGATGACTGCGAGGGCTGTAGGGAATGCGCACTTGCCGTGGAGGCCCTAGATGACTGCGTCGCAACAATGACGTCATAGGATCCCATACCATAGTACATACCCCTCTGGAGACCACCAACGGCGGTCACCCACAGCTAGTCCGTCGACGGAGCTGGAGAGGGCTGCGAGGAAGTACCAGCCTCTCCCGCTGTAAGTGCACTAGCAGTCGCCCGCTCACGCAGCCTAAGATACTCGGCCTAGAAAAGTTTGGATACTCGATAATTGCCTAAGTTATATTAAAATTAACACAAAGTAAAGTAATACTTACATAGGTCTGCGAGGTCCTCTCATCAATGAGATTTTTGCCCTTTCGATGGGTGGCCAGGAAGACGGTCACCATGTTTGCATCCTCACCCCTCTGTACCTGTTAAAAATATATTATTTAGTACTAAAATTAAATATTTTATCCTACTACCATTTTATCGTACTCGTATTAAAATAATATATCTGAAATAAAAAATATACTAAATGACGAAAATGTTGCGTCATCGAAATCGAGCGACCACACCACTTTGCTGCATTCTGCCTAGCCACCTTGGCCTTCTCAGACCTTTCCTTATACCACGGATCGTCGAATCTAGCCCTCATCGCAGTCCACTGCTCAGGCGTGATCCAACCTTGGATCGGTTTTCCTGCACGATCACGAGCCTTCTGGTCATCCAGAGCATCACGGATCAGCTTGGCGGCAACGGCAGGAAACATCTGCTCGATCAATTCGGCCCGGTGCGGTGGATAAAAATACGTTTGCTACAATAAGTAATTTAGTAAGTTATATAATATGCATAAATTAGATGATTGATATAATATACTTTTACTTCGAAGTGCGCAAACCAGAACGCATTCCTCTCCTCCGGAGCATCAGAGTAGTTGATCCAAGGGTCACCATAGTTGTACCTCAGAAAGTGGCCCAGGCGTCTCTGTACCGACGAGGGACGATATCTATACAGAGATAATTATTTTTATCGAAAATGTCAATATATGATGAATAAAGAAATACACGATATATATGATGCAAAACCATCTAATTGACTTACTTTGTACCGTCGGCCCAAATCTCCATCCTCGTCTCGTCCGGAGGTGAGCATGGAGGATCTAGCTGATGTTGGGACGACGTCGGCTCAACCTCCGCCATATGCTCATCTGTCTCCATGGTTCCGTCAGCAGGAGGAACTCTGGACGAGAGAGTACTATGAGGCCTGGAACTACTCGTCCCAAGAGTGCTGCCACGTAACGTCGTCGCAGTCGGAGATGCCACGTAAAATTTTATTTCCGGAAATTACGAATATCCGGATAAATAATTTACCCACAAATCATGAGAATCATATTCCTTAAAAATAGGTGATTTTTTTTTCGTCCGGACTTGTTTTTCTTGTTTTTGCTCATTTTCATTTTTTGAAAGAAAAAAATATTTTTTTTCCATTTTTTATCTTTTTTATTTTAAAGATTTTTTGTTGTTTTTTTTTCATTTTCTTCATTTTCTTCACGATTTTTATTTTTTGGTTTTTCACGGTTTTTATCCTTTTTTTATTTTTATTTTCCTTTTTTATCATTTTTTCATTTTTTTCAGAAATAATTATATATTCATCAAATATGGGAATATAATTTTTCAGGAAATTTAATTATCGAGAATTTAATTTTGGGGAATATAAAATTCAAGGCTATATAGTATTCCGCGTACCAAATGCCCCTAGTAGAAATTTAGCGACATTTGGCGACTCCGTCTAAATTGGAGTCACTAACTAGATGACGTTAGCTACTACCAGGATAAGTCAAATCAAAGACGTCTAAAAACGTCGCTAAATGGCCAAAAAATGTCGCTAAATAATTTTAGCGACGTATGTAGCGACGTTTCGATGAAGTCGTCTTTAAGCTAGTCGCTGACCGGAAAAACGTTGCAAAACGTCGCTATACCGTCGTTTTCTAGCAATGTAAATGCGTCGCTATATTAGCGATGTTTATCGAAGCAACATTGCTAAATTAGCGACTTGTTGTATGTCGCTATATGTCGCTAATTTTTTTTCTTTTTAGCGACGTTGTGTGACTCATTTAGCGACGTTATATTGACCTAGCAATACTGCCATGTCAGCAGATTTGTGACGGTCAGCGACGTGTATAGCGACATATATAGCAACTTTTATAGCGACATTTGTAGCGACGTATATAAACGTCGCTATAAACGTTGCTAAAGATACAGTGAAAAATTAAAAAAATTGAATATTGAATTGTTTCAAAATCATTTTTCCTAAAGTTTATGAATTCACAATTTGTACAAATAGACCCGGAGCAACCCTCCGTTGAATTTGTTGGGTTCCCCGACCCCCTTCGGTTGAACACTCAACACCGGTAAATTAACATACATTTAATATGAATAATATAGTAACATTTAAAGAAAACGAAATATTGAGATTACAAACCGAGTCAGGAAAAAATCTCGTCGTAAAGAATACAACAAATATATCCACACAACTGAGTCTGAAAGCCTCGTCGTAAAGAATACAAGAAATAAAGTCTGAAAGCCTCAAAAATAAAGAATATTCATAAATAACCAAATATCATAGGTCTGAAACACAAACAATCAATAAACTATCCTAACTAGGACTACTGCGGATCTGTAGGAGGATGACCACCGGTGCACATTAGGGATAAGAACAGATCATACTGCTCCCGTGAAATCGACACCGATGTCGATGAAGAAGGCAGTGACGTCGGTGGAGTCTGTGTCGATGAAGGCGCACCAGGAGGACGTATCTGCTCCAACTCTGCTAGTCGATGGTTGTATGAATCCATGGTAGATAACAGCCTCGTACAGCTATGAACCATTGAATCATGCATCATCATCAGCCTCTCACCCATGGACAGCTGTGATGCCTACAGCTCTGTCACGCTGCGCTCTGTCGACGCTCTAAGATCAGCTATCATATCCCGGAGCTCCATGATGCTGCGCTCGAGCATATCAAATCATGAGAAGAGCGTCGCATCGTCCGCCTGCGGCTGGGACAGGGGTTGCTTCTCCATCCTTCGCAGCAACTCGTTACGGGGAAACCCGATCTGACGGTCAACGGTCTCCTGGACTCGGGCCAACGACTGCGAGGGCTGTGGGGACTGCGCACTTGCCGTGGAGGCCCTAGATGACTGCGTCGCAACAATGACGTCATAGGATCCCGTACCGTAGTATGTACCCCTCTGGAGACCACCAACGGCAGTCACCCACAGCTCGTCTGTAGACGGAGCTGGAGAGGGCTGCGAGGAAGTACTAGCCTCTCCCGCTGTAGGTGCACTAGCAGTCTCCCGCTCACGCAGCCTAAGATACTCGACCTAGAAAAGTTTGGATACTCGATAATTACCTAAGTTATATTAAAATTAACACAAAGTAAAGTAATACTTACGTAGGTCTGCGAGGTCCTCTAATCAATGAGATTTCCGCCCTTTCGATGGGTGGCCAGAAAGACGGTCACCATGTTTGCATCCCCACTCCTCTGTACTTGTTAAAAATATATTATTTAGTACTAAAATTAAATATTTTATCCTACTACCATTTTATCGTACTTGTATTAAAATAATATATTTGAAATAAAAAATATACCAAACGACGAAAATATTCCGTCATCGAAATCGAGCCACCATACCACTTTGTTGCATTCTGCCTAGCCGCCTTGGCCTTCTCAGACCTTTTCTTATACCTCGGATCGTCGAATCTAGCCCTCATCGCAGTCCACTGCTCAGGCGTTATCCAACCTTGGATTGGTTTTCCTGCACGATCATGAGCCTTCTGGTCATACAGAGCATCACGGATCAGCTTGGCGGCAACGGCAGGAAACATCTGCTCGATCAACTCGGCCCGGTGCGGTGGATAAAAATACGTTTGCTACAATAAGTAATTTAATAAATTATATAATATGCATAAATTAGATAATTGATATAATACACTTTTACTTTGAAGTGCGCAAACCAGAACGCCTTTCTCTCCTCCGGAGAATCAGAGTAGTTGATCCAAGGGTCACCATAGTTGTACCTCAGAAAGTCGCCCATGCGCCTCTGTACCGACGAGGGACGATATCTATACAGAGATAATTATTTTTATCGAAAACGACAATATATGATGAATAAAGAAATACACGATATATATGATGACCCTTGGATCAACTACTCTGATCAGGCCTGGAACCACTCGTCCCAGGAGTGCTGCCACGTAACGTCGTAGCAGTCGGAGATGCCACGTAAAATTTTATTTTCGAAAATTATGAATATCCGGATAAATAATTTACCCACAAATCATGAGAATCATATTCCTTAAAAATAGGTGATTTTTTTTTCGTCCAGACTTTTTTTCTTGTTTTTATTCATTTTCATTTTTTGAAAGAAAAAAATATTTTTTTTCCTTTTTTTATCTTTCACTACCAGAAAAAGTCAAATTAGCGACGTTTAAAAACGTCGCTAAATGACCAAAAAACGTCGCTAATCATATTTTGCGACGTAATTAGCGACGTTTTAAAGAAGTTGGAACAAAGCAAGTCGCTAAAAGAAAAAAACGTCGCTCAACGTCGCTATGCTGACGTTTTTTAGCGACTTAAATGTGTCGCTAAAATTAGCGAGGTTTAGCGACGCAGCATCACCAATTAGCGACGTTAATTAACGTCGCTAAATGTCGCTAATTAGCGACTTATATAGCGACGTTACAGCGACGTCTTTAATGACCTGACAATACTGTCATGTCAGCAATTTGCGACGTACAGCGACATTTTTAGCGACATGTTTAGCGACGTCATTAGCGACGTTTATTAACGTCGCTAATTAGCGACGTATTTAGCGACGTATATACACGTCGCTAAATGTCGCTAAAAACGTTGCTAATTTTACAGAAAAATAAAAAAAAGAATACTGAATTGTTTCCAAACTATTATTCCTGCAGTTTATTAAATCATAATATGTACAAATAGACCCGGAGCAACCCTCCGTTGAATTTCTGGGTTTGCCAACCCCCTTGGGTTGAACACTCAACACCGGTAAAATAACATATTTAATATGAATAATATAATAAAATTTAAAGAAAAGAAAGCATCTAGCAAATCTTATCGTAAAGAATACGGCAAATATATATCCATACAATCTCATCCTAAATAATACAAAAAATACAAATATCCAGCAACTAGTTATACTACTGCGGATCTGCAGGAGGCTGACCACCGGCGCGCATGAAGGATAAGAACAGCTCATACTGGTCCCGTGGAATCGACACCGATGTCGATGGAGAAGGCAGTGATGTCAGTGGAGTCTGTGTCGTTGTAGGCGCACTAGGAGGTCGTACCCGCTCCAAGTCTACGAGTCGCTGGTTGTAAGAATCCATGGTAGATAACAGCCTCGTACTTCTATGAACCATTGAATCCTGCATCATCGTCAGCCTCTCGCCCATCGATAGCTGTGATGCCTGCAGCTCCATGATGTTGCGGTCTGTCGAGGCTCTAATATCATTTGTCAAATCCTGGAGCTCCGTGATGCTGCGGTCGAGCATATCGAATCGTGCGATGAGCGTCGGATCGTCCGCCTGCGGCTGGGATCGGGGCTGCTCCTCCATCCTTCACAGCAACTCGTCACGGAGAGACACAATCTGACGGTCAACGGCCTCCTGGACTCTGGCCGACGACTGCGAGGGCTGTGTGGAATGCGCAGCTGTCGGGGAGGCCTTAGATCGCAACCAGGGCGCCATAGGATCCCGTACCGTAGTACGTACCCCTCTGGAGACCACCAGCTGCGGTCACCCACAGGTCGTCCGCCGACGGAGCTGGAGCGGGCTGCGAGAAAGTACCAGCCTCTCCAAGTGTAGGTGCACTAGCAGTCGCCCGCTCACGCAGCCTAAGATACTTGGCCTAGAAAGGTTTGGAAACTCGATAATTGCCTAAGTTATATTAAAATTAACACAAAGTAAAGTAATACTTACATAGGTCTACGAGGCCCTCTCATCAATGAGATTTTCGTCCTTGCGATGGATGGCCAAGAAGACGGTCACCATGTTTGCATCATCACCCCTCTGTACCTGTTAAAAATATATTATTTATTACTAAACTTAAACATTTTTTTCTACTACCATTTTATGGTACTTACATTAAAATAATATATTTTAAAAGAAAAACATACCAAACGACGAAAATATTTTGTCATCGGAATCGAGCCACCATACCACTTGGCAGCATTCTGCCTAGCCGCTTTGGCCTTCTCAGACCTTTACTTGTTGCTCGGATCGTCGAATCTAGCCCTCATCGCAGTCCACTGCTTAGGCGTGATCCAACCTTGGATCAATTTTCCAGCACGATCACGAGCCTTCTGGTCATCCAGAGCATCTCGGATAAGCTTGGCGGCAATGGTAGAAAAGAGCCGCTCGATCAACTCAGCCCGGTGCGGAGGATAGAAATACGTTTGCTACAATAAATAATTTAGTAAGTGAGCATCACGGATAAGTTATATAATATACATAAATTAGAGAATTTATTTAATATACTTTTACCTGGAAGTGCGCAAACCAGAATGCCTTCCTCTCCTCCGGAGCCTCAGAGTAGTTGATCCAAGGGCCACCGTAGTTGTTCCTCAGAAATTGGCCCAGGCGTCTCTGAACCGACGATGGACGATATCTATACAGAGATAATTATTTTGATCGAAAAAGTCAATATACGATGAATAAAGAAATACACGATATATATTATGCTAAACCATCTAATTGACTTACTTTGTACCGTCGACCCAAATCTCTGTCCTCGTCTCCTCCGGAGGTGCGCATGGAGGATCTTGTTGATGCTGGGACAACGTGGGCACGACCTCCTCGACATGCTCATCTGTCCCCATGGTTCCGTCAGCAGGAGGAACGTTGGACGAGGGAGTACTATCACGCCTGGAACTACTCGTCCTAACATTCGAAGATGTGAGTGATCGATATACTAGAGTACTGGGCGACGATGATCCGGAACCAACAGTAGGCAGTATCGGAGGAGCACTCAGTCTACCTCGGGACCTGCCGAATCCTACGCGTCGTCCTATCATACCTGATAACAACATATGATGAATATAGAAAAACATAAATATATAGTACATTCTACAGTCAAAATGTGATGCATATCTCAAAGCATTCTACAGTCAAAATATTATTTTCAATCATCTTCAAAAATTTCATCTTGTTCGCCTTTCTCGTCCTCCTCTTCCTCTTCCTCCTCCTCGTCTTCACTTTCATCTACTTTGTCTTCGTCTTCCTCTTCGGATAATTCTACATCTTCTATATTATTACTCGTATAATGAGTAACTTCCGTTGAGTCCACATCTATAATATTTGTTACAAGAGGTAGATCGTCCTCCTGATAAGCTATTTCGTCAATATCAAAGGTATTTCTAGCTTTAGTCTTGCATACTGCCCACCAATCCGACCTCGTTGTCCCCCGTCTAGGATAAGTTATGAAGTACACGAGCTAAGCCTGACTTGATAGGACAAATGGTTCGTAGCCTTGATATCTACGCTTGTAGTTTATATCCACAAGGCCATGCTTGTCAATTTTCTAACCTTGATCTTGAATCGGATCGAACCATTCATACTTGAATAGCACGATATTAGCAGGTTATGTGCCATAATTATATGTCAACTCCACAATCTCTCGTAAGATGCCAAAGAAATTATTGCCTGGATCGACATCTTTGTAGTTCGAAGATTTGATACACAAATAACTATTTTTCGTGGAATCAAGATCCAGAAAGCTGTCTCTGATAGGAGCATTTATTGACTTGAACCTGAACCCATTCATACAGAAACTTGGCCATATTTTAACGGCAGTAATTGGTCCCTTGGCTAGAGTTCTAATAGATTCAGTCTCGGGTGTTATTAGACGATCGACCTAAATACCAAAGTAGCGATAGTAAGTTATTTGTTTTGCAAGTGTAGAATTAAAAAGTAATTATCAAGCATCTTACATATGCGCTCAACCAAGAAGGAAAATGGCATCTCATTTCTTGTTCTACTTCTTCGTCTGTTATGTAGGGTCTAAACCTCAACTCATCATTATATGTGCTGATAAACAATGAAGCAACTGCTGATTAGTAGCATAATAGTATCTTATACTATTACATTGAGATGTGTAAACGTGGACGTATTAATTACTTACCCCTCTAGCTTCTCCACTTCATCCTCGTCGCAATTGAGTAATATATACAACTGAGCAGCCCTTAGCTCGTCGTCATTCAAATATCTCTTCTTTATTTTTCCCGAAGGCTTTCCCGACACATTGAATACTTTGAGTATTGCATCATTAGATTCCTGATATGCGTCATCGTTTCTCGGAGCTTTCGTTCTATTAGTAGCAAAATACGGTTTGAAATACGTCGAGCAAAAGTTTGTAATCTCCTCGAGAACATAAGCTTCATAAATAGAGCCCTCAACCCGTGCCTTGTTTTTTACCTTTCTCTTTAGGTGATTCAGATGCCGCTCGAAGGGGTACATCCATCGATAACCGACAGGACCACCAACACGTGCCTCATAGGAAAGATGAATTGGCAAATGCTCCATAGAGTCGAAGAATCCAGGAGGAAATACCTTCTCGAGCTTACATAGTGTTACCGCAATGTCTTTCTCTTACTTTTCTAGACGATCGACGAATAACTTAGTACAACAAAGATCTCTGAAGAATATGCTGAGCTCTGTCAATGGATCACAAACGACCTGCGGTAAGAATTCCCAAAATACAGTCGGAATTAACCTCTCCATGAATACGTGACAATCGTGGCTCTTCATACCCGCCAGTTTGTTCTCCTTGAGGTCGACGCATCTTCTCAAGTTCGACACGTACCCGTCTGGAAACTTTAGACCCTGAATCCACCTACAAAGTCTCTATTTATCCTCTTTCTTCAGTGAGAAAACTGACTTAGGTTGCTTTAACTTTCTATTCCCCTCCTCTATCAAATGCAATACAGGACGTCTATATATTTTCTCTAAGTCCAACCTGGCCTTCGAATTATCTTTCGTCTTCCCCTTTACCTCCATTACAGTATTAATTATGTTATCAAACACATTCTTCTCGATATGCATGACATCAAGGTTATGTCTGATCAGATTGGTGCTCCAATATGGCAGATCCCAGAATATACTCCTCTTCGTCCAGTTATGGGTGCGACCAAATCTATCACACTTGTACCCCTTAGCAGGCTCTTCGATAGCACTTGGTAAATATTTTACCTCTTCCCATATCGTGTATCCTGACCATCTTGGCGGTGGATTGGCCTTCTCCATAACTCCCGCACGAAAAGCATTCCAGTTCCTCCGGTACGGATGATCCTTCGACAGAAATTGTCGATGACAATCGAAGAAGCACGGTTGCCTCCGTGTTTCAAACAAAAAGTCTTAGTACGGTCCATGCAATACGGACATGAGAGATAACCATGGGTGCTCTATCCCGATAACATTCCATAGGCCGGAAAGTCGTTGATGGTCCACATAAGTGCTGCCCTCATCTAAAAATTCTGCTTTCTAGAAATATCGTACGTGTTGGCACCTACTTCCCACAGCTGATTCAACTCATCTATGAAAGGCTGTAAATATACATCGATGTTCCTCTTTGGATTGTTCGGACCCGGGATAATAACAGTTAGGAACATATATGGAGTCTTCATGCACATCCAAGGCGGTAGATTGTACGAAGTGAAGATCCCAGGACAACACGAATACTGGGAGCCCGAAAGTCTGAATGGGGTAAAACCGTCAGAGGAGAGCCCCAATTTGACATTACGCGGATCTTCGACAAAATATGGATACTTTCGATCAAAGTGCTTCCATGCTACTCCATCGGATGGATGATCCAATACTCCTTCGATCTATTTTCGCCTGTGTTAACTCATGTTTTCTGCAGTCTCCTTAACCATAAACAACCGCTGCAACCGCGGCGTCAAAGGCAAGTAGTGCATCGAATCGGTAGGCTTCCTTGCACCGACAGACTTTCCTCTAACAGTGGCCTTGTAGCGATCAGCACCACAGAATCTGCACGCATCTTCATCCTTGTCGTCTTTGTAGTACAATATGCATCCGTTGCGACATGCATCGATTTTCTCGTATCCCATCCAAAGCGATCTCACCATCCTCTTAGATCGATAGAAGTCTTTAGACAACTTTGCACCCTCGGGCAAGATCTCTATGATCAAATCGATCAGTCGATTATAGCATTCTTGCGACATGTTAAAATCAGACTTGATGCTCAATAATCTTGTAACCACCTCCAACGGTGAATGATCCTCACAACCAGGATATAGTGGAGTCCTTGCATTCTCCAGCAACTCCATAAACTTTGCAGCATCGGCATTCGGTGCCTCCTCACCTGCATCATAATTGTCCGGATTGCAACTAGGTCCCGCCGCATCATAATTGTCCGGATTGAAACTAGGCCCCGCAGCATCATAAACCATATTCACCCACCCATTATCGTAAGCATCGTGGTCGTGGACATCCATATACGGCTCCATATAATGCTCCGACTCCGATGCTAGAGACACAAGTTCTCCATGCGCGGTCCACTGATAGTAATTCGGCGTGAAGCCCTTCGAGTACAAATGATATGCGACTTCCACTTCTGGATGATATTTCCTGTTGTGACATCTCACACACGGACACTTAATTTTGGTACCGTCCATGTACTGAGGGAACGCCTTGGCGAACTGCAGGAACTGCTATACACCATCAATGAATTCATCCCGCACACCGCACATGTCATCAGGATGACGGTTGTACATCCACGAACGATGATGCAGATAGTAATTCATATCCATTTCTAGATACTTCTGCAAAAATGACAGTATGTATCATATAAATCATTACATATAGTGGTTTATCACCTAACTTCATAACTTAACCGTACTATAAAAATTATAACTGATATAATACATACTTTTATTTATCAAAACGGCAACTGCCCCCAACCCCATAGCACTATGAACTGCACTATAAGTGTGCAGTCAACACACTACAGATAGTGTGCCATACTACAGAACTGCAGCTTCCCCCAACCACACTCCTAGCTCACTGACTTACCTCAGCATGCTCCAATGCACATTGGGCTGATGTGCCTCAAGTCTCCCCCTACTCACTGCTAGTAAGCAGTTCTCACTGCTGCTGTTACCTCTACTTGCCATGCTTACATATGTACCTCAATCTATGTGCTTATGGGCACTCAAGCCCCTCACATATTCACCATTGCACATCTAAAACCCAACTTGAGTCACGCGCGCTCACTGATACACTTGTATCAGTATACACCATCTCCTCACTCATTTGCTGCTAACATAGGACACCACTATGATACCCTCAACTTTGATATACCCTCCCTGCATACTTCAATAACACTCTCACACACACTATAACCAATCCAATTACCAACAACTCATGATCCGGCTTCCTATCATATTGAACGTTCAACCGAAAAATGAGATACAATCAAGCAGTGCAGTGCAGTGCCGTGCCGTGCCTTGCCTTGGAGCAATCAGAGATTCAAATAGAGATTATTTCTACCTTTTCATTTTGAACAATCATAACTCACTCTTGGAGCTTTATTTGTCATGATGTTAATTTCTTGAGAGTTCTTTCTAATGATGTGATGATGCAGGTGGTCACAGATAGCAACACACCTAACAGGAAGGATCGACAATGAAATAAAGAACCACTGGAACTCCTACCTCAAGAAGAAAGCAAATCCTTATTCATCCTCCAATTCTCAAGACTCGAGTACCAACCATGTCCTCGTCGACGCCGTCGACGCACATGAATCACCATCGCTCGTCGACTCAGGCCAGTCGGCCCTAACCCTAACCCTAACCCCATATCAAAAAACCTAACCCTAACCCTAACCCTAGGTCCTGATCAGTGTCTGTGTCAGTGTGTGTGTGTGTGTGTGTGTGTCGTGTCTGTGTCTGTGTCAGTGTCTGTGTGTGTGTCGTGTCTGTGTCAGTGTCACATGTGTCCTGTGAGAGAGAGAGAGAGAGAGAGAGAGAGAGAGAGAGAGAGTTAGGGTTTACCTAGAGCTCGAGGAGGAGGAGGGGGATGCCGGAGTAGCCGCGGTGGAGAGCCGGTCGACGGAGCGGGGGAGGGGGGGCGGGGGAAATTTTTTTGTTTTTGAAATTTTGACAGATGGGGAAAAATGAAACCGAGCCCTAATTAACCAAATTTTAGCGACGTTTAGCGACGTCGAATAAAAACGTCGCTAAATTAAATTTTAGCGATGTCAAGGACGTCGCTAAACACGTTGCTAAATATTTTTAATATAAACGTCGCTATATACGTCGCTAAACGTCGCTAACTTAGACATATTAGCGACTTTTAGCGACCTTAATTGAACTTATAGCGACTTATCTTTTAAAATCTTAATAAAAATTGCTAAACGTCGCTAAATGTCGCCATTTAGCGACGTCTAGCGACATTTTTATATGGAGTCGCTAATTTATATATTATTAGCGACGTTTCTTTTGACGTCGCTAAAATACGTCGCTAATCCCACTTTTTCTAGTAGTGTTTTTTATTTTAAAGTTTTTTTGTTTCTTTTTCAGTTTTTATCTTTTTCATGTTTTAAAAAATGTTTTTTTAGTTTTTCATCGCTTTCATTTTTTTTAAGAAACATTTTTTTTGTTTTTTTTTGTTTTTTTCATTTTCTTCACGATTTTTGTTTTTGGTTTTTAGTTTTTCACGGTTTTTATCCTTTTTTTATTTTTATTTTCCTTTTTTTATCATTTTTCATTTTTTCGGAAATAATTATATATTCACCAAATATGGGAATATAATTTTTCAGGAAATTTAATTATCGAGAATTTGATTTTCGGGAATATAAAATTCAAGGCTAGTATTTAGCGTACCAAATGCCCCTAGTAGAAATTTAGCGACATTTGGCGACTCCGTCTAAATTGGAGTCACTAACTAGATGACGTTAGCCACTACCAGGATAAGTCAAATCAACGACGTCTAAAAACATCGCTAAATGACAAAAAAATATCGCTAAATAATTTTAGCGACGTATGTAGCGACGTTTCGATGAAGTCGTCTTTAAGCTAGTCGCTGACCGAAAAAATGTCGCAAAACATCGCTATACTGCCACTTTCTAGCGACGTAAATGCGTCGCTATATTAGCGACGTTTAGCGACGCAACGTTGCTAAATTAACGACTTGTTGTATGTCGCTATATGTCGCTAAATTTTTTTTTTTAGCGACGTTGTGTAACTCATTTAGCGACGTTATATTGACCTAGCAATACTGCCATGTCAGCAGATTTGCGACGGTCAGCGACGTGTATAGCGACGTGTATAGCAACTTTTATAGCGACATTTGTAGCGACGTATATAAACGTCGCTATAAACGTCGCTAAAGATACAGTGAAAAAATTAAAAAATAAATATTGAATTATTTCCAAATCATTTTTCCTGAAGTTTATGAATTCACAATTTGTACAAATAGACCCGGAGCAACCCTCCGTTGAATTTGTTGGGTTCGCCGACCCCCTTCGGTTGAACACTCAACACCGGTAAATTAACATACATTTAATATGAATAATATAGTAAAATTTGAAGAAAATGAAACATTGAGATTATAAACCGAGTCAGGAGAAAATCTTGTCGTAAAGAATATAACAAATATATCCACACAACTGAGTCTGAAAGCCTCGTCGTAAAGAATACAAGAAATAAAGTTTGAAAGCCTCAAAAATAAAGAATATTCATAAATGACCAAATATCATAGGTCTGAAACACAAACAATCAATAAACTATCCTAACTAGGACTACTGCGGATCTGTAGGAGGATGACCACCGGCGCACATTAGGGATAAGAACATATCATACTGCTCCCGTGAAATCGACACCGATGTCGATGAAGAAGGCAGTGACGTCGGTGGAGTCTGTGTCGATGAAGGCGCACCAGGAGAACGTATCTGCTCCAACTCTGCTAGTCGATGGTTGTATGAATCCATGGTAGATAACAGCCTCGTACAGCTATGAACCATTGAATCATGCATCATCATCAGCCTCTCGCCCATGGACAGCTGTGATGCCTACAGCTCCGTCATGTTGTGCTCTGTCGACGCTCTAAGATTAGCTGTCATATCCCGGAACTCCATGATGCTGCGCTCGAGCATATCAAATCATGCGATGAGGGTCGCATCGTCCGCCTGCGGCTGGGACAGGGGTTGCTTGTCCATCCTTCGCAGTAACTCGTTACGGGAAAACCCAATCTGACGGTCAACGGTCTCCTGGACTCGGGCCAACGACTGCGAGGGCTGTGGGGAATGCACACTTGCCCTGGAGGCCCTAGATGACTGCGTTGCAACAATGACGTCATAGGATCCCGTACCGTAGTATGTACCCCTCTGGAGACCACCAACGGCGGTCACCCACATCTCGTACGTCGACGGAGCTGGAGAGGGCTGCAAGGAAGTACCAGTCTTTCCCGCTGTAGGTGCACTAGCAGTCGTCCGCTCACGCAACCTAAGATACTCGGCCTAGAAAAGTTTGGATACTCGATAATTGTCTAAGTTATATTAAAATTAACACAAAGTAAAGTAATACTTACATAGGTCTGCGAGGTCCTCTCATCAATGAGATTTTTGCCCTTTCGATGGGTGGCCAGAAAGATGGTCACCATGTTTGCATCCTCACCCCTCTGTACTTGTTAAAAATATATTATTTAGTACTAAAATTAAATATTTTATCCTACTACCATTTTATCATACTTGTATTAAAATAGTATATCTGAAACAAAAAATATATCAAACGACGAAAATGTTCTGTCATCGAAATCGAGCCACCACACCACTTTGCTGCATTCTGCCTAGCCGCCTTGGCCTTCTCAGACCTTTCCTTATACCTCGGATCGTCGAATCTAGCCCTCATCGCAGTCCACTGCTCAGGCATCATCCAACCTTGGATCGGTTTTTCTGCACGATCACGAGCCTTCTGGTCATCCAGAGCATCACGGATCAGCTTGGCGGCAACGACAGGAAACATCTGCTCGATCAACTCGGCCCGGTGCGGTGGATAAAAATACGTTTGCTACAATAAGTAATTTAGTAAGTTATATAATATGCATAAATTAGATGATTGATATAATATACTTTTACTTTGAAGTGCGCAAATCAGAACGCCTTCCTCTCCTCCGGAGCATCAGAGTAGTTAATCCAAGGGTCACCATAGTTGTACCTCAGAAAGTGGCCCAGGCTTCTCTGTACCGACGAGGGACGATATCTATACAGAGATAATTATTTTTATCAAAAACGTCAATATATGATGCATAAAGAAATACACGATATATATGATTCAAAACCATCTAATTAACTTACTTTGTACCGTCGGCCCAAATCTCCGTCCTCTTCTCGTCCGGAGGTGCGCATGGAGGATCTAGCTGATGTTGGGACGACGTCGGCTCAACCTCTGCCATATGCTCATCTGTCTCCATGGTTCCGTCAGCAGGAGGAACTCTGGACGAGAGAGTACTATCAGGCCTGGAACTACTCGTCCCAGGAGTGCTGCCACGTAACGTCGTCGCAGTCGGAGATGCCATATAAAATTTTATTTTCGGAAATTATGAATATTCGGATAAATAATTTACCCACAAATCATGAGAATCATATTCCTTAAAACTAGGTGATTTTTTTTTCGCCCGGACTTTTTTTCTTGTTTTTATTCATTTCCATTTTTTGAAAGAAAAAAAACATTTTTCCCTTTTTTATTTTAAAGTTTTTGTTTCTTTTTCAGTTTTTATCTTTTTCATGTTTTTAAAAATGTTTTTTAGTTTTTCATCACTTTCAATTTTTTTAAGAAAGATTTTTTTTGTTTTTTTCATTTTTTTTCATTTTCTTCACGATTTTGTTTTTCGATTTTTCACAGTTTTTATCCTTTTTTTTCTTTTATTTTACTTTTTTATCATTTTTTATTTTTTTCGAAAATAATTATATATTCACCAAATATGGGAATATAATTTTTCAGGAAATTTAATTATCGAGAATTTGATTTTTGGGAATATCTAATTCAAGGCTATATAGTATTTCGCGTACCAAATGCCCCTAGTAGAAATTTAGCGACATTTGGCGACTCCGTCTAAATTGGAGTCACTAACTAGATGACGTTAGCCACTACCAGGATAAGTCAAATCAACGACGTCTAAAAAGTTGCTAAATGGCAAAAAAATGTCGCTAAATAATTTTAGCGACGTATGTAGCGACGTTTCGATGAAGTCGTCTTTAAGCTAGTCGCTGACCGAAAAAACGTAACGTCCCTATACCGACGTTTTCTTGCGACGTAAATGCGTCGCTATATTAGCGACGTTTAGCGACGCAACGTTGCTAAATTAGAGACTTGTTGTATGTCGCTATATGTGTCACGCCCAGTCCCAAAATACGTAGGACTAGGACACGTAAGCATGCCAGCCGCATGGATATGGCAACTCCAATATATGGAAACCATAACCCATACGTACGCTGTAATATGAATATAAACTCACATGTGGTATATATAATGTCACAAGTCACAGATATGCTAATCTCATCCACACAACAAGTCATAGAAAAGAAATACTAAACTAGAATAAGGAGTCTGAAATATCCAAAATAATAGTCGGGTGGAGACAAATCCACTACCAATGACTATATCCAAAACTAAAATGAGAGAGGAGTATAAAATTTCCAATATAAAATAATGTGAAGACAGAAGTGTATCAGCTAAAAATCCATCGCTAGATAATCAACGATGCTCAGAAGGTAAGACCTCCTCGGCAGAAAATAATGCGTCAGGTCCAGGCCCGTACTCCTGCAAATACTCAAGAGCAGATACACCTGGCAGAGGACCAGGTCCTCAGAGGGACGTAACAAGATACAGAAAAGCGAGCCAACTTGAATACAGTAAACATGCATATAATTTGAAATTAAATAAGTACGCTGTACAAGACAATCTATATGAATGCAAATGAGGACAACTTTTCGACGTATGGGCAAGGGTAGGCTACTCGATCTAAGCCTCACAACTCACACACCCGTCTAGAACATCAGAAATCGACATACCTCTGGGGTAGCGACCAGCGCGACTCTACAGAAATCGACATACCTCTGCGGTAGCGACCAGCGCGACACACGCCCGTAGTGCGAACTATATACTACGGTTTACCAGAGTGGTTAGAAGCCCATACGCCTAATGATTGTCCTCTCATGATACTAAGTGACATGTGTGTGTCAACATATCTAATATATAGTAATGACTGAAAGAAACTACACATGCAATAAATAAACAAAAATACAATAAATATACAAAAATATACTAAGAATGCAAAATACTGTAAATAATTTGGCAAGGTATCTTGCCTGGCAAGAAAGCTGCAAAAATATAATGTCCCGATGTCAACTCCAAGAGTCAGAAGCTACGACCACAGAATGAACGTCTTCGGATGCTGAAATAAATATCACCAACATTCCCAAAATAAGTAAAATAGCTAAAAAGTACATCCCTTTCGTCCAATTTGGACACAGGAAAAAAAGGGTAATTTCGGATAAAAGTGGGGTCCACGTGTCGCCCACTTTGTACCGAAAAGCGTGCCAAGGATAACAGTCTCTAAATAGGATAAATGTCAATACGAACCCAACAGTATGTCCAAATGTGGATTTCGATGGGACGAACACAATTTTGTCCAAAAAGTCAACTATGGGGCCCGCCAATTGGCGATTTGGTCAACCGTCTCAGAATTGCGTAAAAATTGGGTCACAGGACCAGCGCGTTACCACGAGTCCAGTGGCGCAAGTTTCGTCGCAATCTGATAAACGTGCACAAAATATGCGTGAGTTCTACAAAAGTTACGACACGGGGTGTATCCGCGGATACGGCCTGATTCCGGCGCGCACACGAGTCCGAATCAGTTTCCACAAATTTTTACGTATCCGGTTATGCTGCGTACACCGTTTGGTACACTTGGTACACGGTGGGGCGGTCCTGTTTGGCGGGGCGCGCTCCGTTTTCCAACTTTTAGAATTCTGGAAAAAGTGAGTTCGCGGAGTTTTGTGACGAATTTAATTCTGTCCACAGCAGCTAATAATCTAGGGTTATTTAACAGGAAATAAACTAGGTCAAGTGTTCTATACATATCAAAAAGAATCACCGAATTCAGATATCTGTGGTGGGAGATACGAACTCGGCAACATGGGTGGTCACCGCAGTTTTCTACGATCTCAGAATTGGGTCTGTTTGTGCCAACTTCGGCGCTATTTTTCGCCTAGGGGTATACGTTTTTCGAGGTCCGCTATCATACAAATATGAAAGAGGGTTAAGGGGTGAGCATACCGGTGAAGACGGAATGGCGTTTGGTTAAGCGAGTCGACGGAAAACCACTCCGGAGCGAAGGTGCCTCGTGTGGGAATCTGCAGTGCGCGAGGTCGGGGTCGTCGGGATGGTTTGGACGGCCTGATGGGGTTCTCTGGCTGTGGTGGCGGCTCTAGATGAGAAGAGGATGGTCTGAAGATTTTAGGTTAGGGTTTAAAGAGATAAATATATATATATATATATATATATATATATATATATATATATATATATATATATATATATATTTATATAAGAATAGGAAGAGAGGAGAGAGTGGGTTCGCGGGCCTAAGGGGCTGGGCGAGTCTGCTGGTGCGTTTCTAAGGAATGGGAATGCTATTGCTAAGTTGCTAGTTAATTTGCTAGGAGTTGGAATGGAATGTGGAATATGTTTGCTAGTTGGGATAGCAAAGTTGCTGCTAACGTTGGCTAGGAAAAGCTAAGTTAGTATTAGTAGTATTATTATTATTAGTATATTATTTAATTATTTCTTTATACTTTCTTTTCTTTTATTTTATTTTCTTTTCTTTTCTTTTCTTTTCTTCTTCTTAAATATATATATATGCATATATATATTTGTATACATATATATATATATATATATATATATATATATATATATATATATATATATATATATATATATATATATATACTCACAAGAAATTTATAGATTAGAATAATGCACACCGTTAGGCTAGCAACTGCTCAAGGGGTCTCCTACATGGAATAAATTCCGAAAAATTTCTAATGGTCCCATAAATCCTCTAAGTGCCCGAACACCTAAAATAAAAATTATTAAAAATTTATTCCTCCTATTTAGCACATAATTACCATAATTAAATTATTAATTAATAAAAAAATAATAAATACAATTTTTTTTTGAAATAAGGGTTTTACATTCTACCCAACTTACAAAAATTTCGTCCTCGAAATTGACACTAACCCATATTCATAATGATAACTATAACTATTACACTACATTGGTATCTAGTAGGACTCCTAAAACTCATGGTCTGCCATTCTAACACTTCCTCATCTATTGTCCATCCACTATTTTATCATCCTCTAACTCGTCTATGCTACCCAACTTACAAGATTTCTACTAGTGGTCACCTTCTTTGAAGCTATTGTCTAGATTGTAAGGCAATTATACTTATTGGGTCGAGAATCTTGGGATACTTGTCTGGAATCTCATAACTATGACTTTTTTCGTAACCATCAAATATCGTAGTCTAATACTGCCACGCCACCTGGCCAGTATGGCTGCAAGTAATTCGACTACTCTACCAAAATCGTCTGGCGGCAACTGTCGCTACCTCACCGGCAATTTGTCATAGTCATCAGTTCGTAACAAGTGCCTTCAACTCTTTCCTAGGCATAGACTAAGTTTTAGGAAAACACTTAAGGTCTTGACTAACTATTAGGGGTATAATCTAGCTCAAATGATCTAACAATTTCTACTAGGCTACATGGTGCTACCTAAGGATTAAACTAATAAAGAATACAGATATTGCTATAGTGCATATACATATATTAAGAACTCATCCTTAGCTATCAAGCATTACTAACATATTTATATTTTAACTAACAAAAATAGGGGTGAGGTTGATATGAATCAAACAATTCATAATGGCACGAAAGATACGACTATGATAGGAAGAGTTAAGCACGAGATAAGGAATGAATATAAAAGGAGGAGATGAGTCACCCAAGAGGGCGAGATAAGGATAGGGGAAGAATACTACTACTGCTACTCACGTCATCCATTAGCATCGCGTGTATGCCACCTGGGTAGAATATACATGCCTCCTCATAACTGCTAAGCTACCATATATATAATTCTATATCTATTTGTGCATCTAAGATCTTGTGTCACAATGGGGTTACGAGTATGCAAAGACAATTATAACTAAAAGGTCATACCTGTATCTACGGCTTCCTGTGTCTGCTCTCCCATACTTGTCATAATGAGTGCTTGGCCTTGTCCTTGGTTGTTCCACTGGGGTCTAGTCCCCTCCATTTGTGCAGACTGTAGAAGCAGTGGTGGGTCTCTTTGGTCTTCTATACTTGAGGGTGTATGCGGTGTTCTTGATTCTAATGCCATAGACCCTGGGTTCTGCTGAGGACATTCTCGGGCTTGATGGTGACTTGATCCACATACCATGCACAATCCCAATCGACGACGACAATCTCTATGAATATGACCCGGTATACCACAAAAGTTACAAGTACGATGCCCCTTGGCTGGATATGGTGCGACACTATTTGGTTGTTGGCATGTCAAAGGGTGTCGAATGGGTCCTCCTTGCTGTATCCTTACTAGTCCTTGGTGACTTCTCTGTTGAATTCCGTTTCCCTTGCTGATGGCCTCCTGAATCCTGGCCTCTGTCAATAACTCGGCATAAGAGATCCGGGACTGTGAGCTAGTGTAGTCCTGGAGCTCCTGAGTCAGCCCGCGGTAAAACCTCTTAACCTTCTCCAAGTCATTAGGTATTAGGACTGTGCCATACTTACTGAGACGGCTAAACTCTGCATCATACTCATCAACCGTCTTGTCCCCTTGCTCTAGATGGAGGAACTGATCGTACAATGCGTCCCTTACAGTATCCGGGAAGTACTTCCTCTCAAAGCACTCCAAGAATTGTTCCCAAGTCTGACGCGTACCCAACTGGCGCTCCATTGATTCCCACCAGTGATGCGCGTTGCCTTCTAACTGAGTCCTTACGCCTATCATCCATAGGTCAGAAGGTAATTGTGATGCCTCTAACAACTTCTTGGTATTGGCAATCCAGTTCGTGGTCTCCTCTGGACTCTCATTGCCCTTATATGGCTTAGGGCCCATCTGCACAAAGTCCTTGACTGAGCCAACCCGAGCTTGTGGTACTGAAACTAGTGCATGGGTTGGTACAGGGGCTAGTGCAGCCATTCTCTCAAGTGCTGCCAGAAATTCTAGCCTCTGCTCTGCTGCCTGTTACCTCTGTTCCTGTATTATCATCTGAAAGAATTGGAACAACTGCGCTTGGCCATCTTGCGGTGCTAGTGGAGCTGGAAAAGTCCCATTAGGTATCGTGGGAGGGGTTGATGGAATTGGATTGCTAGTCAGTCCATCCGGTCCGGGAAGAAGAGGAGTCGTTGAGGTCACTCCTGGTGATTGGTCGTCGTCCCCTGGAGACGTGTTGTCCCCGGTAGCGGCATACCCGTTATGCAAATTCATCTCTCTGCAAGAGATGGACGAAGAATTAAGAAGAGTACATGAATCAAGCAGGATGCAAGCACTTAAGTAGGATATGTTGGAAGGAAGGTAAGCTATAGTCAAGTGTGGATGAGATCTAAAATTCTAATCCTAGGTGCAGGCCCGCTCGGTACAGTTACGTAACCGAAACGGCTAACTCGACCTGCATGGGCCACCACAAAAACATGTCACGCCCCAGTCCTAAAATACGTAGGACTAGGACACATAAGCATGCCAGCCGAATGGATATAGCAACTCCAATATATGGAAACCATAACCCATACGTACGCTATAATATGAATATAAACTCACATGTGGTATATATAATATCACAAGTCACAGATATGCTAATCTCATCCACACAACAAGTCATAGAAAAGAAATACTAAACTAGAATAAGGAGTCTGAAATATCAAAAATAATAGTCGGGTGGAGACAAATCCACTACCAATGACTATATCCAAAACTAAAATGAGAGAGGAGTATAAAATCTCCAATATAAAATAATGTGAAGACAGAAGTGTATCAGCTAAAAATCCATCGCTAGATAATCAACGATGCTCAGAAGGTAAGACCTCCTCGACAGAAAATAATGCGTCAGGTCCAGGCCCGTACTCCTGCAAATACTCAAGAGCAGATACACCTGGCAGAGGACCAGGTCCTCAGAGGGACGTAACAAGATACAGAAAAGCGAGCCAACTTGAATACAGTAAACATGCATATAATTTGAAATTAAATAAGTACGTTGTACAAGACAATCTATATGAATACAAATGAGGACAACTTTTTGACGTATGGGCAAGGGTAGGCTACTCGATCTAAGCCTCACAACTCACACACCCGTCTAGAACATCAGAAATCGACATACCTCTGGGGTAGCGACCAGCGCGACTCTACAGAAATCGACATACCTCTGGGGTAGCGACCAGTGCGACACACGCCCGTAGTGCGAACTATATACTACGGTTTACCAGAGTGGTTAGAAGCCCATACGCCTAATGATTGTCCTCTCATGATACTAAGTGCCATATGTGTGTCAACATATCTAATATATAGTAATGACTGAAAGAAACTACACATATAATAAATAAACAAAAATGTAATAAATATACATAAATATACTAAGTATGCAAAATACTGTAAATAATTTGGCAAGGTATCTTGCCTGGCAAGAAAGCTGCAAAAATGTAATGTCCCGATGTCAACTCCAAGAGTCAGAAGCTACGACCACAGAATGAACGTCTTCGGATGCTGAAATAAACATCACCAACGTTCCCAGAATAAGCAAAATAGCTAAAAAGCACATTCCTTTCGTCCAATTTGGACACTGGAGCAAAACGATAATTTCGGATAAAAGTGGGGTCCACGTGTGGCCCACTTTGTACCGAAAAGCGTGCCAAGGGTAACAGACTCTAAATAGGACAAACTATAGATCAAACAACTCTAAATGTCAATACGAACCCAACAGTATGTCCAAATGTGGATTTCGATGGGCCGAACATAATTTTGTCCAAAAAGTCAACTATGGGACCCGCCAATTGGCGATTTGGTCAACCATCTCAGAATTGCGTAAAAATTGGGTCACAGGACCAGCGCGTTACCACGAGTCCAGTGGCGTAAGTTTCGTCGCAATCTGACAAGCGTGCACAAAATATGCGCGAGTTCTACAAAAGTTACGACACGGGGTGTGTCCGCGGATACGGCCTGATTTCGGCGCGCACACGAGTCCGAATCAGTTTCCACAAATTTTTACGTATCCGGTTAAGCTGCGTGCACCGTTCGGTACACTTGGTACACGACGGGGCGGTCCCGTTTGGCGGGGCGCGCTCCGTTTTCCAACTTTTAGAATTCTGGAAAAAGTGAGTTCGCGGAGTTTTGTGACGAATTTATTTCTGTCCACAGCAGCTAATAATCTAGGATTATTTAACAAGAAATAAACTAGGTCAAGTGTTCTATACATATCAAAAAGAATCACCGAATTCGGATCTCTGTGGTGGGAGATACGAACTCGGCAACATGGGTGGTCACCGCAGTTTTCTACGATCTCAGAATTGGGTCTGTTTGTGCCAACTTGGGCGCTGTTTTTCACCTAGGGGTACACATTTTTCGAGGTCCGCTATTATACAAATATGGAAGAGGATTAAGGGGTGAGCATACCGGTGAAGGTGCCTCGTGTGGGAATCTGCAGTGCGCGAGGTCGGGGTCGTCGGGATGGTTTGGACGGCCTGACGGGGTTCTCTGGCTGTGGTGGCGGCTCTAGGTGAGAAGAGGATGGTCTGGAGATTTTAGGTTAGGGTTTAAAGAGATAAATATATATATATATATATATATATATATATATATATATATTTATATAAGAATAGGAAGAGAGGAGAGAATGGGTTCGCGGGCCTAAGGGGCTGGGCGAGTCTGCTGGTGCGTTTCTAAGGAATGGGAATGCTATTGCTAAGTTGCTAGTTAATTTGCTAGGAGTTGGAATGGAATGTGGAATATGTTTGCTAGTTGGGATAGCAAAGTTGCTGCTAACGTTGGCTAGGAAAAGCTAAGTTAGTATTAGTAGTATTATTATTATTAGTTTATTATTTAATTATTTCTTTATACTTTTTTTTCTTTTCTTTTCTTTTCTTCTTCTTAAATATATATATATGCATATAAATATTTGTATACATATATATATATATATATATATATATATATATATATATATATATATATATATATATATATATATATATACTCACAAGAAATTTATAGATTAGAATAATGCACACCGTTAGGCTAGCAACTGCTCAAGGGGTCTCCTACATGGAATAAATTCCGAAAAATTTTTAATGGTCCCATAAATCCTCTAAGTGCCCGAACACCTAAAATAAAAATTATTAAAAATCTATTCCTCCTATTTAGCACATAATTACCATAATTAAATTATTAATTAATAAAAAAATAATAAATACGATTTTTTTTTAAATAGGGGTTTTACAATATGTCGCTAAATTTTTTTCTTTTTAGCGACGTTGTGTGACTCATTTAGCGGTGTTGTATTGACCTAGCAATACTGCCATGTCAGCAGATTTGCGACGGTCAGCGACGTGTATAGCAACTTTTATAGCGACATTTGTAGCGGCGTATATAAACGTCACTATAAACGTCGCTAAAGATACAGTAAAAAATTAAAAAAATGAATATTGAATTATTTTCAAATCATTCTTCCTGAAGTTTATGAATTCACAATTTGTACAAATAGACCCGGAGCAACCCTCCGTTGAATTTGTTGGGTTCGTCGACCCCCTTCGGTTAAACACTCAACACCGGTAAATTAACATACATTTAATATGAATAATATAGTAAAATTTAAAGAAAACGAAATATTGAGATTATAAACCGAGTCAGGAGAAAATCTCGTCGTAAAGAATATAACAAATATATCCACACAACTGAGCCTGAAAGCCTCGTCGTAAAGAATACAAGAAATAAAGTCTGACAGCCTCAAAAATAAAGAATATTTATAAATAACCAAATATCATAGGTCTGAAACACAAAAAATTAATAAACTATCCTAACTAGGACTACTGCGGATCTGTAGGAGGATGACCACCGGCGCACATTAGGGATAAGAACAGATCATACTACTCCCGTGAAATCGACACTGATGTCGATGGAGAAGGCAGTGACGTCGGTGGAGTCTATGTCGATGAAGGCGCACCAGGAGGACGTATCTGCTCCAACTCTGCTAGTCGATGGTTGTATGAATCCATGGTAGATAACAGCCTCGTACAACTATGAACCATTGAATCATGCATCATCATCAGCCTCTCGCCCATGGACAGCTGTGATGCCTGCAGCTCCGTCACGCTGCGCTCTCTCGACGCTCTTAGATCAACTGTCATATCCCGGAGTTCCATGATACTGCGCTCGAGTATATCAAATCATGCGATGAGCGTCGCATCGTCCGCCTGCGGCTGGGACAGGGGTTGCTTCCCCATCCTTCATAGCAACTCGTCACGGAGAAACGCAATCTGACGGTCAACGGTCTCCTGGACTCGGGCCGACGACTGCGAGGGCTGTGGGGAATGCGCACTTGCCGTGGAGGCCCTAGATGACATCATAGGATCCTGTACCGTAGTATGTACCCCTCTGGAGACTACCAACGGCGGTCACCCACAGCTAATCCGTCGACGGAGCTGGAGAGGGCTGCGAGAAAGTACCAGCCTCTTCCGCTGTAGGTGCACTAGCAGTCGCCTGCTCACGCAGCCTAAGATACTCGGCCTAGAAAAGTTTGGATACTCGATAATTGCCTAAGTTATATTAAAATTAACACAAAGTAAAGTAATACTTACATAGGTCTGCGAGGTCCTCTCATCAATGAGATTTCTGCCCTTTTGATGGGTGGCCAGGAAGACGGTCACCATGTTTGCATCCTCACCCCTCTGTACATGTTAAAAATATATTATTTAGTACTAAAATTAAATATTTTATCCTACTACCATTTTATCATACTTGTATTAAAATTATATATCTGAAATAAAAAATATACCAAACGACAAAAATGTTCCGTCATCGAAATCGAGCCACCACACCACTTTGCTGTATTCTGCCTAGCCGCCTTGGCCTTCTCAGACCTTTCCTTATACCTCGGATCGTCGAATCTAGCCCTCATCGCAGTCCACTGCTCAGGCGTGATCCAACCTTGGATCGGTTTTCCTGCGCGATCATGAGCCTTCTGGTCATCCAGAGCATCACGGATCAGCTTGGCGGCAACGGCAGGAAACATCTGCTCGATCAACTCGGCCCCGGTGCGATGGATAAAAATACGTTTGCTACAATAAGTAATTTAGTAAGTTATATAATATGCATAAATTAGATGATTGATATAATATACTTTTACTTTGAAGTGCGCAAACCAGAACGCCTTTCTCTCCTCCGGAGCATCAGAGTAGTTGATACAAGGGTCACCATAGTTGTACCTCAGAAAGTGGCCCAGGCGTCTCTGTACCGACGATGGACGATATCTATACAGAGATAATTATTTTTATCGAAAACGTCAATATATGATGCATAAAGAAATACATGATATATATGATGCAAAACCATCTAATTGACTTACTTTGTACCGTCGGCCCAAATCTCCGTCCTCGTCTCGTCCGGAGGTGCGCATGGAGGATCTAGCTGATGTTTGGATAACGTCGGCTCAACCTCCGCCATATGCTCATTTGTCTCCATGGTTCCGTCAGCAGGAGGAACTCTGGATGAGAGAGTACTATGAGGCCTCGAACTACCCGTCCCAGGAGTGCTACTACGTAACGTCGTCGTAGTCGGAGATGTGACGGGTCGATATACTGGAGTATTAGGCGCCGAGGATCAAGAACCAACAGTAGGCAGTACCGGAGGATCACTTCGTCTACCTCGGGACCTGTCGAACGCTCTCCGTCATCCTGTCATACCTGATAACAACATCTGATGAATAAATAAATACACAAATATATAGTAAATTCTACAGTCAAAATGTTATGTGTATCTCACAGCATTAATAGAATTGCACAGTAAATAACTAGTGGTGTCACAAGTCTAAATGGATAGTACATACTGCACTCAAAATATAATACATATCTTCGTCAAAATAGTACATTCTACAGTCAAAATATAGTACATATATTCGGGCAAAATATTTTATTTTCAATCATCTTCAAAAAATCCATCTTGTTCGCCTTCCTCGTCCTCCTCTTCCTCTTCCTCCTCATCTTTACTTTCATCTACTTCATCTTCGTCTTCGTCTTCCTCTTCGAATAATTCTACCTCTTCTACATTATTAGTCGTGTAATGAGTAACTTTTGTTGAGTCCATATCTACAATATTTGTTATAAGAGGTAGCTCGTCCTCCTGATAAGCTATTTCGTCAACGTCAAAGGTATTTCTAGCTTTAGTCTTGCATACTGTCCACTAATCTGACCTCATTATCCCCCGTCTAGGATAAGTTTTGAAGTACACAAGCTAAGCCTGACTTGATAGGACAAATGGTTCATAGCCTTGATATCTACGCTTGTAGTTTATATCCACAAGACCGTGCTTGTCAATTTTCCAACCTTGATCTTGAATTGGATCGAACCATTCATACTTGAATAGCATAATCTTAGCAGGTTCTATGCCATAATTATATGTCAACTCCACAATCTCTCGTAAGATGCCAAAGAAATCATTGCCTGGATCGACGTTTTTATAGTTCGAAGATTTGATACACAAACAACTATTTTTCGTGGAATCAAGATCCAGAAAGCTGTCTCTGATTGGAGCATTTGTTGACTTGAACCTAAACCCATTCACACAGTAACTTGGCCATATTTTGATGGCAGTAATTGGTCCCTTGGCTAGAGTTCTAATAGATTCAGTCTCGGGTGTTATTAGACGATCGACCTAAATACCAAAGTAGCGATAGTAAGTTATTTATTGTGCAAGTGCATACAAAAAAAGTAATTACCAAGCTCCTTACATATGTGCTCAACCAAGAAGGAAAATGGCATCTCATTTCTTGTTCTACTTCTTCGTCTGTTATGTAGGGTCTAACCGACCTCATCTCATCATTATATGTGCTGAAAAACAATGAAGCAACCGTTGATTAGTAGCATAATAGTAGCTTATACTATTACATTGAGATGACGTAAACGTGGACGTATTAATTACTTACCCCTCTAGCTTCTCCACTTCATCCTCGTCGCAATTGAGTAATATATACAACTGAGCAGCCCTTAGCTCATCATTATTCAAATATCTCTTCTTCATTTTCCCCGAAGGCTTTCCGGACGTATTGAATACTTTCAGTATTGCATCATTAGATTCCTGATATCCGTCGTCGTTTCTTGGAGCTCTCGTTCTATTAATAGCAATATAAGGTTTAAAATACATCGACCAAAAGTTTGTAATCTCCTCGAGAACATAAGCTTCACAAATAGAGCCCACAACGGTTGTACATCCACGAACGATGACGCAGATAGTAATTCATATACATTTCTAGATACTTCTGCAAAAATGAATAGACATCGTTCAAGTATATACTCATCGTTAAATACAGTACATGCACTGATACTCCTAATCCTAGCATATATACACAGGAATACCAAATTATGTTATACACTTACTCGTCTACACACACATACGAATACTCAGGAATACAGTACATGCACTGATACACCTAGTCCTAGCACTGATACTTCTTCGTTCAACTATGTATCCTGGATACTCATATTGCAGTGTATTAGTTAGTGTCAACCGATTAGGGTTAGGGTTAGGGTTTGTGCACTGCTTTAAGTATTAGTCATCTGGTTATAGGGGAGTGCTTGTCCATAGGAGTATATATCATGTTGACAGCAGATTTAGGGAGCAACACAGTGAGCAGTGAGATGGGAAGAGGCTGTTGCACACACCATCTGCACAGACCCGACAGTGCATATTTGATGTGCACATGAGTGTGACGGCAGACTTCACAGGTCTGTGCACACCATCGTACAAAGCAGGGTGCGATATTAGGCAACAGCATTTTGAAGTTACATTTTAAACTTGAGTATCACAACAGGCATTAATTAGAAGATTGGGAGAATCTCTGTGTATCTTATGTGTAACAACTGTGGTTGTGCGTAGGTGAGGAATGAATATAGGTATAAGTTATGAGTAAGATTCACTCGAATTGATCACACTACAACTAGAGGCTCGATGTCAGTCTAGAGAGAGAGAGAGAGGGTTAGGGTTAGGGTTAGGGTTAGGGTTTACACCCTTTGTGACAGTGTCTGTGTCATATATGTGTCAGTGTGTGTGTTGTGTTATGTCTGTATCAGTGTTATATCGTGTCTGTATCTGTGTGTGTGTGTGTATTAAAGAAAGAAAGAGAGATCGGATTAGGGTTAGGGTTTACACCCTCTGTGATAGTATGTGTCGTGTCTGTGTCAGTGTGTGTGTCGTGTATGTGTCAGTGTCATGTCGTGTGCATCTGTGAGAGAGAGAGAGATCGGTTAGGATTAGGATTAGGGTTTACACCCTCTGTGACAGTCTGTGTCGTGTCTGTGTCTGTGTGTGTGTGTGTCGTATCTGTGTCAGTGTCATGTCGTGTCAATCTGAGAGAGAGGGAAGGAAAGAGAGATCGGGTTAGGGTTTACACCATCTCTCACAATCTATGTCGTGTCTGTGTCAGTGTGTGTGTGTGTGTTGTATCTGTGTCAGTGTCATGTGCATCTGAGAGAGAGAGAGAGAGAGAGAGAGGGAGAGTTAGGGTTTACCTAGAGGAGGAGGAGGAGGAGGAGGAGGGGGACGCCGGAGTAGGTGGCTGTGGAGGACGTCGGAGTAGGTGGCTGTGGAGGACGCCGGAGTGTGCAGTTCGCCGAAGAGGAGGGGAAAGAGGAGTTTTTGAAAAATTGGGGGAAGTCTTCGACAGGAGGGGGGAATCGAAATCTATACTGAAATTTTAGAGCGACGTTAGCTTATGACGTCGCTAATAAAAATAGTTTGCGACGTTATAGACGTCGCTAAAAATGTCGCTAAAAATCGAAAAAATAAACGTCGCTAAATACGTCGCTAAACGTCGCTAAATTAAAAAACCCAGCGACGTTTAGCGACCTTAAAGAAGCTTATAGCGACTATTCTTTAAAAAACTTAATTACTGTCGCTAAACGTCGCTATATGTCACCAACTGCGACGTATAGCGACGTTTATTTTAGGAGTCGCTAAAATCTTTATATTAGCGACGTTTTATTATGACGTCGCTAAAAAACGTCGCTATTTCTTCATATTTTGGTAGTGAGCGACTTGTAGCGACTTATGTGCAGCAGTGTGTCGCTAATTTAACGACGTTCAGCGACCCTATAAGCGACCTTAGTTTCCATAGTACCTAACAGTAGTCGCTACTTGTCGTAATTTATTTCAATCAGCGATGAATTGCGACGTATTTATTTGGAGTCGCTATTTTTATAAAAATATATCGATGTTTGGTACTGGAGTTGCTGATAATGTCGCTAAATTGACTTATTTTGGTAGTTATGAGCTTCAAGCAGGACAAGTGATCCAAAGTCAAGGACTGGATATATATACGACTACCGTGGTTATCCGTGTCTCTATGGAACGATGCTGCTATCATGAAGCTTGCCAGCATCATTGGCACCCCGCTGTGAATGAATGTGTCTTCGACAACGATAGGCATTCGCTCGAGTCTTCATCAACTTGGAGGCGGATGCGATACATCAGAAGAAAGTTCAAGTTAGACTTGCTTCGGGACAAATTTGTTACCAAGAGTTTTGAGTATGAATGGATACATGTTAGGTGCTCGACGAACTCTTGTGTGAGTCTCTACTTTGTGGCTACCTCTTCTTCTTTGATCTGACTTCGGGACTAACAACTTTCAAACGGTAAGCCCGGTCGAGGGAATTAAGATTCCAAGTTTCCCTGAATTGAAAATTGGTTCGATAGATGGACCATCCGAATGTGCTACATTATCTGGGGTTATTCACAACAACTTTTAGACTTACCCCTACGTGAACTCAACCTCCGAGCTCTCGCATCACCGAGGGACACCACACTAGACGTATTCAGTAGATTAATTACAAAATATATATGGGGTTATAGAGAATCTAAGGATAGAGTAATTGTTGTCAATAGCTAGAGCAGGAGAGTGGAATCTAAATGCTCCAGCCCCGGGTATCTAGAGGGGAAAAAAATTAGCTTTTATTTATATATAAATTACCTTCTTCTTCAAATATATATATATATATATATATGAAGTTTTTTGCAGTCCAATACATGACTTCTCATTCTGTTATTGTGATTAAGTAACTTGGAGCCCAAGCACTACCAGAAAAAGTCAAATTAGCGACGTCTAAAAACGTCACTAAATAACAAAATGACGTCGCTAATTTGGTTTAGCGACGTAATTAGCGACGTTATAAAGTTGTCGGAAAAACCCAAGTCGCCAAAAAAAAAATGTCGCTAAACGTCGCTATACCGACGTTTTTAGCGACTTTAATGTGTCACAAATTTTGGCGACGTTTAGCGACGCCAAGTCACTAAATAGCGACGTTTATTAAAGTCGCTAAACGTCGCTGATTAGCGACGTCTATAGCGACGTTACACCGACGTCTTTAATGACCTGGCTATACTGCCATGTCAGCAATTGGCGACGTATAGCGACGTCATTAGCGACGTATTTAGCGACTTGTTACAGCATCGCTAATTAGCGACGTATTTAGCGACGTAACTTAACGTCGCTAAACGTCGCTAAAAACGTCGCTAATTTAAAAAAAAATAGTGTCCAGAAGCAAACACTTTACCACAAACACCATATTGGTGATTCCCTGCAGTTTTAGCCTTTCCACTGTGGCCACTGTCGGATCGACAACATCCAATGGGCTAGTAGTACTCTCGCCTCCTCTGTTGCAGCATCCCCCTTTGAGCCTCTTGTGGCTCGCACGGTGCCCGCCTAGAGCCTGGTAGGAGTGGAAGCTCTTCTTGCAAGAGGCACACTCGTATCGGCTCTTCCCCAATCTAGCACCGTAACCATCTTCATCACACACACCAACATGATCCAATCTAGTCCTCCTCCTCCTCCATCTCCTCTTCTTGACACCACAAGAACCACCTTTCTTCGACTCCTCCTCGTCCGAATCACAGTAGAATTCGCCATCTTTGTAGCTGTTTGGCTTCTTTAACTCATTCCAATCCCTATCCTCCTCCAAGATTGCATAATTCTTGTCCGACGACTCGGCAGGATTGGATCCCCAGTATCCGGCGTCTCTAGAGAGCATCATGAGACTAATGGCAACATCCTCCTGCTCATGCTCCTCTTGTCTAGATCAATCTTCGGTTAGCTTTTGTTGAATGCAAGATAACTATATAATCCAATTAAATTAAAGACCACAAGAAGCATTGTTGAAGTATCAATCCAATTAAATTAACTAAAAAATTAAAGACCACAAGAAGCATCATACATCATGCCTATTGTTGAAGTATCAATAATTCATAATATACAATCGCATCCTAAATAATAATAAAAATAACTATACTACTGCAGATCTGCAGGAGGCTGACCACCGGCGCGCTTGAAGGATAAGAACTCCTCATACTCGTCCCGTAGAATCGACACCGATGTCGATGGAGAAGGCAGTGACGTCGGTGGAGGCCGTGCCCGCTCCAAGTCTGCGAGTCGCTGGTTGTAAGAATCCAGGGTAGATAACAGCCTCGTACTGCTATGACCCATTGAATCCTGCATCCTCGTCAGCTTCTCGCCCATCGATAGCTGTGACGCCTGCAGCTCCATGATGTTGCGATCATTGGAGGCTCTAATATCATTTGTCAATTCCCGTAGCTCCATCATGCTGCGGTCGAGCATATCCAATCGTGCGATGAGCATCGGATCATTCGCCTGCGGCTGGGACCGGGACTGCTCCTCCATACTTCGCAGCAAGTCGTCACGGAGAGACGTAATCTGACGGTCAACGGCCTCCTGGACGGCCTCCTGGACTCTGGCCGACGACTGCGAGGGGTGTATGGAATGCGCAGCTGTCGGGGAGGCCCTAGATGACTGCGTCACAACCAGGGCGCCATAGGAGCCCGTACCGTAGTACGTACCCCTCTGGAGACCACCAGCTGCGGTCACCCACAGGTCGTCCGCCGACGGAGATGGAGCGGGCTGCGATGAAGTACCAGCCTCTCCAGGTGTAGGTGCACTAGCAGTCGCCCGCTCACGCAGCCTAAGATACTCGGCCTAGAAAAGGTTTGGAAACTCGATAATTGCCTAAGTTATATTAAAATAAACACAAAGTAAAGTAATACTTACTTAGGTCTGTGAGGCCCTCTCATCAATGAGATTTCCGTCCATGTGATGGGTGGCCATGAAGACGGTCACCATGTTTGCATCCTCACCCCTCTGTACCTGTTAAAAATATATTATTTATTACTAAACTTAAATATTTTTTCCAAGTACCATTTTATGGTACTTATATTAAAATAATATATTTTAAAAGAAAAAATATACCAAACGACGAAAATATTCTGTCATCAGAATCGAGCCACCACACCACTTGGCAGCATTCTGCCTAGCCGCCTTGGCCTCCTTAGACCTTTCCTTGTAGCTCGGATCGTCGAATCTAGCCCTCATCGCAGTCCACTGCTCAGGCGTGATCCAACCTTGGATCGGTTTTCCAGCACGATCACGAGCCTTCTGGTCATCCAGAGCATCACGGATAAGCTTGGCGACAACAGTAGGAAAGAGCCGCTCGATCAACTCGGCCAGGTACGGAGGATAAAAATACGTTTGCTACAATAATTAATTTATTAAGTTAGCATCACGAATAAGTTATATAATATGCATAAATTAGATGATTTATTTAATATACTTTTACCTGGAAGTGCGCAAACCAGAACGCCTTCCTCTCCTCCGGAGCCTCAGAGTAGTTGATCCAAGGGCCACCATAGTTGTTCCTCAAAAATTGGCCCAGGCGTCTCTGAACCGACGATGGACGATATCTATACAGAGATAATAATTTAGATTACTGAAAAAGTCAATATACGATGAATAAAGAGAAACACAAATATATACTAAACCATCTAATTGACTTACTTTATACCGTCGGCCCAAATCTCTGTCCTCGTCTCCTCCGGAGGTGCGCATGGAGGATCTTGCTGATGCTGGGACAACGTCGGCACGACCTCCTCGACATGCTCATCTGTCCCCATGGTTCCGTCAGCAGGAGGAACGCTGGACGAGGGTGTACTATCACGCCAGGAACTACTCGTCCCAACAGTCGGGCATGTGTGTGATCGATATACTGGAGTACTAGGCGACGATGATCCGGAACCAACAATAGGCAGTACCGGAGTGGCACTCTGTCTACCTCAGGACCTGCCGAATCCTCCGCATCGTCCTGTCATATCTGATAACAACATATATTGAATATAGAGAAACACAAATATATACTACATTCTATAGTCAAAATGTGATACATATCTCAAAGCATTCTACAGTCAAAATATAGTTACATTCTACATACAATATTTTTTATTTTCAATCATCTTCAGAAAATTCATCTTGTTCGCCTTCGTCGTCCTGCTCTTCCTCTTCCTCGTCTTCACTTTCATCTACTTCATCGTCCTCTCCGGATAATTCTACATCTTTTACATTATTACTCGTGTAATGAGTAACTTTCGTTGAGTCCATATCTACAATATTTGTTACAAGAGGTAGATCGTCCTCCTGATAAGCTATTTCGTCAATGTCAAAGGTATTTCTAGCTTTAGTCTTGCATACTGGCCACCAATCCGATCTCGCTGTCCCCCGTCTAGGATAAGTTGTGAAGTACACGAGCTGAGCCTGACTTGATAGGACAAATGGTTCGTAGCCTTGATATCAACGCTTGTAGTTTATATCCACAAGGCCATGCTTGTCAATTTTCTAACCTTGATCTTGAATCGGATCGAATCATTCACACCTGAATAGCACGATATTAGCAGGTTCTGTGCCATAATTATATGTCAACTCCACAATCTCTCGTAAGATGCCAAAAAAATTATTGCCCGGATTGACGTCTTTGTAGTTTGAAGATTTGATACACAAAGTACTGTTTTTCGTGGAATCAAGATCCAGAAAGCTGTCTCTGATAGAAGCATTTGTTGACTTGAACCTGAACCCATTCACACAGAAACTTGGCCATATTTTTACGGCAGTAATTGGTCTCTTGGCTAGAGTTATAATAGATTCAGTCTCGGGTGATATTAGACGATCGACCTAAATACCAAAGTAGTGATAGTAAGTTATTTGTTTTGCAAGTGCAGAAATAAAAAGTAATTACCAAGCATCTTACATATGCACTCAACCAAGAAGGAAAATGGCATCTCATATCTTGTTCTACTTCTTCGTCTGTTATGTAGGGTCTAACCGACCTCAACTCATCATTATATGTGCTAAAAAATAATGAAGCAACTGCTGATTAGTAGCATAATAGTATCTTATACTATTACATTGAGATGATGTAAACGTGGACGTATTAATTACTTACCCCTCTAGCTTCTCCACTTCATCCTCGTCGCAATTGAGTAATATATATAATTGAGCAGCCCTTAGCTCATCGTCATTCAAATATCTCTTCTTCCTTTTTCCCGAAGGCTTTCCGGATGCATTGAATACTTTGAGTATTGCATCATTAGATTCTTGATATGCGTCGTTGTTTCTGGGAGCTTTCGTCCTATTAGTAGCAATATGCGGTTTGAAATACATCGAGCAAAAGTTTGTAATCTCCTCGAGAACATAAGCTTCACAAATAGAGCCTTCAACCCGTGCCTTAGTTTTTACCTTTCTCTTTAGATGATTCAGATGGCGCTCGAAGGGGTACATCCACCGATAACCGACAGGACCACCAATACGTGCCTCATAGGAAAGATGAATTGGCAAATGCTCCATAGAGTCGAAGAATCCAGGAGGAAATACCTTCTCGAGCTTACATAGTATTACCGCAATGTCCCTCTCTTGCTTTTCTAGACGATCGACGAGCAACTTAGTACAACAATGATCTCTGAAGAATATGCTCAGCTCTGTCAATGGGTCCCAAATGACCTGCGGTAAGAATTCCCAAAATGCAATCGGAATTAACCTCTCCATGAATATGTGACAATCGTGGCTCTTCATACCTACTAGTTTGTTCTCCTTGAGGTCGACGCATCTTCTCAAGTTCGATACGTACCCGTCTGGAAACTTTAGACCCTGAATCCACCTACAAAGTCTACCTTTATCCTCTTTATCCAGTGAGAAAACAGACTTAGGTTGCTTTAACTTTCCATTTCCCTCCTCTATCGAATGCAATGCAGGACGTCTACATATGTCTTCTAAGTCCAACCTGGCCTTCGAATTATCTTTCGTCTTTCCCTTTACATCCATTACAGTATTAATTATATTATCAAACACATTCTTCTCGATATGCATGACATCAAGGTTATGTCTGATCAGATTGGTGCTCCAATATGGCAGATCCTAGAATATACTCCTCTTCGTCCAGTTATGGGTGCGACCAAATCCGTCACACTTGTACCCCTTACCAGGCTCTTCGATAGCACTTGGTAAATCTTTTACCTCTTCCCATATCGTGCATCCGGGCCACCTTGGCGGTGGATTGGCCTTCTCCACAACTCCCGCACGAAAAGCATTCCGATTCCTCCGGTACGGATGATCCTTCAACAAAAATTGTCGATAACAATCGAAGAAGCACGGTTTGCCTTCGTGTTTCAAACGGAAAGCCTGAGAACGGTCCATTCAATACGGACATGAGAGACGACTGTGGGTGCTCCATCCCGATAATATTCCATAGGCCGGAAAGTCGTTGATGGTCCACATAAGTGCTGCCCTCATCTGAAAATTCTGCTTTCTAGAAACATCGTACGTGTTGGCACCTACTTTCCACAGCTGATTCAACTCATCTATCAAAGGCTGTAAACACACATCGATGTTCCTCTTCGGATTGTTCGGACCCGGGATAATAACGGTTAGGAACATATACGGAGTCTTCATGCACATCCAAGGCAGTAGATTGTACGGAGTGACGATCACAGGCCAACACGAATATTGGGAGCCCGAAAGTCCGAATGGGGTAAAACCGTCAAAGCAGAGCCCCAATCTAACATTACGTGCTTTCTCGGCAAAATGTGGATACTCTCGATCAAAGTGCTTCCATGCTTCTCTATCGGATGGATGATCCAATACTCCTTCGATCTGTTTTTGCCTGTGCCAACTCATGTTTTCTGCAGTCTCCTTAACCATAAACAACCGCTGCAACCGCGGCGTCAAAGGCAAGTAGTGCATCGAATCGGTAGGCTTCCTTGCACCGACAGACTTTCCTCTAACAGTGGCCTTGTAGCGATCAGCACCACAGAATCTGCACGCATCTTCATCCTTGTCGTCTTTGTAGTAAAATATGCACCCGTTGCGACATGCATCAATTTTCTCGTATCCCATCCAAAGCGATCTCACCATCCTCTTAGATCAATAGAAGTCTTTGGGCAACTTTGCACCCTCGGACAAGATCTCTATAATCAAATCGAGCAGTCGATTATAGTATTCTTGCGATATGTTAAAATTGGACTTGATGCTCAATAATCTTGTAACCACCTCCAACGGTGAATGATCCTCACAACCAAGATATAGTGGAGTCCTTGCATTCTCCAGCAACTCCATAAACTTTGCAGCATCGGCATTCGGTGCCTCCTCAACTGCATCATAATTGTCAGGATTGAAACTAGGTCCCGCCGCATCATAATTGTCTGGATTAAAACTAGGTTCCGTCGCATCATAATTGTCAGGATTGAAACTAGGTCCCGCCGCATCATAAACCATGTTCACCAACCCGTCGTCGTAAGCATCGTGGTCTTGGACATCCATATACGGCTCCACATAGGGCTCCGACTCCGATGCTAGAGATACAAGTTCTCCGTGCGCGGTCCACTGATAGTAATTCGGCGTGAAGCCCTTAGAGTATAAATGATATGTAACTTCCACTTCTTGATGATATTTTCTGTTGCGACATCTCACACACGGACACTTAATTTTGGTACCGTTCATGTACTGAGGGAAAGCCTTGGCGAACTGCAGGAACTGTTGTACACCCTCAATAAATTCATCCCGCACACCGCACATGTCATCAGGATGACGGTTGTACATCCACGAACGATGACGCAGATAGTAATTCATATCCATTTCTAGATACTTCTGCAAAAATGACAGTTTGTATCATATAAATCATTACATACAGTGGTTTATCACCTAACTTCATAACTTAACCGTACTATAAAAATCATAACTGATATAATACATACTTTCATTTATCAAAGTCTAAAATAAGCAATATTCAAAACAACTGAAAAGAGGCCAAGTCTCTTAGTTTTTTAATATGTTATACTATTGGTAAAAGCTTGGGTTCTTTACTGTATACAATGCTTACTTGGACATATAGTTACTTAGCTAACTATTAACAAAATTAAGTATATCAGTAAGTAACTATTTAACTACACTAACTACGTACTAATTTAATACTAAACTGATACCCTTAACTTCTACAATATGCTTTGCACATCTGACTGCACACTGGTGATACTTTCCTACTGCTGAACTTCTCCCTTTATATTGTGCCCTTGCTGCATTGCTGCAGGGCTCGATTGATACACTGAACTCCTACTGCAACACCAATACCCAAGCACAATGTTGCATTGGCCCTTCTTACTGCTGTTGCTATTGCAGTTAGCTACCTTGTTGTGCATCCCCTTCATAAAGTTGTACATCTCTTTTGTCACTGACTGCACGAATACCCCTATGCATTTCTGGGTACAATGACTGCTCCTTCTCGAGGCTGAATCCACGTTGCTGCTCATCGCAAGCTCCTCAACCCGATCCCCTTCGACCACTAGTACACTGATACACAGTGTGGTCGAGGCACACTGTGCACACCATAGTGAAACCGATTCCCCCCTGATACACTGGCATACTGATGCACAGTTTTACGGCCCGAGCTTTCCCTCCCTCACACAAAAATATAAAGTCACTGAACTCACTCACTCACTCACTGATACACTAAACTCACTGATACACTAAACTAAACTCACTGATACACTAAGCTCACTGATACACTAACCTCAACATAGCCCTACCTTCATGTAAAACAATAAGCTCTCCACTGACTGATACACTGAGGTATCAGTGCCAACACAGTGCACATACAGTGAAGACACAGTAAAGAACGACGATGCTCCCTGTGTAAATCAGTCCCATGTCAGTGTCTGTGTGAGTGTGAGTGTGTGTGTGTGTGTGTATCTGTGTCTGTGTGTGTGTCGTGTGTGTCTGTCAGTGTCTGTCTGCGTGTGTCGTGTCTGTGTGCGTGTGTCGTATCTGTGCGTGTGTTGTGTCTGTCCAGTCATCAGTTGTGTCAGTGTCACATGAGAGAGAGAGAGAGAGATATTACCTAGAGCTCGAGGAGGAGGAGGGGGGTGCCGGAGTAGCCGCAGCCGTGGAGAGGCGTTCGCCGGAGAGGGGGGCGGGGGAAATCGAAATCTTTGAAATTTTTCGACAGATGGGGGAAAAGAATCTGAGCCCTAATTAATCAAAATTTAGTGACGTTTAGCGACGTCAAATAAAAACGTCGCTAAATTTTAATTTAGCGATAATTTAGCGACGTCAAAGACGTCGCTAAACACGTTGCTAAATATTTTTGACATATACGTCGCTAATCACGATGCTAAACGTCGCTAAAACAGATATATTAGCGACGTTTGGCGACCTTAATTGAACTTATACCGACTCATCTTTTAAAATCTTAATAAAAGTCGCTAAACTTCGCTAAATGTCGCCATTTAGCGACGTTTAGCGACGTTTACAATGGAGTCGCTGATTTAGCGACGTTTATACCAGGAGTCGCTAAAATACGTCGCTAATCCCGCTTTTTTTAGTAGTGAAGCCAGTTTCAATAGAGATGAAGAGAGAATGGATTAAAGCAAGCAAGAACCTTTGATAACAAATGAATGAGTTCATTGACTTAGAATTTAGAAGAAAAAAAAATTGAAACTATGTGCATTCATGAAAGTGTTATATAACTACAAGTCACGTTTAGATCCATTCTGCATTTGGTTGTATACTTAGCATTTTCCTTCATGAAATGTTATATAACTACAACTCCCTATAGTTATAAGTAAGTTCTCCTTACATGATCCTTGCATTAACTTTAGGATTCTCCTTACATGATCCTTGCATTAACTTTAGGATCTTTTATATTTATAGATAACTAAATGTGCCCATCTGATTGTAATACCTTCCTTAAACCATAATCTCTCCCAGGTTAATTTATTACTGTTCCCTGCACTCTTTTATAACATTCTTAATCTAAGTTGAGAGTTATAAGCTTCTTGTTAATATGTTTATGATTGGTTGTGAATGGTACGATGTGCAGGAAAGTTTGCGACAAATGAATTATCGAAGTTTCTTATCAATAAAGCATCATTTCAAAGCACGAACTACCAAAATGAGAGTAGCACTTCGTAAATCATAATAGCAGTGTAGCATAGGGGTGCAACTCTGATGGATTAGGTCGGACTTGTGCTCAATCCGTGTCCAATCCAATGAATCATAAGTCTAGTTCGAGCCCAAGCCCAATCCAACCTCGGGTTCAACATATGAAGCCCAAGATTGAGTCCGGAGGAATAAAAAAGGAATCAGGTTCCTCAGGTTGGGCTCGAGTTGGATCAGGTCCATCGGGTTTATCGAGCTCTAATATGATATTTAAAATAATTTTAAACAAGATTAATATTAAACATATAATCAAATAGCAATCAAGCATCAATCATTACAAAATATAAACTGAAATGAGATTTAGAATAAAGAATTGAAGAGTTTGGATGAAAAAATTTAGAATTTAAATTTTTTATTTAAGAAGTGTGTGTGTGTGTGTGTGTGTGTGTGTGTGTGTGTGTGTGTATGTGTGTGTGTGTGTGTCAGATTTCGGATTCTTTGGGTAACCCGACACATGAATCCTAGATCAACCAGATTTTTAATCGGGTTCAAATATTTTAATCCAAATCTGAATTCGAATCCGAGTATCTTCAACCATAACCTAACCCGTTAACGAGTTTACCTAATAGAACTCCGGTTTAGCCTGTCCGTGTTGCACCTCTAGTATTGCAACTTTGAGGTGCTCACTGGACCTGACTGACGAACTTAGTCTTCTGATGTTATCCTTTTAAATTATTTTCCACCAAAGAAGAAAAGTTATCAAACGTACATATTACATAGGTGAAGTTTTGTCTCATGCTGATATTACATGTGCTTATAAGTTTGTCTCAAACATGTTTTCGGTCTTTTGCTTGAAACTTATTATATTTAAATCAAGGTTGTCTTATGGTTTAGTCCAAAGGAGAACAATAGAAAGTGAAGCAAGATCGTAGAAATGGAATCACGTCATCATGTTTCCTTTCTTTTCTTCACTTTACCAACAAAGCCAAATGGCTCCCTCAAAGTTTGGATTTAGTATAGTGCTTTTGATGTTGGATATCGATATCGATTCTGAGTTGTGGAGATAAGTCTGAGTTGCAGCAATGGCAATGGAGAATCGATAGCTGAACTATGACTCAAAATAGAACCAAAACATCAGCGACAACAAGCCAGCAAAATACCGTGGGAATTTCGAATTTTGGATTTTTCTTTCCAAAACCAAATTTGAGGGTTTAGCGGTATAGTATCGGTATACTGCCAGTCAGATTTTTAGTCGGATTTGGGTTGTGGTCAGCACCCATTTTGAATTGTTGGATCAATATTGATGTTGGACAAATTTAGGGATTCCATAATCCTAAATTAGAATTTTCTTAACCTATTTAAAAGAGGCTAAGGGAATTGTCAAAGGTTGTGCTCAAGGAAGAGATTCAGGGACCGGTCTACAAAAATCTTTGAAAAAGTTTATGCTTGCTCGTATGCCCGTTCTTCAAGACAGTTAGACAAGGTCTATTGCAGGTGTCATCTGCTTCGTTCAATGAGATCGTCACGAGATTGGTGAATAATTTTATGTTGTAATATTTTATTTTCTCTTAAGATTTGTGAGGGGTTGAACTTGGGGGCAAAGGATTCAACATTATTTACAATCAATCTTTATTTGTGGTAAATATATATTAAGATTTGTCCATGTGACAAAAAAAACCTTATATACGGTATTTTGATCTGTCTTGGTATCATAATTATTTTCTAAAATATTACTATAATATTATATTTATCCTAGAACAATATTTTGATGGAAAATTAACTTTTACGAGAAAATAAATTTATGAGAAAAATTATTATTTTAATAATATAATTTTTTGAACTCCCAAAATCAATATGATTATTATTATTATTACGTAAATTTTGTTATTATTTTATTAGAACTGCTAGCTTGTCATTACTATACTCAGTCATCAAGTAGGTGAGTCACCTACTTGATTTATTTAGCCTAATTAGTTAATTAATTTAGTGGTTAAGTAATATGGATTAGCCTAAACTAACTATTTTTGTAAAATACCTAAACTAACCACTCTTAACAAGTGGCACACACCACCATGCTTGGCATGGCCAGCGACCCCTACCTATTTACCAAATTGCCTCACTTATTTACTTCTTATCTCTCAAAAAATATCTAAGATATTTGGTAAGAAAAGCTTTAGATATAAACCGTTACCTCCTTGCTTATTCTATTTCAATTTTTGAGCTAGGAGTAATGGACTGTGGAACATAGGTGTTATATGCTCAAATTTTGTTTCTATTCAGACTTGACATAGTTTAGTAAAATTGATGTGTAAACCAAACCGTACATGTTATTGACCTAAAATTTTGCATGTCTATTTCTAACGCGTATATGCATGACACCCAATTGGTACAATTTCTGAAAAATATCCAAAATTGGAGATGTAACTAGATTTACAGCGTACAATTTTTATAACATACAAGGTTACGTAGTGTAACATAATTGCGGTAACGTGATGCAATTACGTAACGTAATAAAACTTTGTAACGTAATAGAGGTGCATAATATAATGTAAGTATGTGATGTTACGAAATTACGTAATGTAACAAATTTACGTAACATAACAAAATTATGTAAAGTCATGAAAAATCATCGTAACCAATCCTATTTTTTCTAAACCTAAGTTTTGTATTCTATGTTAAGTTAGGTTCCATATGACAATTATGATATGGATGTTTGGAAGTTAAAAGTGGTGAATCAGATATTTAAATATGATAGGAAATAAATATTATCGAGAAATCGAGAATCTCAAATTGAATCACTTTATCGTAAACTGAAATGGTATGCGTAGGTTAATGCCTATGTATAAATCCTATTATATGTCTATGTTATTTGTTATGTATTGAATATTGCAACATATGCTAGAAATCATTGCTTAAATAAATCGATTTACGACAAGTGTGTTTACTGTATATATTCATTTATATGTAGTATAGGTAGTGATTCCTTTATATGTTTAGTAGTTAGGGTTTTTTTTTTCTTCGAACTCTATTCCTAACTCTTGTGTCTTATTGTTGGATGGACTAGCATGTAAGGCTAAATGGTATTGCTGAAGTATAGTAGCTAAGGTGAGAATAATTTATTGTTCTTTTTTGCCTTTATGATTCCTTGTCTGCTATATTAAATACGTGATTTCAGTGTTAAGTTATTCCACTGAAGGGGCTTTAAAAAGTTAATTCTATAGAGAGTTGCTCCGGATCTATTTACATTATTGCATTTGGAGTTCAAAATACAAAGGAGGTTCTGCCAAAAATTATAAAAATTTTGGAAGATAACCTAATTTCGAAACTTAATGCTATTGTATCATAGTAAACCCTAAACCTAGATAGTTGTACATCAACACCCTAAAACTATAGAGGTCGAACTATCTAAGTCTTGGACTCGTAGGAAATAGACGCACGGACAAGAAACAACAAACATGAATTCTATTGTACTTGTATATTCCATTAAATAGAATATCTTATTGAGTTGTATTCTCGTATTACATGACATTGGTATGTATAGAGAATTTACATGTGATATTTGTTGCGTCCATCGATCAATGATACCATTAATAAAAAAAATTAAGATAAAAAAAGAGTAATCTTGTTGTTGCATTCTTGTCATATAATTAAGATAAAAAGAGTAATCTTGTTGTTGCATTCTTGTCATATAAAATACGTATTTTAGTATTGTGCTAAGTATAAATTGAATTATAGATAAATATTGCAACAAGTAGTATGAAAGTTATGAGCGATGACTAAAGACAGGTAGACTATACAATAAGAAAGACAGGTAGACTATACAATAAGATTATACTGCGTAGTTATATCAATCTTTCTGTTGTATTACATGTTACGTTTATTAACTTAGTTTCTTAGACATGTATGGTCATTTACAACTTGTGCATAAGGTGTTAGTTCCTCGAACGATTGTCGGGGCACCGGGACCGGATCGATCTAGGAGGAACTAGGGTAGATGTTGACATACAAGCACGGGTGACTTGGGCACCTTCAGTGGAGCTCGCTACCCGTAAACAATCGTAGTCTAACCAAGCTATGGTCCAGGATGGCTTGTGGTGCCAGGACATTAATATATTTCAGTTGTTTAACTAATAATGTCTTATTCACAGGAAAGAACATGGTAAGTTCTGTTACAGGAATGGAGAATCGGCCATGGGTAAGAATTACTATTGTTCATTATGTGTTACATTTTCTGTCTTATGATCTGTAAATTGAAATAAGAAAAAGATAAAAAAAAGATCACCATAATAATGTATGCTTTCATATGATTACCGTGTTGATTTCGGTGTGTTGGATTAATTTTCCATTGTGAGTGCATTTCAAATATGATGAACCATGTCTCCACATGTACTGTGAACCAATGAGGTGTAGCGAGAAGCAAAAGGCCCGTCTTGTCCAGCCGAAACTTGTGCGTATTTCTTTTGAATTTTCCAATCACTACTGAAGACTCCCGCCGAAGGTGTTTATATCTTTAGTTTTCAAGTAAAGGGATATAATGTATGGAACGATGTATCTCATTTTGTTGTTCAAATTATAAGCATATATGTACCTTTACTCAGTTGTTGAGAACCTATGTATCAAATGTGAATTATTAATAAAAAGAGTTACTTTCTTTTATGTCATGTTGTTATGCATTTCTCTGCTTAACTGTGTTGCATACGAGCATGCCTTATACAAGCGCAACTTAGGCTTGTAGACATCACGTCCGGTGGCGACTTATCGATTCGACAGAATATAGATGCGACACCCTGAGCATTTTTGAGATTCCTTTGAGTCATCGAGCAACTGCATGATTGAACCGACACTTGAAGTCTATCTTTCATCATGTTGCCCACGTGACCGGAGACTCCAAGGACTCGCCACTTCAGACTTGCCGCACCGACGATCGAACTGTGCTGACCCAATCTCGACCTCGAGCTCTACTTGGCCATGTCTTGACCTATCATCGCACCCCATCCTGTCCAATACGATCACCCCCCACTCAGATTCGGCTCCTTCACCACCGGCTCGCCCTGAGAAGCCCTCCCCAGCAATTGGATACCGCCTGACCCCTCATCCATGCACCATCGAGCTCTGCCAAGCAAACGTCGCCATCGTTGACTACCTACAAAACCGACGACCAAAGCTACATCTTCTTGCCGCACAGAGCAGACATCGAAGATCCTTCGTGATCCCCCGACCCCCAATTGTTCGTAGCTGATAAGCTCTCGATCAAGCCCTAACCTTGCCTTCACCCTATCGATTCACGACTCCCTCCACTACCTGGACAGACGCACCACCTCCCTCATTGTGTTCCTGGCCTAGCCTCAGAAGTTACATCGCCAACCCGACCAAGCGCTACCTCCACGCCTCAGAGCCACCCTTGGTCACCAGATCCTCCAGACTACCCCGGCAGTACAACCACGCCAGTTCCCTCAAGCTTACCTTCAGAAGTCCCCAGCAGAGTCCCCATACTCAGACTCCCCATCCGTCAGCGGCACTCCGAGAAATCCCCTCATGTAGAGAAGACCATCAGAACACTCTATTTTTTTGTTTCCTTATATTCAAAGGTCCATTACCGACAGTGCAATCTGGCAGAATAATACTTCAGCCGGTGCCTCTGACTCATCCTTGTCCAGTGAGGGCCAGTTAGAGGATAAGACAGAATCAGCAGATAAGGAAACAAGACTCTGCGATGAAAAAAACTTAGGCATACTCTCTTATTAAGGTAATTTATAATTAAGCTCCCTCATTTATTAATAATTATAAACTAAGCTTACAACTAATGGTTAATTACAAATCCTAACATAACCTTTATATATATATATATATATATAATTTATTAGCTAATCTTAGTGTTAATATTTAATATGGTTATAAAAGCTATAACTAATTGTAATTCAAATCCATAGACTCATGACCACTTGGGCTTGAACCAGGTCTTGAAGTCCTCAACCTCAACGAACTTGGACAAATTACTCTAGACAAGTATATCTTGCCCAATACCTATAGTATTGTCTGCTTGCTTCGTATGTTGCATGAATATAATATTATATAATTACTTTAGCCTTGATATTAGTTGTGTATTGTTTGTTGTTTCTGTGATACAAATTAGATTCAGACACAAAACACGAAGCAGTTCATAATAAAGTTGTATTTACCAGAGATAGCATACAATTTGTGTCCTAGGTTTGACTGTGATTATTTTGTTATAGCTTTATGGATTCTCGATTATTGATAGTATGGATATAGTAGATGGACGCAATTGATCGTAGACATGAGTTGGACATATAGATTTTTATAGAACATGGGATATGGAGAACGATTACTAGACGTAGATTGACCTAGTTCCATCATCCATCTCGAGGATCGGATGCATCCTATGGCGTTACGATATTAGAGACCTCCTATTACCAGGGGCATCCTATGGTGTCACGATATTGATACCCATAGCCTTTACAACCCATGTATATGTACTTATTCTCGGTCGCATGGCACATAGTTAGTGTCACGCCCCAGTCCCAAAATACCGAGGGACTAGCCACGTGGTAATGGCCAGCAGCACACACCAATGGGCAAACCCAATTTAATGGACCCAATAGGGTGTACTTAAGCTATAAAATAACAGTAAATAGGTCTATGATACAAGTCTCAGTCTAATTCTAATCTCATCAACAGAAGGTAATCACAGATCAATATTAGAATATTCTATATGAAATATAAGCAACATCAAGTCTCAATAAAATATATCTTGGGGAACAACCAAGAATAAGTTTGATACATCAATTCAATAGACATGAAATAAAGTAACTAGAAACAAAAATAATTGAGTATATAAAGCCAATACTCAGGAGAAATCCTCTGGCACAACCTCGTCCTCGGGTTCTGGTACTGCTCCAATGTATGCTCCTGTCCCGTACACATCTGGATATATCTCCTCTGCTAAACCTGGGGACATAATCCGGATCCAGGTCCTCAGGGACATAGCAAGGTACAAGAATAACTCAAGCCAAAATAAATGTAGTGCAATAATAAATGAATCAATAGGGTAAACTATATAACCAGCTATGTGATATGCAAAATGAGAGCATCACTAGAACTCAGGCTGAGACTACTACAAACTCTGTGTCGGGGAGCCGGTGGCAGTTTATACTATGTAGTTATACTATGTAGTTTACTATGTAGTGGGCCTACAGCACCATATATAAAATTAGCCTGTAGCCTGTGTGTTTCTCCCCACCCAATGTAATCACACGTCTCATGTCCATGATGTCTCATGTCCATGTCACGCAAGATCATATCTAATGTAGCAGGTCATATGATAGTTATGAACATAAAGTCTATGTCACAAATCCTGTAGCCTATACAGAATCACCATGAATATCTCAGGAAGATTCTGTCTCATGAATAGTGTCAGTGTCCTATGGTATGACATACTTGATGATGCAAGCACAAAAATGTATAGGGTCGCGATATCAATCTCTAGTGACGTTACACGACTCCGTGTACGACGTCGACACCCGAATATTATTCGGACATTAAGCAACGTCTCACGGTCCTGGGGTGACTATGTACATCATAGAAGTATATATATATATATATATATGAATAACTCAAGAAACAATATCAGATAACTACTGCAAGTTTGGCAAGGTACACTTGCCTGGTGTTTAGTTTCCAACTGTTGCTATGTATCAGCGGAATCTGCAGGTACTCCTCCGGTTGCTAAAATAAATACTACCATCATGTTCAGAAGATATCAAATAGCTAGAATTGCCTATCCATAAGTCCAATTTGGACACAGGGGCAAAAGTGACAGTTTATGGTCAAAAGTGGGGTCCACATGTGGTCCACTTTGCGCCAAAAAATATGCCAAAGACAATATTCTCCAAATTCGTCAAACTTAGTGTCTACAAGTCCAGAACGACAATACGAACCCAACAGAATGTCCAGAACTGGATTCCAATGAGCCGATCACAAAATCGTCCGTCAAGTGGAGCCGTAGGGCCCACGATACAGAATTTTGTCAACGTTCTCAGAATCGAACCAAACTTGGGTCACAGGACCAGAAAAATGCTACGAGTCCGATGACATAAGTTTCATTTCGAAACGACAAGAACACGCGAAGTTACAACGAGTTTCAGAACGGGACCGATATGGGACGTTGTCGACGGATACGCGTTGATTCCGGTGTGCACGCACATCCAAATCAACTTCCGCAAAATTTCACACATCCGTATCGATGGCGCGCACCTTTCGGTGAAGTTCGCACACGACAAGTCGCCTCGTTTAGCGGGGCACACCCAGTTCCGAGAAAATCAGGATATTTAAATAACCAAGTTTTTGGCCATTTTCACCCTCGAATTAATCACAATCTACAACACCAAAAATTAAACAAAAATAGGGTTTAAAACTAGGTCATACGGTCTAAATTACTGTTTAAGTGGATTTTGAAAATAGTTAACAGTTTGCACGCAAAACGGTCGTGAACTTGCGAGTTCGGGACAAATTTCTGAATTTTCAGAAATGGGGGTTTTTCCTGATTTTGTGTCGCGATTTGTGACCGACACAGGATGGGATACCCCGAACGAGTTACACAAATTTTGAGAGGGTCATGCGGTCTTCGTACAGGATTCGACAGAACAGAAATCGAGGCGACAAGGAGAGAGAAATACTTATAGGAACAGGACATCGGTATCGACTATAAGTCGCGAACTGGGATGGCGCGGCGACTGTGCTCGGTCGTCGTTGCGGCGTTGAGGGGCGGTGGATGGCCGGGGTTGCTACTGGTCGTAGGTGGTAGGGTCGTCGACCTCGCCGGAGAGAGCTCGTCGGAGTTGGGGCGGTGGCGGATAAGCGGTGGTGGCTGTGGCGGTGGTTTGGCTCGGGGAGGGTTTATATAGGGGAGGGAAGGGGAGAGGTGGAGCGGGGAGGCCGGAGCGGGGGGGGGACGTGGCCGCGGAGTCGGGGTCGTGGGCGGTTGGCCGCGGGCGGGCCGTCGGCCGGGATCCGTGGGGGAGCGGGGGCTGAGGGGTTCGTGGGAGAGAGAGGGGAGCGGGTGAGGGTTTACGAGTTCGGGTCGGGTTGGGTTGGGTAGGACCCGACCCGTTAGGGTTAGGGTTGGGTTCGGTTTAGGTTGGGTCGGGTCCGGTTCCGTTGGGCCGGGTTCAGTCTGATTCAACCCGGTTCAATTAAAACAGGGTTTTTTAGATATAAAAATAGTTTTTGAGCCCACTAAATTCCAGAAAAATTACACAACATTAAATAATTAATAATACACCCAAAAATATAATTTTTGTAATATTTTAATAATTATTTTAATCCATAAAAATATTAATCCCTGAAGAACATTTTTAATAATTAATTAAAAATTGCCGAAAAATCCAGAAAACTCATTTTTAAAAATTTAAAAAAAAATAGGGTGTTACAATTAGTAGACATAGTTGATTCTTTATTTCATGTCTTTGTTATGCATGTATATAATGTTTATATCAGGCATGTATATTATGTATCTTGATGCGTCCCTCTACGGACCTGGACTCTTTTCCAGAATTATACGAGCAGAGTTACCCGAAGATTTACGAACCACAACCAGATGCTGAAGTGGCTCTAACAGAAGACTTAGAGATCGATCTATCAGAGTTCCTATGGGCATTGGTCTCTCTCTCTTTTTCTTATCTTGCTTTCCTTCCTGTCAACTGGTAGTGGTTTTGTCTCCATCGAACTCACTATATTTCTTGCTGGACATTTGACACTCATTATCTTTACTTTCAACAATTTATTTTCAGTTGTTTAGTTTCCATATTATCGTATCGGTGGATGAGAACTAGATATCTACCAGTTATTTGTAGTATAATTTGTGGAGGGGAGTTCATACTAGACAGCATAGTATACTTCGATGGGTCCCATTAAATTAGGATACCCTTCGGAGTCATATTAGGTGTTTGAGTGCAGCACTGGTCAGGGACACGGTGGGCTACGACTGCAGCTTACAGTAGTTCGATGGTGATGGCGTCGATGAGAGGTTCTCGAGATTGAGGATTGGATTGACGAGTACGTCGTTTGTGGCAGGCACGCCGATGGCGAGCGATTGCAGAGTTTACAATCACAGGAGGAAAAGGTTGTGCGGGAGTGCGAGGTGATGATAGGGTTGGGTTAAGATGAATTATGCAAAGAGGGAGAGCGGGTGATGAAGGAGAGAAACAGGTTTTAGGAATGGTGATACCTAATATATATGAGACCAAGAGGGATTAGATTGTTTGGGAGATAAAGTCGATTTAGAATACCTACAGTTTTTTAATTGCAAAGATATGATCCAAGATTTTTAAATTCTCAAGTGGAACTCATCCACAGAATGTTTAATTACCATTACTTATATAATTCATATATGGCTTTAGGGATTCCGATGTTACTTATACAAGTACCGTTCACATACGTTGCACGTATAAAACACTATATTATTATTAAAAAATTAATTATATTTTAAATGGTTTGAATATATTTTAATTATAATTTTTTTTAAATATGTTATTTTGAATTTTTTTTATATGTTTTAATTAGATAATATCATATAGTTATTAAATATAATTTAAATTCTAAATATATTTTATTTTATTTTTAAAAAAATTTAATTACATGAGAAAAGAAAACAAAGATGGTAGTTATATATTTTTTTTAATTTAATTAATTGGTTGATGATATACATCGACTTAGACGGTTCAATTTGGAGCCAGTTCTAAGCCGCATTATATTAGTAGAAGATATTTAGTTTTAGATATAGATATGAGCAGTTATGGCTTCTTTATATATATACACTTAAATTGGTAGGCCATAATGATAAGGATCAAGAAGAAGGCAATTTACATTATATTTTAAAAGAAATATTATATTATGACTTGTATTTGGAGTACATTTATTATTATTAATTATTTAGCTTAAATAATTCACCCATGTATCTTATTCCCAATAATTGAAGTTTGTTTACTTAGTTCATCTTTAATTATCTATATTATTATTATTTGTTTTCATAAATAGCTTTATTTAAAAATTGATAATCGATATCTATATATGTTTGTATTCCTATCTCTTAACTTATATTCTTTTTCTATTTAACTAATTTATTTAAATCCGTTTATCCTTTTTAAGAGGAATAACTACTTAATTCTTATTTATAAAGGAATTATTCTAAATGTATTTGATCACCTACAAAAAAAATTTCATAAAAAACTAATTTAATTATTTCAAATTTTCAAGAATTTCAAATTTGGAACAGGGGTTTACAACCTACCCAACTTAAAGAAATTGTCCTCGAAATTTAGATTTTTAATATTTCTTCCACTCAATCTTCTTACTTAGAGTTTTTTTCCACATATTCGAAGTGAGGCTTAGCTAACTAAAAAAACTTTATCAATCCATTGATATGCACTTATTCACTTTTTTTTTCATGCATATCTAATAAACTTCATCAATCCTCTCAATAACTAATTTACCATTGTTTGCCAATGAAGTAAGTTTGGGAAAATTTCGTTTAATAACAAACAAAAAGTACAAAGAAATTATAGACAAAAAATCTAATTACAATATTTTTTATCTCGGTAATGTGACGATGGAGATCGAGTACTGCAGCGACTCTTTTAATCCGTTGACGGTCCGACAAGAGAATGGGGATGCTCTCTTCTCTCTTCTCTCTCCTGAGCTTTTGTGCACGTACGTAGCTCGCCTGGAGGGGTACGGTCTCTGAAGAAGAAAAATCAGCCCTTGGAATGTCCAAGTTGCTCCTATTTGTAGCCATCATGTTGGTAGGCTATAGGCGCCGCATATGCTTCTGTTTGGTGGTCGCAGGGGGCTCTTTCAAAAGAATACGGTTGCAACTGTAGGCGCATGTTATGGACAGGCTGCCACATGTACATCCGTAACAGGATGTAGTTGAGTCCAGACCGAGCTGCCATATGGACGTTTGTTGCAATTTGTTGTTGCTGAAGATCTGGGCGATTCTCGTCTTTTGTTTGCGTTACTTGGTCAGCTTGACACATGGCCCACATTTAGTTGGAGAGAATCACTCCAGCCGCAACAGAAAGATTTCATCTCAAGAAACCCTGTCACGTTGAACGCATGGAGTCTGGGACGCATGGTGTCTGGAATGCATGGGGCCAGAGACGCATGGAACGCATAGAGTCTGGAACGTATGGGGCCAGAGACGCATGAAACGCATGGATTCTGGAACGCATCTGGCTTCGTACACGTGATGCTGCACGCCTGTTAGGAGTAATCATGATGACGTAAGGTTCTGTCATTTAGCTTGCTTACGTCTTTCGAGACGTTTAGAAAGTCCTTTTTGTCAGGATTCTATGTCAGATATAATATTTGTGTCAGGCCTTTATGTGGGCAGTATTGGGGCACCTGGATGCTTGAGGGAGTAGTGGTGCATGCACTATTGGCGCATGCAAAAACTAGTTACTTAGTGGCGCATGGCACTACTGGCGCATGGGAACACTAGTTACTTAGTAGCACATGACACTGATGGCACACGGGAACGCTAGTTATGAAGCGGTCGGCGCATGACACTGGATCATTATGGCGTCGGGTTTGATCATTGCGGCACATGGCCTTTGATTACTGTTGGCTCATAGTAGTTATTTTTTTGGGCCGCATGTTCATTCTGCGGCCTAACTTCTTCTGGGTCGATCTTGGGGCGCATGTTTGTTGGACGCATGGATCTAGATTTTTCATGCTTCTACACGACCCCCTTTAAAGTTTTCAAACTGATAAGTTTTGAATATTTTGAAAAAAAAGCATGTAGTAGAAGACCTTGGGCCGCATCTGAATGACACGCTGCATAGGCACGTTGTTGCATAGGCGCTTCCGCCAGGCTGTTAGATCATTAAATGCCGAGATTTGGCTTAATCTTCGAGGAGATTTCTTGGGGATTCTAAGTCAACGACAGTTTTCGAGTATATAAATAAGGAGCACGCAAATTGAGACATCAGGTTCATCCTCATAACTGTCTGGTTCATCGCCTCGATCTTCTCACACGTCCTAGGAGCCTATAAATAGGCGGGTTAGAAAGAAGAAAGAACTTTTGTCTCTCGTCTTCCCCCTATTTTGTGAAAGAAGATGCCAAGGGCTGTTGTCTATCTCGCCGAGGGGTTTGTCAAGAGCGGCGTCGATCCGTGGCCCCCTGATGCTGGCATTCTTTTTGGAGGTAAGGATGCATCATGATGGCAGAAACACAAGTACACGGCCTCGCAGAGTGGATGAGAAATCATCTAGAACACGCGCAGCCCCCCCCCCCACACACATAAAATTCTGCCGCATGGATGAGCAATCATGTGCAATATGCGCACAGAGCCTATATGTGCCTTGATCGCATAGATGGAAACTTATCTACAACATGCACGCAGAGTCTATCTGTAGCTTGGTCGCATGATGAGGAATCATCTGCAATCATGCGCGTAGAGCCTATATGTCACGCCCCAGTCCCAAAATACGTAGGACTAGGAATACGTAAGCATGTCAGCCGTATGTATATGGCTACTCCAATATATGGATACCATCCTACACACGTACGCTGTAATATGAATATTAACTCACATGTGGTATATATATAGTCACAAGTCACAGATATCCTAATCTCATCCACACAACAAGTCATAGAAAAAGAAATAACTAAAGTAGAATAATGAGTCTGAAATATCCAAAAATGATAGTCGGGTGGAGACAAATCCACTACCAATGACTATATCAAAACTAGAATGAGAGAGGAGGGTAAATCTCCAATATAAAATAAGATGATGATATAAGAGTATCAGCTAAGAGATCCAACGCTAGAGATAATCAAGGATGCACAGAAGGTAAGACCACCTCGGCAGAAAGTAATGCGTCAGGTCCTGGCCCGCACTCCTGCGGATACTCCTGATCGTCTATACCTGGCAAGGGACCAGGTCCTCAGGGACATAACAAGATACATAGAAGCATGCCAATTGAATATAGTAAACATGCAATACAGATAGAAAATATATAAGTACACTGTACAAGACAATCTATATAAAATGCATAATGAGGACAACTTTTTGACGTATGGGCAGGGGTTGGCTACTCTATCTAATCTCATAACTCACACACACGTCTAGAACATCAGAAATTGACATACCTCAAGGGTAGCGACCAGCGCGACACCAAAAATTGACATACCTCGAGGGTAGTGACCAGCGCGACACACTACCGTAGTGCGTGCTAGATACTACGGTTTACCAGAGTGGTTATAGCCCATACGCCTACTGATTGTCCTCCTCTCTCATGATACTAGGTGTCAAGTGTGTGTCAACATATATAATATATAATTTTGACTGAAAGAAAATACACATGCAATAAATACAAGGAAATATAATAAACATGCAAAGTACTGTAAGTAATTTGGCAAGGTATACTTGCCTGGCAAGAAAGCTGCAAAGTGTAAGCGTCCAGATGTCAAGCACCAAGGGTCGGAAACTATGGTCTCAGAATGAACGTCTTCGGATGCTGAAATAAACATCACCAACGATCCCAGAATAAGCGAGATAGCTCGAAAACACTACCCTTTCGTCCAATTTGGACACAGGGGCAAAACGATAATTTTGGATCAAAGCGGGGTCTACTTGTGGCCCACTTTGCACCGAAATACGTGCCAGGGGTAAAGGTCTCTAAATAGGACAAATTATAGGTCAAACAAATTCTAAACGTCAATACGGACTCAACGGTACATCCAATTTTAGATTTCGGTTAGCCGAACACAAATTTGCCCTAAAAGTCAACCGTAGGGCCCACAAATAGACGACTTGGTCAACTGTCTCAGAATCATGTGAAACTTGGGTCACAGGACCAGCGTGATACCACAAATTCAATGGCTCAAGTTTCGTCGTATTCTGACGAGCGTACACTAAATGGGGTAGTATTTTGTAAAAGTTGCGATATGGGGCCTTTTTACGGATACAAAGTGATTCCGACGCGCACACACGTCCAAATTATTTTTCGTGAAAGCCCACACGTCAGGATATACCATACGCGCCTTTTGGTGCATCTGGTACGTGACGAGGCGGTCCCGTTTGGCGGAACGCGCTCCGTATCACAAGTTTTTGTGTTTCAAAATTAAGTTTTTATGAGTTTTTAACCTAATTTATCTTCGATTCTAACACATAATAAAATAAACTAATTAATAGGAAATAATCTCGGTTATATGGACTTTACACAGAAAAAAGTATATCTCAATTTAGATCTCTACGTTGGGAGATATCGACCTCGGAACATAGGTCGATGGGGCAGTTTTTTGTAGTTTAAAAAATGTGGTTTTCCTCCACTTGGCGTCGATTTCTACCTGGTTTTTAACGTTGTTCGATTGAAAGTAATTAACAAGGTTTAGAGAGGGATAGGTGATAATCATACCAGCGAAGATGAATATGAATTCGGTCGAGAGACGCGGCAGAAAACAGCGCGGGAAGGGAGGTTCGTCGCTGTCTAAATCTGCGCGGGAATCTCGCGGGTAACGCGCGGGTGTGCGGCCGGCCGGCGGGTCCAGGCGGTGCACGGTTGCTCCGGCGACGGCGGGTCGGCGTCGTGGAGGTGAGAGGCTAGGTTAGGGTTAGGGTTTGAGTCATATATATATATATATATATATATATATATATATATATATATATATATATATATATATATATATATATAAAGAGAAGGGAAGGAAGCAGGGGGTTCCGCGGCTCTGCGGGTCGGGTGTTCTGGGAATTAGTAATTAAGGGTTGGGACTGGGCCTGTGCGGGGAGAGGTTTCTGGGAATAGTTTAGGTTTTAGTTGTTTTAGGGGGGTAGCTTAAGGACTTAAGTTGGTTAATTAAGGGATTTAAGATTAGGATTTTTAAGAGATTAGGATTAAGGATTTTTAATCTTTTCTTTTTCTTTTCTTTTTCTTTTTTTTTCTCTTTTGTTTTTACTATTATTACTATAATTATTATTATTATTATTACATATTCAATAACTATTTATTATTTACGTATATATTTGAGTTATATAAAAATGCATTTGTACCCAAATTAAACAAAAAAATATATCTATTACTGCTCCACAAAGATTCCTAAAATAAAATGGTAGTTTTTGTACAATAATTCTAAATAATTAATTTATCTATGTAATTAAATCATTAATATATATTATCTAATTAACTACAAAATAATATAAATAAATTCCAAGATTAATTAATTAAATATAATGTTTAAAAAATATGGGATTTTATATTCTACCCAACGTACAAAAATTTTATCCTCGAAATTGACACTAACCCATATTCATAATAAATCACTATAGCTATTACACTTCATTGCAATCTAGCAATGCTTCCTAAAAGTCATGGTTAGTCACCCTAACACTTTTCTCATTTATTATCCATACACTATTCTATTATCCTCTAACTCGTCTACACTACCCAACTTACAAGAATTCTACTAGTAGTCAAAGTCTTTTGAAGCTATTGTCTATGTTGTAAGGCAAATTTATTCATTGGGCCGAGAATCTTGGGATACCTGTCTGAAATCTCATAACTATGATTTTTTCCGTAACCGTCAAGTATCGTAGTCTTATACTGCCACGCCACCTGGCCAGTATGGCTGCAAGTGATTCGACTACTCTACCATAATCGTCTAGCTGCAGCTGTCGCTATCTCGCCAGTGATTTGTCATAGTCATCAGTTCGTAACAAGTGCCTTCAACTCTTTCCTAAGTTTAGTCTAAGTTTTAGGGCAACAATTAAGGTCTGGACTAACTTATAAAACTATTAGAAGTACGAACTAGTTCAACAATCTAACTATTTAACGTTTAGACTAAGGGATGTTATTCATGGTTTAAAATAACAAGAGGATACATATATTGCTATAGTGCATATACATAAGGGTTATTATTATGAACTCGTCCTTTAGTTATCAATCATTACTAACACATTTATGTTTAACTAACAAAATAAAGGGTGAGGTTGGAGTGAATCAAACAATTCATAATGGCACAAAAAAATGCAACTACGATAGAAAGAATTAAGCACGAGATGAGGAATGGACATGGAAGAGAAGATGAGCCACCCAAGGGGGCGAGATGGTGATAGAAAAGAGAATACTACTACTGCTACTCGCGTCATCCATTAACATCGCGTGTATGCCATCTGGTAGAATATCAACATATCCTTATAACTGCTAAACTACCTTATATATAATTCTACATCTATGTATACACCTAAGATCTCATGTCACAATGGGGTCATGAGTATGCAATGACAAATATAACTAAAAGGTCATACCTGTATCTACGGCTTCCTGTGCCTGTGCTCCTATATTTGTCATAATGAGTGCTTGGCCTTGTCCTTGATCGTTCAGCTGGGGTCTAGCCTCCTCCATTTGGGCAGACTGTAGAAGCAGTGGTGGGTCGCCTTGGTATCCTATACTTGAGGGTGTATGCGGTGTTCCTGATACTAATGCCATAGACCTCTGGGTCTGCTGAGGACATTTTCGGGTTTGATGGTGACTTGATCCACATATCATGCACAGTCCCAATCGACGATGACAATCTCTATGAATATGACCTGTTATACCCCAAAAGTGACAAGTACGGTGATCCTTGGTTGGATATGGCGCGGCACTATATGGTTGCTGGCGTGTCAAGGGGTGTCTACTGGGTCCTCCTGGCTGTGTCATTACTGGTCCTTGGTGAATTCTTTGTTGATTTCCTTTTCCCTTGCTGATGGCCTCCTGGATCCTGGCTTCTGTCAATAACTCGGCATAAGAGATCCGGGACTGGGAGCTAGTGTAGTGTTGGAGCTCCTGAGTCAGCCCGCGGTAAAATCTCTTAGCCTTCTCCAAGTCACTAGGTATTAGGGCAGTATCATACTTACTGAGGCGGCTAAACTCTGCATCATACTCGTCAACTGTCTTATTCCCCTGCTCCAGATGGAGGAACTGGTAGTACAACGCATCCCTTACAGTGTCCGAGAAGTACTTCCTCTCAAAGCACTCCAAGAATTGTTCCCAAGTCTGTCGCGTACCCAACTGACGCTCCATTGATTCCCACCAGTGATGAGCGTTACCCTCTAGCTGGGTCCTTACGCCTATCATCCATAGATCTGCAGGTAGTTGGGATGCTTCTAACAACTTCTTGGTATTGGCAATCCAGTTCGTGGTCTCCTCTGGACTCGTATTGCCTTTATATGGCTTGGGGCCGATCTGCACAAAGTCCTTGACTAAACCAATCCCGAGCTTGTGGTACTGAAACTAGTGCCTGGGTTGGTGCAGGGGCTAGGACGGTCATTCTCTCAAGTGCTGCCAGAAATTCTAGCCTCTGAGCTGCCACTTGCTGCCTCTGCTCTGCAGCCTGCGCGGCTGTCTGTTGACTCTGTTCCTGCATTATCATCTGGAAGAATTGGAACAGCTGTGTTTGGATATCCTTCGGTGCTAGTGGAGCTGGAAAAGTCCCATTAGGCACCATGGAAGGAGTTGATGGAATTGGATTGCTAGTCAGTCCATCCGGTCCCGGAAGAAGAGGAGTCGTTGAGGCTTCTCCTGGTGATTGGTCGTTATCCCCTGGAGACGTGTTGTCCCCGGTGGCGGCATGTCCGTTACGCAAATTTATCTCTCTACAAGAGATGGACGGAGGATTAGGAAGAGTACATGAATCAAGTAGGATGCAAGCACTTAAGTAGGACATGTTGGAAGGAAGGTAAGTTATAGTCAAGTGTGGATGAGACCTAAAATTCTAATCATAGGTGCAGGCCCGCTCGGTACAGTTACGTAACCGAAACGGCTAACTCGGCCTGCATGGGCCACCACAAAAATATGTCATGCCCCAGTCCCAAAATACGTAGGACTAGGAATATGTAAGCATGTCAGCCGTATGTATATGGCAACTCCAATATATGGATACCATCCTACACACGTACGCTGTAATATAAATATTAACTCATATGTGGTATATATATGGTCACAAGTCACAGATATACTAATCTCATCCACACAACAAGTCATAGAAAAAGAAATAACTAAACTAGAATAATGAGTCTGAAATATCCAAAAATGATAGTCTGGTGGAGACAAACCAACTACCAATGACTATATCAAAACTAGAATGAGAGAGGAGGGTAAATCTCCAATATAAAATAAGATGATATAAGAGTATCAGCTAAGAGATCCAACGCTAAAGATAATCAAGGATGCACAGAAGGTAAGACCTCCTCGGCAGAAAGTAATGCGTCAGGTCCTGGCCCGTACTCCTGCGGATACTCCTGATCGTCTATACCTGGCAAGGGACCAGGTCCTCAGAGGGACATAACAAGATACATAGAAGCATGCCAATTGAATACAGTAAACATACAATATAGACAAAAAATATATAAGTACGCTGTACAAGACAATCTATATGAAATGCATAATAAGGACAACTTTTCGACGTATGGGCAGGGGTAGGCTACTCTATCTAATCTCATAACTCACACACACGTCTAGAACATCAGAAATCGACATACCTCAAGGGTAGCAACCAGCGCGACACCAGAAATCGACATACCTCGAGGGTAGCGATCAGCGCGACACACTACCGTAGTGCGTGCTAGATACTACGGTTTACCAGAGTGGTTATAGGATATACGCCTACTGATTGTCCTCCTTTCTCATGATATTAGGTGTCAAGTGTGTGTCAACATATATAATATATAATTTTGACTGAAAAAAATATATATGCAATAAATATATGAAAATATAATAAACATGCAAAGTACTGTAAGCAATTTGGCAAGGTATACTTGCCTGGCAAAAAAGCTGCAAAGTGTAAGCGTCCAGATGTCAAGCACCAAGGGTCAGAAACTATGTCTTCAGAATGAATGTCTCCGGATGCTGAAAGAAACATCACCAATGTTTCCAGAATAAGCGAGATAGCTCGAAAACACTACCCTTTCGTCCAATTTCGACACAGGGGCAAAACGGTAATTTCGGATCAAAGCGGGGTCCACATATGGCCCACTTTGCACCGAAATACGTGCCGGGGGTAAAGGTCTCTAAATAGGACAAATTATAGGTCAAACAAATTCTAAACGTCAATACAGACTCAACGGTACATCCAATTTTGGATTCCGGTGAGCCGAACACAAATTTGCCCTAAAAGTCAACCGTGGGGCCTACAAATAGGCGGCTTGGTCAACTGTCTCAGAATTGCGTGAAACTTGGGTCACAGGACCAACGTGATACCAGGAATCCAATGGCGTAAGTTTCGTCGTATTTAGACGAGTGTACATTAAATGGGGTAGTATTTTGCAAAAGTTATGACACGGGACCTTTTTACGGATACGGAGTGATTCCGACTTGCACACACGTCCAAATCAGTTTTTCTGAAAGCCCACACGTCAGGACATACCATACGCACCTTTTGGTGTAACTAGTACGTAATGAGACGGTCCCGTTTGGCGGGGTGCGCTCCGTATCACAAGTTTTTGTGTTTCGAAAATAAGTTTTTATGAGTTTTTAACCTAATTTATCTTCGATTCTAACACATAATAAAATAAACTAATTAACAGAGAATTATCTCGGTTATATAGACTTTACACAGGAAAAAGAATATCTCGATTTGGATCTCTATATTGGGAGATATCGACCTCGGAACATAGGTCGATGGGGCACCTTTCTGTAGTTTAAAAAATGTGGTTTTCCTCAACTTGGCGTCGATTTCTACCTGGTTTTTAACGTTGTTCGATTGAAAGTAATTAACAAGGTTTAGAGAGGGATAGGTGAAAATCATACTGGCAAAGACGAATCTGAATTCGGTCGAGCGACGCGACGGGAAACAGCATGGGAAGGAAGATTTATCGCTGTCTAAATTTGTGCGGGAATCTCGCGGGTGACGCGCGGGTGTGCGGCCGGCCGGCGGGTCCAGGCGGTGCGCGGTTGCTCCGGCGGCGACGGGTCGACGTCGTGGAGATGAGAGGCTAGGTTAGGGCTAGTGTTTGAGTCATAGATATATATATATAAAGAGAAGGGAAGGAAGCAGGGGGTTCCGCGGCTCTGCGGGTCGGGTGTTCTGGGAATTAGTAATTAAGGGTTGGGACTGGGCCTATGCGGGGAGAGGTTTCTGGGAATAGTTTAGGTTTCAGTTGTTTTAGGGTGGTAGCTTAAGGACTTAAGTTGGTTAGTTAAAGGATTTAAGATTAGGATTTTTAAGAGATTAGGATTAAGGATTTTTAATCTTTTCTTTTTCTTTTTCTTTTCTTTTTTTATTATTATTACTATAATAATAATTATTATTATTATTATTATTACATATTTAATAACTATTTATTATTTACGTATATATTTGAGGTATATAAAAATACATTTGTACCCAAATTAAACAAAAAAATATCTATTACTCCTCCACAAAGATTCCTAAAATAAAATAGTAGTTTTTGTACAATAATTCTAAATAATTAATTTATCTAGGTAATTAAATCATTAATATATATTATCTAATTAACTACGAAATAATATAAATAAATTCCATGATTAATTAATTAAATATAATGTTTAAAAATATGGGGTTTTACACTATATGTGGCTTGGTCGCCTGGATGGGAACTTATCTGCAACAAGCACGCAGAACCTATCTGTAGCTTAGCCGCATGGATGAGACATCATCTTGCTCATGCGTGTGGACTTAGCTATCTCAAGACGCCCCCTCCCGTGTGTGGCTGTGACCTAGAAGCGGCATGCGGCCGTTGTACACTTTTGTAATTTTTGTTGAGACTGATATATTTTCTCTTCATGCATATTTTACCACCCTTCGCGGTGTCCATGATGGAGCATGAAAGGATATCATAGAACCCGTCATTCGAAGAGAATGCCAACCTTACGCGACAGATTTTTGCCAAGAACTGATCCACGAGACGAGGGTGAACATCCTGCGTCATGCGTGGAGCTGTCCTTATTTATGCAGTGTACTAGCTTATTTCTCCCTTTTATGTGGCTTGCTACCGGCCAGGGGCCTACAGTGTCGATGACAGGATTTGGATCAATTGTTATTCCTGACTTCGGTCTTCCCGCATGGTTGTATAGTGCATGCTCCTGCTCCTCCCTTGTTATCCATCATTATGAGATTTTTTTTCCATATACTGAGATTTGCACTGTGGAGGGATGATCCATAAATCATTTAGCTCTGATGCTGTCTCTACTTGTGTCAGTAGCAACAACAGCACGGAGGGACGCTTCTAATGGAAAATGTTCGTGTCATCGAGACTTCATGGAAACCCTTAAAAATGGGTTTCCATCATATGTACTCATGACCTTGAATACTAATAAAAAAATCCTTAAAATAGATTTCTATCATATTTACTCATGATCTTGAATATTTAATCAATAAAGTCTCTCTTTTTCCAAAATTTTCTCCTTGTATTTGTCTTATTGCATGTTGTGGACTTTGGATATTGTACTAGAGGTAATATGGACATAATATAACATCGCAGTTTGTTAGGGACATCCCACTGGGGATCTTTGGTGGACCTATTATCTTTTATGCACTTGGGTGCAAGTAATAAGTTCGAAGCGAAAAACCCTATCAAATGTGATATGGACGTGATAGGTTTTGTGGATCCATTACTTCTTGCGCACCTAAGTGCAAGTAATATGTACGAGACAAGCCTGACAGAGGTGATATGGACGTGGCAGGTTTTATGGACTTAACATCGCTGGCGTACTTAGAGTTAAGTACGGTGATAAGTTTAGATGACGACCGATATCAGAGGTAATATGGACGTGATAATCGATAGTCAAGTAGGGAGGTTTGCTCAGAGGTAAGAAGGATATGGCAAATTCAACTGGGGAGGATGTGAGGACGATAACTCAGAGGTAACGTGGATGTGAGCTACTCGATAGTAATACCGAGAGGTTATGTACGATCATGGTATTTTTGTAGAAGGAAAAGGAACAAACCAGAGGTAATATGGACATGGTTGTTTTCTTTGGATGAAAAAATGGGTAGCTCATAATTCAGAGGTAATATGGACGTGAACTATTTGCTTTTGTTGAGGATCTCACTGGGAGATCATTGGTGGACCTATTACTTCTTGCGCACTGGAGTGCAAGTAATAAGTTCGAAACGAAACCCTATCAGAGGTGATATGGACGTGATAGGTTTTGTGGATCCATTACTTCTTACGCACCTGAGTGTAAATAATAAGTGTCATGCCCCAGTCCCAAAATACGTAGGACTAGGAATACGTAACATGCCAGCTACGCATTCGACCAGGCTCTGGTCTGACTCGAATACGTATAAGTTGTAATATAATGGTCACTATCTACATAAAATAGTAAATATATCTATGTCTCAATCTAAAATGAACAGAATACATCAAGAATGAGCTACATGTGCTAAAGTCGGCTGCCCAGTAACACACAAACTCGAATAGACTCGAAAAAAAATATGAGTCTATAAAAACTAGGCTATATCAGTAGATGAATCAACAATATGAATAAATAAATATAACTCCGATAGAAATAATATAAATACTTGGTACCAATACCCACATAACAAAGCAACATACATTAGCAACTCCAGGCAGGCTCCACAACGATCTATGCTGCAAAACTGGCAAAGGAGCAGGTCCTCAGAGGGACGTAACAAGGTACAAGAAACAATATGCCAATGTAACAGTAAAATAATAAACAATGTGCTCAAGGGTATCTATCATAACAAGCTAAGTGAATGCAAGTGAGAACGTACTCGTCCGCTAAACCACCTGGGCCTGTAGGTCTGCATAGACACAACAGTAACTAGTAGTAGTAGTAGTAGTAGTAGTAGTAGTAGTAGTAGTAGTAGTAGTAGGTACGTACAGGCCCCGTCAAGGTATCTGCAACACTATAGGGCCCAAAGCGCAATCATCGGTAGCAAGCATTATGTGGTAGCCCAGCAGTACGGTAGGTTCTCCCCAGTCCCCATGTATCTGACGTCTCATCTCCATAACACGCAAGATCAATCACTAACTATTTCGCGAGTCAATGTGTAGATATACTCATGTCAACTATCTCAAGTCACGGATCATAAATCCTAACACAGAAGCCGGGAACCTCGAATGTCTCAAGTAAGGCTTATGTACATGCAAGTCGTGTCCAGTGTCCTAAGGTATATCGTGCAAGAATTAGCACGAACAAAAGAATATGATGACAATGCAATCTAACAATACCCGATTTCGCGTACGAAATTCGGCACCTGAATACAATTCGGACGCTAAGTATCGCAACGGTCCTAGGGTTACAATAATATATATGCAAAGAACTAGAAATATAATATCAAAAGCTAGTAACAACAATAAGCACAGAATACTGTAACAAAGGCAATGTACACTTGCCTAGAATCTGGATGATGGTATGACGAAGTCCAAGTGGCGAGCTCACTACGTCAACTACTCCCGAAAAGGTGGAAACCTTACGAACGTCTCCAGATACTGAAACAAACATCACCAATGTTACCAGAATATGAGAAATAGGTAGGATTGACTACCCATAAGTCCAATTTTGACACAGAGACAAAATTGGTAGTTTCGAATCAAAGTAAAGTCCACATGTGGCCCACTTCGCATCGAAAAATATGCCGGAGACAAAGTTCTTCAAATTCGGCAAACTTAGTGTCTACAAGTCAAGAACGATGATACGAACTCAACGGAATATCCGAAATTGGATTTCGAGGAGCCGGTCACGAAATTGACCGTCAAGTAGAACCGTAGGACCCGCGAAACGATGTTTTGTCAACGTTCTCATAATCGCACCAAGCTTGGATCACCGGACCAGCGTAACACTGCGAATCCGATGGTGCAAGTTTCGTTGTAAAATGAAAGCACACACGAAGTAATTACACAATTTCGAAAAATATCGATGTAGAAGCATAAAATATTATGGGGAATTGTCCGCATATTTTACATTCAAAACCCCTAACATACATGAAGTCCCTCCCTGCGTAAAACAGAGCTTCAAGATCGTTTGGCGTAAAATAGGGCTTCAGAGCTGTCCGCGTAAAACAGAGCTTCAAGGTTGTTTGGCGTAAAATAGGGCTTCAGAGCTGTCTGCGTAAAACAGAGCTTCAAGGTTGTTTGGCGTAAAATAGGGCTTCAGAGCTGTCTGCGTAAAACAGAACTTCAAGGTTGTTTGGCGTAAAATAGGGCTTCAGAGCTGTCCGCGTAAAGCAGAGCTTCAAGGCTGTTCTACGTAAAAGGTTGATATACCTTCCTGTGTAAAGTTTAAAATACGTTATTTTTAATGCAGCGTAATACATTCTCCGGGTTAAGAGGTTGAGGAGCAGCTGATTCTTGATTTTGAACAGGCTCTTGGCTTGCATTGGCTGGTGGTATGTCTACCCCCACACGTAGTTGAGTCAGAGGAACAGGTGTTTGAGCTATTGCAGTTGTATGTTGAGTCACCATCATTTGGTGCATACTCTCCATCATGGTATGCATTTCTTTAAGTGATGTTTCCAATGCAGTGATGCGTTGTTCAGTACTTCCTGAGGTAAAGACAGTCAATGTGATCAGCTTTATCATGCATCATGTAATTTATCGCTTTGGGATACATCGAAGGATAATTCATGACAATGGGCCTCAATTCATTAGTCAAGCGTTTCACCGATTTTGTGATAATAATCAGATACAAAATGTGGCCTCAACGGCATATAATCCTGCTGCCAATGGTTTGGCAGAAGCCTTCAACAAAACCATTATCAAACTCTTGAAAAAATTTGTCTCTTCGAAATACGCAAAGCGATAAATTACATGATGCTTGATAAAGCTGATCACATGATGCTTGATAAAGTTTGATAATGATTTTGTTTATCCTCAAAATCATTATTACAGAGAAAAAAGTTCCCACTTTACAGATTACGCGTGACGCTGAAAGCCGTTTGAGGATTTTTCCTGTTTTACGCGAACCTATGCAAAAATCCAAATTACGCCAAGATAGGTCTGTCCGCATAAAGAACTCGTTTCACGGGAAGATACACTCCTCAGACAGATGATGGATCATATGATACTCATATAGGTGGACTGTTGTATTCCTTTGGCAGAGAAAGGGTTATGGTTCCTAATCTACACATTCCTAGTATAAAAAGGCAAAATAAGCCTTCTTCTTCTTCTGGTAATCTTCCTGATTTACGTGATTTCTTGATCCAGAAATGCAAAGACAGGGGATCTCCTAATATGTCTATCACACCCCTAGAGAACATTGTTGTAATAGTCATAAGGTTGTAATTAACTATTGTTGTTCTAAAGAAAAACGGTCAGTGTTCGACCGATTGAACTATTCTTTGTCATTACAGGAAGAAGAACCAACATTTGCTTCAGTAAACATGGCTTCGCATATTCCTAGAGAAAGGTCGAGTTCAAGACGTCATCCCTCCAGAACTCCAAACCAAAGGAGATTTGACAGACTCATCGAGACTTTTGAAGAAGGTATTTTTTTAAAACACTCGCTCGAGGTCACGACAATCAGCTTCATATTCTTCAGATTTCGACACTGGGAGTCGCCAGTTTTCTGAACCAGATGCTGAAAGTATAAATTTAACCTCTACAGAGATCTATACTAATCCCTCAGTGGCATCTAAAGAAATGGAAGTTTATGCTGTTGGAGACGAACATGAAGAAGCTTCCCCATCAGGAAGTACTGAACAATGCATCACTGCATTGGAAACATCACTTAAAGAAATGCATACCATGATGGAGAGTATGCACCAAATGATGGTGACTCAACATACAACTGCAATAGCTCAAACACCTGTTCCTGCGACTCAACTACATGTGGGGGTAGACATACCACCAGCCAATGCAAGCCAAGAGCCTGTTCAAAATCAAGAATCAGCTGCTCCTCAACCTCTTAACCAGGAGAATGTATTACCTCCTGTTGGAGTTATAATACATCCAATCTCTCTGGAAGATGTCAACCTTTTTCTCGTCTAATAAAGAAAGGTGTGTCATTTGTATGGGACGAAGCCTGTCAACAAGCGTTTAATAACATCAAACGCTATCTTACTAATCCTCCAATTCTGGTGCCTCCTGTCATAGGAAGACCATTTTTGCTGTATGTTCGAGCAATGGATCATTCTTTAGGGGCTCTCCTCGTACAGAAGAACAATGAGGGTCATGAACAGGCTATATACTATCTAAGCAGAATGATGGTCGGAGCAGAATACAGGTATAACCCAGTGGAAAAAGAATGCTTAGCCCTAATATTTGCCATTCAGAAGATGCGACATTACGTGACAGGCCAAACTATTCATATCATATCCAGAATCAACCCACTTCGGGTATTGATGAATAAGCCAAGTATTCTTAATTCCCGACTCGCGACTTGGGCAATACTATTGACACCGTATGATATGGTGTACGTCCCTCAGAAATCCGTGAAAGGTCAAGCCTTGGCTGATTTTTTAGCTGCCCATCCAATTCCAGAAACCTCCAAATTATATGATGACATTTTCGACGAAGTTGCAGAATGTAATTTGGCAATGGAAGGTGATACATGGCAGCTATTCTTTGATGGTTCTTCCAGAACTGGTTCCAAGGGAAACGTGGTTTCAGGGGTAGGGATTGTTCTGGTGACTCCTGATAAACTCGTCATTTATCGAGCATATTCTCTTAGTGAACCATGCTCTAATAATGTGGCAGAGTATAATGCTCTATTAATTGGGCTTCAAGTTGCTAAAGAATTGGATATTGAATACTTGGAAGCTTTTGGTGATTCTCAGCTGATCGTCAATCAGGTCAGAGGAATATATGAAGTCCGCAATCCAGATCTTATTCTTTATCACCGAACAACAATCGAGATAGCAATGTCTTTTAAAGGATTCTTCTTAGAACATGTTCCTCGATCTCAAAATTTGGAAGCTGATGCTCTGGCCAGTCTAGCTGCAGATCTAGCTATTCCTGTAGGAAGGCAAAATTCGGTGATCCTTCTTAACAGAGATTTATTTTGTGTGAAAAATAATTTTCACATAGAACGCAGCTATGTTATAAACATGGTTCCTCCTAAGAGAGATTGGAGAAGTCCCTTTATAGACTTCGTGTCATATGGAATCTTACCAGAGGATCCTAAAGAAGCAGCATCTATCAAAAGACGATCGCTACGTTTCTATTTTGATGCTTCTTCACAAAGTTTGTATCGCCGAACATATGAAGGACTATTGTTACAATGTCTCTCTGGTGATGATGCAAGGCGGGTTATCCGAGAAGCTCATGATGGAGTATGTGGAGCACATCAACCCGGTCCCAAGTTACAGGATCGTATCAGGAGGATGGGCTACTACTGGCCTACTATGATTGCAGATGCCGTGGAATATGCAAGAAAATGCAAAGCCTGTCAGGTTCATGCAGATTTTATACATCAACCTTCTGAATATTTACATCCTACTATTTTATCATGGCCCTTTGAAGCATGGGGTATGGATATCATTGGTCCTATTCATCTTTCATCTTCTAGAGGACATCGGTTTATATTAGCTATCATTGATTATTTCTCCAAATGGGCGGAGGCAATTCCTCTTGCTGAGGTAAAGACAGTCAATGTGATCAGCTTTATCAAGCATCATGTAATTTATCGCTTTGGGATACCCCAAAGGATAATTCATGAGAATGGGCCTCAATTCATCAGTCAAGTGTTTCATCGATTATGCGATAATAATCAAATACAAAATATGGCCTCAACGGCATATAATCCTGCTGCCAGTGGTTTGGCAGAAGCCTTCAACAAATCCATTATCAAACTCTTAAAGAAATTTGTCTCTTCGAAAAAAAAGATTGGAACGAGAAATTGGGGGAATGTCTGTGGGCATACCGCACAACGGTACGAACACCAACGGGTTGTACTCCATTTTTATTAGTTTACGGGTGTTAAGCAGTTCTCTCTATTGAAATTCAAATTCCATCACTCAGAATAACAGTAGCTAATGAGCTGACTAAGGAAAATAATGATCATTTAAGACTTCAAGAGCTAGAAGGGTTAGACGAAAGATGCCTTCAAGCTCAACAGCGCATTGAGTTCTATCAAGCACGCATCCCCAGAGCTTTTAATCAAAAAGTGAAGGAAAGAGTATTCAAAGTTGGTGAGCTAGTTTTAGCTGTGAAGAAGCCAATGATCATTACACATAAAAGTAAGGGGAAATTCCAGCCCAAATGGGAGGGCCCTTATGTGATTGAAACAACATTTTCAAATGGCGCTTACAGATTAGCCAAGCCTAATGGAGATTTGATAATGGCACCTATCAATGGCAAATTCCTGAAGAAGTATTATGCTTGATCTCCCTTGCTTAATGGAGTATGATGAAGATTTTATTCTGATGATACTAGGTACAAAGATTAGTTGAATCATATTATATCATGTTCATATTACCTCTGAATAGATATGTTTAACTAATTTGAAACTTCAAAACCTATCATGTCCATATTACCTCTGATAGTGTTTTGTATACAAATTTAGTTGGATCATATTCTATCATGTTCATATTATCTCTGAATAGATATATTCAGTAAAACCAGTTACCGAAAGTATATCATGTCCATATTACCTCTGATATCACTTTCATCTTAGCCTATCATTTATATTCTAATAATAAGTGATGGGTCCACAGAGTCAGAAAATGTGTCTTCATTATCTCTGAGAATAACAAATTATATGGCAGAAAAGAAGGGTTTTTCAGAAAGGAGATGACTTTTCTTCCTTGGCTATTGGTAGTTCATTCGAAGTTTGGCCAGGATCTTTTACATCTAGTTCAGGGATGGCCTGTTCAGCGGACATTTCTTGCCCTGTCTCGAGAATCTTTCGAGAAGCCATTTTTGAAGATGATGTTCTGAACAGATGTTCTTCGTATTTATAAAGGAGAAATGACAGTTCAGAATTCTATGTGACTCCTCGTCAAAACAGCATGACGATTGGATTTTCAAGATAATTTAATGCTAAAGAGTTTTTACGCATCTTTCTTTATGCGTAAAAGTTGGAACATGACTAGATGTATATTTATCAGAGTCTGCTTATAAATTACTCAAGCGTGTTGAAACTGCGTATTACCAGACTTCCTCACAGCAACATGGCGAATCAATAGTGCATAAAAGAAGACAAGTTTATTAATCATGATTACATATGATGGAAATCTATTTTACAAAAGATTTTTTATTAATATTCAAGATCACGATTACATATGACGGGAATCTATTACGCTAGGTTCTCGTCTGATGGAGATCTTCATTTCTTCTTCTACAGCACTTCTTTAGCTCTTATACGTCGGTGCCAAGAAAATGATCAATGGAGGGAGGATACAAAATTGGGCATGTATAAATTATTCAAGCCCACCCTCCATACGTCATCGGCGGCCATGCTTAGAATTGTGATTGGGATTCAGACCCAACACAATACTGGAAGACACGGCCGAGCTGCACCCCAGGATCCAGCTTCATAATAGGGGAAAATACAGCTAGAAAGTTGTATGGTCTAATGCGACCCTTCCTCTCTCTTTGACGAATTGCCATATAAAATTGCTGATTACCTCGAGCAAAGGAAGCTATGATATCCCTCCATGGTCCATCATTGCAGAAAATATTTGCTCGAAGACGTCTTTTTTTACGACTCCTTACATGCTGGAAGAGCATAATCTTCTTATTTCTCAATTCAGCCCAATGAATCTCAGCAGTCATCTTTGTAGTGAAGAAAGTATGGAAAATCAAGTTCATTTGCTTGCCCTTATATAGGCAGAAGAGAACATACAAATTCTAACGATTTCTTAAATATAGCCCGGAAAAAAAAATTAGCCTTGAAGAACGAGTCAAATTTGACCATTTCATGCTTCATTCAAAGTATTTCAAATTACGAGGAATTTGAAAACTTTGAAGGGGTCTTGTAGAAGCATGAAATGTGCTGGAGAATTATCCGCATATTTTACAGTCAAAACCCCCAACATACATGAAGTCCCTCCCTGCGTAAAACAGAGCTTCAAGGTTGTTTGGCGTAAAATAGGACTTCAGAGCTGTCCGCGTAAAACAGAGCTTCAAGGTTATTTGGCGTAAAATAGGGCTTCAGAGCTGTCTGCGTAAAACAGAGCTTCAACGTTGTTTGGCGTAAAATAGGGCTTCAGAGCTGTCTGCGTAAAACAGAACTTCAACGTTGTTTGGCGTAAAATAGGGCTTCAGAGCTGTCTGCGTAAAACAGAACTTTAAGGTTGTTTGGCGTAAAATAGGGCTTCAGAGCTGTCCGCGTAAAGCAGAGCTTCAAGGTCGTTCTACGTAAAAGGTTGCTATATCTTCCTGCGTAAAGTTTAAAATACGTTATTTTTAATGCAGCGTAAAGTTGTACGAGGAACTCTTCGTATTCCTCGGATGAATTTGTCAGTCAAATCAGTGAACCTGACATTTGACAAAAGTACTGCACAATGATCGAGAGAACGGCTGTGATGATAATTTTGCACAGAGACCCAGGTTGTAATTTTGTGACATATTTTTGATACAAGTCATTTTTACGCATTCAAAGGAAGAAAAATGGAGTCTTCTGAATACGCTGCCTATTCTATATTGACAGAAATAAGTTTTTTCAGACGCCACGTCAAAAGTTGTTTCTTGTACAGAGCTCGAGGCATATCTCTGCATTTTATGCACGAGATTGAGGCATATCTCTGCATTTAATGCACGAGATTTTGTTCTATTTTTTTAAAATTTGTCATGATTGGGAAAGCTAAGACTGTGACTAATACGCTCACATCACCATCCTTGCATTTTACGCCAACCAGGCTATTTTCAACTATAGGAGTACGCCGTATGCTATCTCTTCGAAATATGCCAACTCGGCTATATTTGCAAAGGTACGTTGATAAGGCTACTTAGCCCAGAATACGCTCAAGACCTCAGTCGTGAAGGATAATTGGATATTTTACGCTGGTTATCTATTATTCATGAATCATCAAGTTTTACGCAGGGACAGTTACCTACGTGGCTTGTATGTCATCATCTTCGAGAAACAGTTATACGCGTTACCTTATAAAGGGATACGTGTCATACGCAGATTCAGAAGATTATTTGAACATGGGTAGTAGTTGTCATAACCGCAGCGTAAAGGAGGCAATCTTCTTCACAGTTTGGCCTTTTACGCCAACAAGACAGTTATTTGGCTTTTACACCAACCAGGCAGTTATTTGATTGATCTCTATAAATAGAGACTCTTGGTCACAGGGTAAAGGAGGGAATTGGTTTTGGCTGACAACTTTGGCAACAAGAATTCGATCCTATTTGCAACTTTCCTTTGGCCAGCTTTTGCCTTCAGTTCAGAGAAAGTTTGAAGCTTCTTCTACAGCACTTCTTCATCATCGTGTAGTCCAAGGAACAAAGTGATCGACTACAGATCAGACTTCCATAGCAATACTTCCCCAGAATTATTTTATTGTACTTAATATCCTCGTATAGGATTATTTGTACTTTTCTCTTTTCTCGTTTGTAAGCAAAAGTTTCGTATAAACTTTGTTTATCCAAACAAAATGGTGACTCTGCTGGGGAAAAAAGAATCATTTATTGTACTTAATATCCTCGTATAGGATTATTGGTACTTTTCTTTTTTCTCGTTTGTAAGCAAAAGTTTCGTATAAACTTTATTTATCCAAACAAAATGGCGACTCTGCTGGGGAAAAAAGAATCATCTTATTGTACTTAATATCCTCGTATAGGATTATTTGTATTTTTCTCTTTTCTCGTTTGTAAGCAAAAGTTTCGTATAAACTTTGTTTATCCAAACAGTCGATACAAAATTTTTTGGCGGATACGCGTTGATTCTAGCGTGCACACACGTCCAAATCAAGTTCCACGAAATCCCACACATCCGCGTTGACGATACGCGCCTTTTGGTGCAATCCGTACGTGACGAAGTCACCTCGTTTGACGGAACGCACCCCGTATCGGGATATTTTAGAATCTGAAATCGTAGTTTTTTCGAGATTTCAAGGGAATTAAACTAGGGTTTTAGTACAGAATAAAATAATCTATTTACTGAGAATCCTAGAGGGTTATGTTGTCTACAAGTAAGTGAAATTGGTTTGCGAATCGGTCCACTGTGCAAAGAGTTACGGATCAGCAAACATGGGTTCAAGGAGTAAAAATTATGTTCGATTTTGAGCAGTTTTTCTCTCTACTTTGAATTAAAATTTTTTCTCATGATTTTAGGCAAGATAAACTAATATATTTGAAGGGGATTGAAGAGGGTTATGTTTTGAGCATACCGGAGAAGACAGCATGCGAAACGGATATTGAGGAGGGAGAAATTAGTACGGGAAGATGGGGTTGCGGCTGTCACGCCTGCGCACAGGTGCGGTCGGATCCGGACGGGTTTGGGCGGCTGGTGCTGGCCAACGGCGGCGGCGGTCGCCGTGGGTGGGGTCGCTGGTGAGTGGGGGAGAGGGTGGAGTGTAAAGTCCAGAGTTAGGATTAGGGTTTTGGCGATCACATATGTATATATATATATATATATATATATATATATATATATATATATATATATATAGAAAGAGATGGGGGAGGATGAGATGTGGGTGAGCGGGTATGGAGGAAAAGATGAAGAAGAAGGTGAGGAAAAGGTAGGGGCTGCTACTCACGGTTTTTAGGTATACTAAATATGCAATGTATATTTGAAGAAGAGAAAGGGACGTGCGTTAGGTATCTGAAGGGATTTGGGCTAATGGGTTGTTGGTTGGTTTACAAATATGATGCACATGAACAAGCAATCTACTAATTGTTATACCAACTTTTGCTACCACACACAAGCAAAGCAAAGGAAAAGATTCCATCTTTTGCGCATGTGCCTATACGCAACCATACCACCTGTGTATGCAAGTATTGCATGGTTGGTATAGTTTAGAATTAATTTGCTCACGTGAATAATAGCATGCACAAATATGTGGTGCACTTCTTTGCTCCAAACTAGCAAATTTGTTTGGTATGTGGAATCACACATCACAAAATATATAATAATAAAACAAAATAAATCAAGTTGGTTGATGCTAAAATAGTTACAAAAAATTATAAAAATATTAATATTAATAATAATTTAAATTTAAATTTAAATATTCATATAATAGTTTCAAAATTCTAGTTTTGCAAATATTAGCAAAATACTAATGCCATTATCATTTAAAATAAAATAAATAAATAAATATTAATTCCCATAATAACCCTCTATAAAATTAGAGTGCTCACAATAAGTTCGAGACAAGTCCTGCCAGATGTGATATGGACATGGCAGGTTTTGTGAACTTAACAACGCTGACGTGCTTAGAGTTAAGTACGGGTGATAAGTTTAGATGACGACCGATGTCAGAGGTATTATGGACGTGATAATCGATAGTCATACAGAGAGGTTTACTCAGAGGTAATATGAACATGGCAAACCCTGCTGGGGATAATCAGTTAGGACAGTAGTTCAGAGGTGATGTGGACGTGAACTAAAGACCAAGGAAACTGATTGTGAGTGGTCTGCCCAAAAGTGTGGATAAACCTGAAGGTGGCTCCGCTGGAAAACTTTTTGAGGATCCACTGTCTGTTGCGTATTCAAGATTCCTGAATACAGACAATGGCTTTCATCAAACTTTTGTGGAAGAGAAGTGCATATTGTGCTTACACACTTGCTGGGGATGAACAACGGGAAACGTACACTGTACATTTTGGTTGTCCAACTGACATTAAAGGGAGGACAAGTCTAGCTTAGACATAGTATTTTTTGAGGAACTTGTCATTGATAGGCATCATAAGCAAGTCGTCATTGGATTTTGCGAGCCGGTAGGCACCGTTGGAGAACACGGACTCCACAATGAACGGGCCCTCCCATTTAGGTTGAAATTTATCAGCCTTCTTGTGGGTCATAACCATCGGTCTTCTTACTGTCAAGACGAGGTCACCCACTTGGTAAGCTTTCTTATGGACCCATTTGTTGAAGGCTCCTGGGAGGCGTGCTTGGTACAGTTCAATGTGTTGTTGAGCTAAGAGACGCTTTTCGTCGAGTACTTCCAACTCTTGTAGTCGTCGACGGTGATTGTCGTCAACGGGCAATCAGTTGGACAGAGCCACTCGGAGTGACGAATTTTGGATCTCGAGTGGGAGGACCGCTTCGCTTCCGTAAACCAAGGAGAATGGCGTACTGCCAATAGGTGTCCAGACCGTTGTGTGAAAGGTCCAGAGACATTCACCCATCATCTCATTCCAGTCGCGATTATTAGATGACAGGAACTTCTTGAGTAGCTTTATGATAGTCTTATTGAATGCTTCTGTCAGACCATTTGTTGTTGGGTTGTAGGCAGTCGAGACTACATTCTGGATTCAATTTTTGTCACAAAACCGATAAAAAAATATGACTTGCAAACTGTGGACCATTGTCGTGGATGATCCTCTGTGGCAAGTCGAAGGGGTATATGACGTGATGCTTGACAAAGCTGATTATGTTTGAGGCCTTGACTTCAGCGAGTGGAACAGCTTCCGCCCATTTGGAGAAGTAGTCGGTGATAGCCAAGAGGAACCGATGTCCCTTAGAAGAAGGTCGACTAATTGGTCCGATAATGTCCATTTTCCATCCTTCAAACGGCCAAGATGCTACCGTTGGGTGTAGAAATTCTGAGGGCTGGTGGATAAAGTCTGTGTGGATTTGGAAAGCTTGGCACTTTCTCGCATAGTCAACAGCCTCTGCTACTATTGTCGGCCAATAGTAACCCATTCTCCGGAGACGATCATGTAGCTTGGGTCCGGGCTGATGGGCACCGCAAACCCCGTCGTGAGCCTCGCGGAGAGCCTTCTTCGCTTTTGCATTGGATAGGCATCATAGCAAAAGATCGTCGTAGGAACGACGATACAATATTTTGGTAGCCGTATCGTAATAGAACCGGAGGGAACGTCTTCTGATGAAAGTGAGTTCCTTTAGGTTCTCGAGGAGAATTCCATAGACTGCGTAGTCAATGAATGGGAGTCTCCAGTCTTGGGAGTCGGTGTTTGTCTCTACTAAGTAGCTCAGGCACAGATAGAGATTGTTCTTCGGACAGACCAGCTCTTGACCGACTACTGTGATCAGATGATAGGTTTTGACCGGGACTACCAAGGAGGCAGCGAGGTCGGCCAGGGCATCATCCTCGATGTTTTGCAGTAGAGGGACGTGCTCTATGAAGAACCCCTCGAAGGTGGAGATTATTCCAAGCGCGGCTTGGTGGTAGAGAATTAAGTCATCGTGCCGGACCTCGTATTCGCCTCGGACCTGACTGACTATCAGCTTGGAATCGCCGTAGGCTTCCAAGTAGTCTACTCCTACTTGTTTAGTGAGTTGGAGCACAATAACGAGGGCGTTGTACTCTGCCATATTATTGGAGCATGGCTCTGTGAGGGAGTAAGGGCGGTTTATAACCAGATCGTGTAGAAAAATTAGTATTATCCCGACGCCAGCGACAATATCGCCTTTGAGCCATATTCTTGAAGCACCGTCGAAAAATATTCGTCAAATGGCTTCTGCGCTTGTGGTCATGTTTTAGTCTGTTAATTCGTCTGGGATCTCCTCGTAGAGTTTCGAGGTTTCCGGTACAGGGTGGGCTGCCAGGAAATCTGCCAATACTTGGCATTTGACCGTATTTTGTGGGACAAATACCATGTCGTACGGCAACAACAGTATTGCCCATGTAGCTAGACGAGAGTTGAGTGCTCCGAGTTTAGTAATAAGGACCCTGAGAGGATTAACTCGCAAGATCACATGGATGGTTTGTCCTACCATGTAATGTCGAGTCTTCTGAATGGCGAAGACCAGAGCGAGGCACTTCTTCTCAACGGGGTTGTACCTGTGCTCTGCGCCGACCATCATTCTTCTGAGATAGTAGATGGCATGTTCGTGACCTGCATCACTTTTCTTGGCTAGTAGAGCTCCGAAGGAGTGATCCATTATCTGCACATATAGCAAGAAGGGTCTTCCCACAATGGGGGCCACCAATACTGGGGGGTTGGCATGCTGGCATTCTTTGTTCAGACAAAGGAGACTCCTTTCTTCATGAGCTGAGTGGACAGTTGACAACGTCCAGAGAGGTTTGATATAAAACTCCTGATATATGCCAGTCTTCCTTGAAGGCCACAAAGTTCTCTCAGTTTCTTCGGCAGGTGCATTTCAATGATTACTTTAGTCTTATCAGGGTCTACGTGGATACCCTTCGAAGTTATGTCAAAACCCAGAAATTTGTCGTTGGAGACTCTCACGAAGGATTTGGTAGAATTTATCTTGAGCTAGTGCGCACGCATCAGGTCGAACACAGTCTTCAAGTCTCCGAGGTGATCATCTTTAGAGCGACTCTTGAAAGCGATGTCATCAACGTAACACTCCACTGTTTTGCGTAGATGCTCACGGAAGATGGTGCTCATAGCTCGCTGGTATGTAGCACATGCATTCTTCAGACCGAAGGGTATGACTGTGTAGTAGTACATTCCTATCGACGTTCGGAACGATGTATGTTTCTCGTCGTCAGGAAATATCTTGATTTGATTGTAGCCTAAGAATCCATCAATGAAGGACATACGCTCGAAGCCACAGGTGTTGTTGATCATTATGTCTGTGAACGAAAAGAAAAACTCGTCCTTAGGGCATGTCGCGTTCAGATCACGAAAATCAATGGAGATTCGAATCTTTTCGTTCTTTTTGACGACGGACACAATGTTGACTACCCAATCCGGATGTTGTTCCTCGCGGATGAAGACACTAGCTATAAGTTTGTTGACTTCAACCATATCCCCTCTTCCTTGCTGGAACTATGAAGTAGGAGTTTTGATTAGGAAGAATTCGGTTTACTGCATAGGTGGTAGTCACATGTGTATGCAGGTGCCAGCCTAGACCGTGCTCCATAGAATATAATATGCTGAGATGTGCAACATCCGAGTGGTTCAAAGATAGCTCTTTATTTATAAAATAAGGTATCTTATCCTCAAGAATTATATCGTCAAGAGAAGGGACGTTAGCATGAGTTGCTACGTACTCCTCCAGGTCGTCCTTTCCGTGATCTACACCCAATGCGAGCGACGACTTCGGAGGTCTACCGTGCAGCTTTACCACTAGAGGTTCGAAAGTCGTAGTCGGTGCCGGACTCGGTCTACTAAGGCAAACGACCAGAGGTTCGGGTGCTTTCTTGTGTAATTTTACTATGAGGGGGGGCTGTGTCGGAAGCGCGTGCTTTGAGATAGACTCTCAAGGGCTCGTTCGATGTTGTCCCAGTCTCTGCCTCATCGTCGGCATCATTGTCACATTCATTTTGGTGGACTTGTTTGTAGAGGATTGAGTCAAAGTAATAGGCCTCAACCCCTTTGAATGGATCCACGTCGACAAATTCTGTCTTGACGACGCCATGATCATCCATGTACTTCAAGCACTGGTGCAAGGTTGACGGTAATATCATTTACTGATGTATCAACGGACGTCCCAACAGGACGTTGTAGGATACTTCTACGTCTATGACGTAGCAGGTGACCTATGTTTTTAAATTGGCGATCTGACAGTTCAAACGAATCTTGTCCAGAGGGTAGCTTCTCCCTACGTTGAAGCCACTGATGGCAGTATTGGTTATTGCCAGACGATGCATTGGGATGCCCAAGGTCTGAAGCAGACTCCGCGGGTTGATAATGATTGACGAACCGGGGTCGATGTGCATCTGGTCCACCTTGATGGCACCAATGTACCATGTGTAATACAGAGGGCAATTGTGCCTATTGTTCTTCAGCAACATATCTTGTTGCGAGAATGTAATGTTGGGTATCGCCTCCATCACATTATTGTAGTCGAGGCATGCGGCAGGATTCTCAACTGGCGGCTTAACCTGCGCCAGGTAGGTGTCGACATTCTGCAATGCCTCACTCAGAGCAGCCCGAGTGTCTTTGGAGAGTTGGAGAACCTCGAATAGTGACAACTTTGCTGGAGTATTGGCCAGCTACGCCAAGATGTCGAAGTTGCAGGGCTTCTCCAGTCCCAGAGATGTATCTTTACGCAGCGGTTTGTCGAAGCAAGTTTCTTTCTGCTTGGACTTGTCCGCTGCCGGAGGCTGGGATGGACCCGGATCGAATACGGCGATTAGGAGCGCGCCATCATCAGGGATGTCCTACTCTCGTTGGTATGCTAGGCATGACCTCATTGTTCCTGCTATAGCTTCTTCGAAAGGGATAGATATCGTGTAGCAGGACTTGGACTTCTTGTCCTTGGACTTGGTAGTAGAAGGTGTTGACTGATGCATCAAATCTGGAGCAAGATCTGGATGGACCCACATGACCTCCCTACGTGATGTGGTGAGAGGTATCAGCCCGGTTGTTTGGTCACGAGCTGGCGGGAGATTGATAACCTCCATTATTGCCCTGGGGATCGGGATCACTCCGTCTTGGGCTTCCGTTGCCGGAAATTTACCGAACTTGAGAGATATCATGTTAGCGGCAATTATTTTGTCATCGAAGTCCAAGGTGAGGGCCTTGGTATCGAGCAGACGTTGGATGTACCGCTTTAGTATGTAGCAATCCTGCGTCGCATGGTGGATGTATCGATGGTAGTGACAGTTCTTCGGATTATTCACATCGACTGCCTCAACATGGCGCTTGACGTCGGGGAGCCAAAGCTTGTTTTCCTTCATTAGCACATCAAATATTGCCATCACGTCATCATCTTCGAAGGAATAAGTTTCCTTCAATTTCGGGACCTCTGCAGGCTTTTGCTCGGGCTTCTCGATTATATTGCTAAATGAGCCTGCTTTCCCTTGCCATTCCAGGCGCTATTGTCGTCATTGTTGTTGTTGTTGTAAGAGCGTTTTCTCCTATCATCAGCAACGGGGATCTGTACTCCCAAGAGGCGGGCGTCATTTACCTTCTTCTCAGCACCGACAACATTTATGATGAACGTCGTCCAGTCTTTAAACTGAGAGTCAACCATCCAGAGTCTGGATGTGGGGAGGAGATTTCTTCGGCAAGTGTCCATCAGCGTGAACTCAGGGTTACCAGGGGGTAACTTTAGCACTGCTTGCCTGTACCTCTCGATGTATTCCCGTAAAGACTCTTTCTCCCTTTGTGTGATGTCCAATAAAGAGTACATCGTCATGTCATTTCTTCCGTCGTAGAACCGAGCAAGAAAAAAATCTTTGAGATCGTCAAACGACAAAATGCAGTTGTCCTGGAGGCTGCAGAACCAATCGAAAGTTATTCCAGACAATGCCCCGACAAAGAGCTTAGTTAAGATAGCATCGTTGCGAGGTAGATGACATAGTATCGTCTCGAAGTAACTCATGAATTAATAGGGAGATGTCTTTCCATCAAACGGAGTCAAGTTAAAGGACTTGTACTTGGGCGGGTACGGTACGTCTCTCCACTCGAGGGGATATGGTTGTCGAATTTCGAGATCGCGTAATGAGTCCCGATTGCCCATTGAGTCTAGGCGGGCCCGGAGTTCTCGCACCTCCCGCATTGCTTCCCGAGCTTCATCGACTGCAGAAGGAGAAGATGATCCGAGCAGGGGATGATTACCGCCAGCGAGTGGAGCAGTTGCATTTGAATCCCCGTTGGTTCCAGGATTGCTTGACCAGAGGTCCTTGCTGGTTGTGAGGCTTTATTTGCCTTGATCTCCAGCATTGTCTAGGTCAAGGCCAGCATTGACGCGCTCATGGTTTGCATCATGGCCTCGAGGGTTTCGAGGCATTGTAGATCATTGGGGCCCTTGTGATCGTCCCCTGCCATGTATATTATTTTTATATAGGGAGAAATGGATGGGACGGTGGACGTCGCACTTTCTGCCTCAGACTCTTGCCGAGAATAGTCATCCGAAAAAGTTTACAGTGCCGCATCCTATTTAGACTCGGAGGGAACACTACCCCCAATGTAGGAAGTTGCGTCCTCCTGACGAGGGTGGCTATCCCCAGGGATCTCAGCATCTGCTCCTTGGGAATCACCGTCTTCTCGGAACACCAGATTGTCAAAGAGGTCCGGGGGATTACATCCCCCAGCTTGCATAGCCAAGGAAGAACTGCCCCCAGTGGCTGACAGCTTCTTCTTTGAGCGGGTGCCCAGAAAAACATCTTTCGCGGGTTTCGATGCATGTCCTCCTTGGACCCGTCGTCTTGACTCGGTGGCCGAAAGCGACGGACTGGAGGTGCTGGACTTCCGACCTCCCCTCATGGAGGGGGCCTTCCGAGCAGAATGACATGAGGCGAAGGGCACCTCCTCTTCCTCTGGTGGTTGCACATTTTCTTCGGGTTGCAGCCGGGTGGGTGCCTTTGGTTGCAGCCGCTGGAATATCGACTACCTATTTGTGGGTACTGCTACTTTGTTACAGCAGCAGTTTATGGTTTATGATAATGCTGGCATAATGATGCCTATGGGAGGACACTTCATATGTCGTAGTTGATTCCCTCTCTTTGTGCTTGTGATTAATCACGTTGCGCAAGTCAAGCGAGGGCTGATTCACCTTTGCACCCTTCTTATGAGTCCGGTAAACCGAGCACATGGGTGCGTAGGTGTTGACTTTGCTTCCTGACCTGGGGTTCGTACAAGAACATTCTCCAGGTTGCTGATAGAAGACTCTTTAGACTGACCCTGTCCAATTGCCACTGCAGGCTGGACGCATGGGTCAATTTTGTACAACTTTTCGTCAGGGGCAAGCATTACAGTTAGCGGCGTTTGCTGACGGCCGGTCGAATGAGCAATTGCTTGAGCTTGGCGAGATCGCATTGCCCTAGACTTCTTCGTCCTAGCACGCGCCGGTGCGTAGTATGAAGAGTCCAAGTTTACATCGTCGCCTTTCTAAGCATGGCGCATAGAGTCAGCTTTGCGTGAGATTCGGTCGATGATGGAACTTCTGTTGATGTCATGGCCGCATGTGGCCATTTGGTTGCAGCTACCGACCGGTGCCGCATAGTCCTCCTTATGTGGCTTTTGACGTGGCCGCATGGAACGTGTCTTAGCGGTCGAACTCCTGGCATCGTAGTATTTTCCTCTGCCAGAGCTCAAGTGTTTAGCACTTTCCTTGTCAGAAGCGGTTGCCACATGAAAGGCGTCAGCTCGTGTGGACGCATGATGTGCATCTCCTGCGGCAGGAAGAGAGACGGGGAGCGCATGCTCCGCAGTTGGGTGAGGCACAGCAGCCTTTGCAATCCATGTTCTGTGGGTCTTCTTAGGCTTTGCCAGCCTTGGAGAAGCATCGCCCTCAGAGAGCATTTTCTCAAAGGCTTGCTGGTCGAAGGGTACAACCAGCATCCTCTGGGTCGGACCCAGCTTCGACTGTGTCACGACCTTCTCTTGATCTCCCCCTCTCATCAAAGGAGAAGGAAGTCGAGAGGGGTCAAGGTCGTCGGGGGGGCACGAGGGGTGCAGCAGAGTTTTTGGGAGAGGGGGAGATCGAGAGAATTGGGGAAAATAAAAAACTCAAAACCTTATATTAACTTTTTAGCAACGTCTAAATTGAACGTCGCTAAACGTCTCTAATTAAAAATATTTGAGACGTCTTGCTACATTTATAATTGTCGCAAATTAAAAAATAAACAATGTCGGTAAAAACATCGCCAAACAACGCTAAATCAAACAAATTAGCGACGTTAAAAAGCGTATAGCGACTATTCTTTAAAAAAAACCAAGTACAGTCGCTACCATTCGCTATGCGTCGCCAACAGCGACGTATAGCGATGTTTATTTTTGGATTCGCTAAAATCTTTAACATTAGCGACGTTTGATTACGACGTTGCTAAAAATGTCACTATTTCATAATATTTTGGTAGTGTATCGACTATGACGAGACATTTGCTCCAGTAGTAAAGATAAGCATTGTGCAAGTGTTTGTGTCATGTGTTGCCAACTTCAATTGGCAACTACATCAGCTAGATGTCAAGAATGCATTTTTCCATAGGGAACTCCAAGAGGAGGTGCATATGGCAATTCCATCAGGCTTTGCTACTTCACAAACAACTGAAAAGGAATACAAATTGAAAAAGTCTTTGTGTGGGCTAAAGTAGTCTCCGAGAGCATAGTTTGATAGATTCAGGCTTGCAGTTTGTGGTATGGAGTATAGGCAGTGCAATGGAGATAATACTGTGTTTTACAGGCATTCCAAGACTCGTATCACTGTTCTTGCAGTCTATGTTGATGATATTGTAATTACGCGATACGATACTGAGGAGATCCTACGACTGAAGAAAAGACTTGGAGAATAATTTGAAGTCAAGGATCTGGGGCAGTTGAAGTACTTCCTCGAAATTAAAATTGCAAGATCACAAAAGGGTATAGTGCTTTCTCAGCGAAAGTATACTCTGGATCTTCTTTCAGAGACAGGGATGCTGGGTTGCATGGTTGCTTCTACTCCTATCGAGAAGAATCACAAGTTGTGCGCCGAGGGTGGTGATCCGGTGAGTAAGGAGCAATATCAAAGGTTAGTTGTTCGACTTATATATCTATGCCATACGAGACCTGATATTACTCAGGCTGTGAGTGTGGTGAGTAGATATATGCATGATCCTAGAGAGCAACATATAGAGGCAGTTCGCAGAATTCTCAGGTATATTAAAGGAAGTCCGAAAAAAGGGTTATGGTTTAGAAGTCCTGGACATCTGAGAGTTGAAAGCTATTGTGATGCCGATTGGACCGGTTGTATGGATGGTCGCAGGTCCACTACAGGTTAATGTGTTTTGTTAGAGGCAATCTTTTATCTTGGCGTAGTAAAAAGCAAGATGTAGTGGCTAGGTCTACAGCTGAGGCCGAGTACAGGACTATGGCAGTTAGTATGTACGAGATGATGTGGGTTAAGAGCTTGTTGTCCGAGATGTGTTTGTTTAGATGAGACTCTGCAACTTTGGTTTGACAACAAATCAGCAATTGATATTGCAAACAATCCAGTTCAGCATGATCGCACCAAACATGTGGAGCTTGATCGGTTCTTCATCAAGGAGCAGCTGAATAGAGGAGTTTTGACTTTGAGCTATTTAAAATCAGGGGAGCAGTTAGCTAATTGTTTAACTAAATGTTTATATCCTAGAGAGTTTGATATCTTTTGTAACAAGATGGGGATAATTGATATCTATCGTCTATCTTAAGGGGGGGTTGAGTTATAAGGACTTATTTAGTCCAACATCGGATAGGAAATAAGGAGGACGCTAGCCTCCTCCTATATATATGTACTCCCTCCTGAATAATAAATCCATCCATTATTCTTATCTACACTAAATTAGGTTTTTTTAACCTATTTAAAGGAGGCTAAATGAGTTGTCAAAGGATGTGCTCAAGGAAGAGATTCAATGAGACAATCTATAAAAATCTGCAAAAATGTTTGTGCTTTGCTTGTAGGATCATTTTTTAAGACAATTGGAGAAGAAGATTTGTTCGAGGTGTCGTTTGATTTGTTCAAGGAGATCATCACGAGGTTAGTGAGTGATTTCATGTTGTAATCTTCTTCTTTCACTTGAAAATTGTGAGATATTGAACTTGGCGGCAAAGGATTCCATTATTACTTGTAATCAATCTTTATATATAATGTTTTAATATGTCTTGGTTCTCATGTTGAGATTTGATTAGTTTTCTTTAAGTGGGTTTTGCGGTATTTTTGCCAACAATAATGTTTCCGGTGCATTTTCGCGGCAGTACCAAAGCAAGTCTAAGAGCATCTACAATGTTGGTCTCTATTTTTCTTATTTTTAGCTAAAAAAAACCATAAAGAGCTATTTTAGGGAGATCCGAATATGATTTTTACTCCATTATTGCTCCCTAATTTAAGGAGTAATAAATATTTTCTTTTCGTTTGGATGAACTTTTGTAGGAGCAATGACGTAGGTGGTCATTTTTAAATAGGTTTAATCATTAGTCATTAATGTTAGGAACCTATAGAAGGCACTTTCTCTCTCCATAGATTTTATGTGCTCTGTTTTTTTTTAAGGTGATTTTACGTGCTCCTTGTAACTTTGCTATCCTATAAACTAAATAGGGAGTGATTGGAGGAGAAAAAAAAAAAACTTTGATACAGAAAGGGATATTAAAGTTTTGATACTTCCGATGTATGACATGTAAGCTCTCCTTTATTTGTAAAGTGTGCAAATATAAACTTTTAAAGAGAGGGCCCACATGTTATACATCGGGGATATCAAAACTTTGATATCACCGTCTATATCAAAGTTTTTTCCGTGATTGGATAGCAAAATTTACATTCCCTCCCTAAATTTTGGCTAGGATGTTCGGTAGGAAGTCCACTGGACAGCCAAAAAAAATGATGGTTGTGCTATTAATAACAAATCTAATATAGATTTCAACTAATCCAAGATATACAGTTGTAAATTAACAATATAAAATCTTGTCAAAAGATTTGCATAGCATTTTTGGGCTCTATTTCAAAATTGAGAAGAATTTCCATATGTTAATCCATATTTTCTTTTTAATATGAAAGAGGAGAGAGAGTAGAGAAAGGGGTTGTAAAACCAATTACTATTAGAAAATATTTACATGAAAAAGCAATGAGGACGCAATACTTGACTTCGACAGAACAACAAGAGACAGTAGAATATTTCTTAGATTTCCAAAATATTGAACTACAACCCAACATTGTGAAATATCTTGTTATAGAACGGGCAGTTGGACAGACAGTCCAACCTGAGTCCGAGAATCCACTAAATGAGCTTGTGGATGGTAATAAGAGTCTCTTACCAATTGATCATTTTAAGTAACGAAAGACGCAAATAGCGGCGCCTAAGTGAGCGATGTGTGGAGCTTGCATAAATCAACTTGGAGTGTTAATAGCATATTGAATGTAATGCCGTGTAACTGTGAGATAAAGAAGATGACCAACGAGATGACGATAGAATGTTGGATCAGGAAAAATATCATCATCTGTGGGCCGAAGACGTAACTGTTGCTCCATTGAAAAATCAGTTATACGGACACCAACTATGCTGACATCCTTTAAGATATCAAGAATATACTTTCTTTGACAGAAAAAATTTCCTTTACATAAACGAGAAACATCAATTTCAAGAAAATGTTGTAGCCGACTAAGGTCTTTGATTGAAAAAGATATTCAATAAATAGTTTTAGTTCAGAAATAGCATTTTTATCATTTTCGATAATAATGGTGTCATCGACTTAGATAAGAACATATAGAGTAACTCTCCCTTGAGTGTATGTGAAAAGACTAATCGGCAATGGATTGTGTGAACCATTTTTTTATTAGTACTAGAAAATTCGCATGCACATAACAATTTGCATTCTACGTTTCAAAAAAAATCTATGATATTATTAAAATTTAGATAGAAATTTAAATTATGTTAGAATATTTTAAATATGATTTGAATATATTTTGAATATGTGTTTAATTAGATAATAACTTGTAGTTAATTTAAATATAATTTAAAATTTTAATATATTTTAGAATTTATTATATGTTTAAGTGATTTTTAATTTTTTTCTCAACTACGTAAGAAGAAAAGTTACGGTAGTTATTTTTTAAAATTTAATAACTGATGATATACAAACGGTCTAGACGACTCATTTTTTGAGTCGTTTCTAAGTCGTCTTATAATACTAGAGAGAGAAGGAATTTTGAAAACTATTGTCGAGAGACAGGTTTAAGACCATGTAGAGATTTGTGAAATTTATAAACATGCATCTCCACATTTTTTTAAAAACTCGGAGGTTAACTTCATCTAAACTTCTTCATGAAGATCATCTTGTAAGAAGGCATTATTGACGTCAAGTTGGTGTTGAGATCAACCCTTGACAGCAACAATGGAAAGAAGAACTCGAACAGTGACTAGTTTGGTCACTATTTCGTAAGTATTAAGATAATCAATTCCTTCAACTTGTGTGTATCCTTTCGCAACAAGCGCGCTTTACAACGCTCTATGGAACCATCGGTAACTTTAGACTCGTTCATATCCAATGGTTTCTTACAAGGTGTCACTCTCCGTTTCCAAAATACGTATTTGGAACGTAATTATTTTCTTGCTAGCGTAGTTATATGTTGTAGAGAGACTAGACTCATTCTTTGGTTCACTTGGCTCTTGATTTATTTGTTTGGTTTGGTTTTATCATGAGTTGAACCCATGGTCCAAACCTCAAACCCTCCATATATAACCCAACTTCACTCTCTCTCCCCTCATTTTCCTCTTCCATTCTCTTTCTTAGGTTTTCCTCTCCCCCTCCATGAGCAAGTACATCTTACAAGAAATGGAGAAATCCTTTTATATTTTTGTTCCATTATGTTCCTTATATGATTCTGCATGCATTTAGAACTTGATATTTTTGGATTCGGTGGATGGATTAGTGTAGATCTAGGTTTTAGGATTTAGGATTTTTTTGGTGTTCTTGAGTATTCTTGGGTTTTGATCTTTTAAAATTTAATGTTTTCGAAAACCATTTGTTCTATGTTGATGAGCGCTTGATTTTGAGTAGTTTAGAACTTTACTTTGCTGAATTTAGACATCATTTGAGGTTTTAATGGAAGAAACAAAATCTCATTTTCGAGCCTTTGGACATAGCCGAAAAGCTGCTGCTTGGTGGAGACGAAGGAGCGCTATGCGGCACGAAGTGCTATGCGACCTGGACTTCTCGTCTCGAGTCAGCATGCGGCCAACCCTGTTGGACACATGACTGAATTTGCACATGCGTCCTTGGCCAATTGCATGAAGTTGAACGAATGAAATTTTTACTATGTCCAAAAGGTTTCATGCGGCCAAGTATGTATGCGGCCAAGAGGAGTATGCAGCCTCATTGTCTATGCGGCCAGGAGCTATGCATCCCTCTCCTTCTGGACGCATAACTTCTGACTGACTTGGCACGACTTTTCATAATTTGTCTTTTCTTCTGATACACTTTTATCACATGTCACATCAGTCATTTTTCTGACTTGACTTGACTTGCATTTATTGTTTGTCACATCACACATTTTCCGAATAGTGGACTTTGCTCTGTCTATGCGACCTTGATCTTATGTGGCCTTGACCCTATGCAACCACGACTATGCGGCACCTTGCTATGCGCCTTCCTCCTATGCGCCTATTGTTTCTTACTCACTTTGGTCACTTGCTTGGTTTAATGCGGATATTGATTGAACGATTATGATGCTACGCGTTAACTTAGAAATGACTTGTATGACCCAGATGTGACCATGTGCTAAATGACTAAGCACCTGGCATGAGCCTGTAGATATGGTCCTACATGTACTTACTTGCTGATTAGGCTACTTTCCCTGGATCACCTTATTATACGTTGGACAGAATAAGGGGCGTAGTTCAACTCGAGGGAGGATCTGCAATCCCGGTCCTTGTTTGGTTTTAAGGATTGTGGATCTGATCTCGAAGGGTTCTCGCACTACTCTTATTTTATGTATCTATATAATAGAGTGACAAATTATGGTGATCATCATTTGCTTATCCATAACCTTGATATTGAAACTTGTTCCTGCCCTGACTATTGTACCTGTGCTGATACACTTGATCGCACTGAGAGTGTTACTTGATATATAGTGAGTCGTCGTGCCACACTTACTACATGATATACGTAATTATTTTCTTGCACGGATCTGGTAGTTGGACAGTGACTTTAGTTGTGGCTAGATAGTAGTGATTGTTGCATCACACTTAGGTGAATCCATATTTAAGAGACAATGTAGATTCGAATCAAAAGTGCCCGTACATTAAGTAAGACATTTAGGAAGTAATGTTCATGTGACCACGGCATGAGATTCTATATCACCTAGGGTTAACTAGGCAACTTAATTTGTAGAGCATTGGGAGGGAACGGTATCTCGAGATCGTGCATGTCGAACCACCCTAAGTTAGCTGGGAGTAAAGGCTGGCCACCACGGATACTGTATATCATACGCATTAGTGGAGTGTATTATCTGACTTAATTATAAGTCGAGCCAGTGTCTTCCTATAGAAAACCTGGAACTGCTATTGATCATTAATTTAGCTCAGGACCCTTGTAAAGGACTGGTGCATCATTTATTCTTGTTTGTATATCATTGGTTCAGCCAGTCCTGCTCGATTATTGCACGATCTGAGGATACTTATATATTGTATTACTGGGATAACTCAGAGATCACATATCAAGCCGTAACACATGTTTGGCCGATTAAATATGTTTTAGTTAGAGAAGTGGACCGTTGCAGCATGAAAGTTCAACTCATGTCCTTGTTTGGTTGTTGAGTTGCGATGTTGTGTTACAACGGGATACGGATCGAAGCTACTTATTATCACTATGTTATTTTTTACTTAATATTGTATCCCTGCTTGTGTATTGTGCCTTATGTTGAGTGGAATTAGGAACATAGACTGTCGTGGCATGATAGTTCAACCCATGTACTTATTTGGTTGTTGGGTTGCGTTTCTGTGTTACGATAGCATGTGGACTGAAACTATGACGCAGAGTCATTCCAGCTGGACCATAATCAAGGAACGTATTCTATCTTGATATGATATGGCAATTCCTGTCCTTGTTTGGTGAAGGGGTGTCGTGTCATATCATGGATGGGACATATGCCATTGATTGTTGGTTTAAGCATCCCATGCTATAGAACTGGTTTTGTTTCTTCATTTCGTGCTTCCTTTGTGGTACTTGCTATTTGGGGTATGTCCCCACTGGTTTTGCATGGCCAGGTTTAGAGCCAGCACCGGAGGATCAAGCGTATCTCTCCCTCCTTGATGGCATGCACCAGAAGAATGGTTGCTGAGGGTCACGAGTGTGTTCCTTCATTAACTACTCGTCTTTTGTAAACTATAATCTTTGGGGCGTTTAGCCAACCGGCACCTGTTAGCCGGACAATCTTGACACTAGTTCCCTACATGACTGTAATATATTCAGACTGCAGTTGACTCACTGTCATGTATACTTTTGATGATGTATCTGGCATATCACTCATAATTGTTAGATCTCTAGAATATTATGATGCGGCGTTGGGAAGGTCTTACTGCTTATTCTGAAATATTATATTTTATTACTACTTGTTTGAATGATTGAGATATAGAAGTTCTTGACCCTAGAAGACTTGATTGTAGTACGCACCCCCTTGTCTCTAGACAACCTTAACACATTGCAGGTTGCTTCTACATTTCGCAAGGTGTGGTTGGCTGAGTCATTCCCTCGCTCTCCAGTATTCTGAATATGGGGCGTGACAAGGTTTTAGTGGTGGCCCATGCATGTCCGTATTTTTCAGACTTATGGGGTGGCCTGATTATAAGAAATCTCAATCAAACATGTTCCTCCTTGAAATCCTGAATCTGCCTTCTCGAGCTCAGCTTGACTTCTGTACCATTGATTCATCGATCCTTTCTTGTCATGTTCTTGATTTATCTTGTGTCCTTTTCTTTAGGGCTTGTCCAGAATCGGTGGTTGGAGCACCAGTAGTTTCAGCAGGACAAGGATTTGTTGGCCCACAACGAAAGACATCACCCGTTCCTGGAAGGATCATAGTAGAACCCGTAGAGGAGCACGAGGAACAACATGTGCCAGAAGTTTCAGTAACCCCGATCGTACCAACAGTGCCAGTAGCACTTGATACACCGGTAATGCTAGAGATTATTCGAGGAATGATGATGGCTCAACAACGTCAGCAGCTTCAGCAACAGGAGCAGAATGTCTTGTTGCATCAAGGATTACAGACGGCCATGGAGAGAAGTGTTAGAACGGACTCAGGGGCGTCAATGAGGTTCTGCCGACTCAACCCTAGGTACTTTGATGGCACTGAGGACGCCATTACCGCAGACACTTGGCTGCAGAACATTGAGACAATACTGACAGCAGCAAGGGTTCCAGCTGAGGAACAAGTTGATCAGCTCCGATTGTAACTCCAGGACCATGCCAGAGATTGGTGGGCAGCAGAAGAGGTCGGTTTAAGACAACCTGTCTCATGGGACAACTTTCCAACCCGTTTCAGGGTTAAGTATTTCGGAGTGGTAGCGCAGCATGAGCTACAACAGAGGTTTATCAATCTCAAGCAGTTTGGGAGGACGGTGGATGGATATGCAGCAGAGTTCTGCAGGCTTAGCAGGTTTGCCCCCAACAATGGTGGCAATAGAACCAGAGCGGGCGATGAGGTTTCAATATGGACTTCATCTGGAAATTCAGCAATTGGTAGAGGGCCATAACTACCAGACCTTCGACGAAGTACTGATCGCATCCAGACGACATGAGCTGACAATGCAGAGGTTAGCTTCGAGGATAAGAGGCCAAAAGAGGTCTCATGCACAGAGCGGAGGAGGAGGACCAGCACAACGGACGTCAGCACCATCTCCTGGCGCGTTCGCATTAATGACACAGCGCCGAGGAGGCCAGTGGCATCGGCAGCAACAGCACCAGCTCGGCCATATCAGCCGAGGCAACAACAACGATTGGGAGCCCCAATCGGATATAAGTATTGTGGTAAGGGAGGCCATACCAAGGATGTGTGTAGGGCAGTACAAGGTTTGTGCCTACGATGTGGTAGTCCAGACCATCGGATCGCCAATTGTCCGATGATACAAAGGATTGAAGGGCCAGCACAGCGATTAGCCTTACCAGCACCAGGGTCAGCTCAGTACAGGGGACCAGCACTGGCAGTCAGGCCTTTGGCTAAGCGTCCATTGTCGACGCAAACTCAGATGTACGACCAGCAGAGGAATCAGCAATATGGGCAGCAGAGGCCACAACTGCATATCCAAGGAAGGCAGCAACAAGGAGCACAGCGAGGCCAAGGGCAAGCTTTTATCCTATCTCTGGAGGAGGCTTTGGCATCAGGTGACATGGTGGAGGGTAACATTCTCGTTACATCTTTTCCTGCCATAGCATTATTTAATTCGGGAGAATCCCATTCATTTGTATGTGCACGATTTGCGACACGTATTGGATTGGAGTTCAAGGCATTGCCAGAGAGGCTGAATATACTCACTGGTAATGGTCTCATAGGAGTTGATAAAGTATGTCTAGTGTGTCCAATCGTAGTGTGCAGGCATTTATTACCTGCAAGGTTGATCGAGTTCCATATGGATAATTTTAATGTTATTCTAGGCATGGAATAGTTGAGAGACAGTCATACGACGATAGATTGTCGTAGGGTAGAGTATTGTTTAACATCCCGGACAATGAAGAGTTTATCTTCAATAGGACGTAAGGGACCAGCATGAAGATGGCATAGCAGCAGTAGCGAAAATTGGGGATCAGTTTTACAAAATAATTGGAAAATTCCTTGATGTATTTCCGGAAGATCTTCCAGGATTACCCCATGTAAGAGAAGTAGAGTTCTACATAGAATTGAGCCCATGAGCAGAACCAATTTCCAACAAAGTCTATCAAATGTCACCGATGGAACTCAACCAGCGATATCAACATGTGGAAGAACTGAAGACGAAGAAGTCCATTCGGGCTAGTGGATCACCATGGGGAGCACCAGCGCTTATAGTAAAGAAGAAAGACGGAAAGACGCAGTTGTGTGTCGACTACAGGCAGCTGAATGCAGTAACAGTGAAGAACAAGTATCCATTGCCTAGGATTGATGACTTGTTTGACTAATTGAGCGAAGTAAAAGTATTTTTCAAGATAGACCTTCGATCAGGATATTATCAAGTAAGGGTCCGGGAACAAGATATACCGAAGACAGCATTTCGATCTCGGTATGGACATTACAAATTTTTAGTTATGCCATTCAGATTGACTAATGCGCCAGCAATATTCATGGATTTGATGAATCATATCTTCATGCCATACCTAGATCAATTTGTGGTGATATTCATATATGACATTCTTGTCTACTCCAACAGTAAAGAAGAGCATGAGGAACATCTTCGGAGAGTGTTGCAGGTTTTAAGGGAGCATAAGTTATATGCCAAACTCAGTAAGTGTGAATTATGGTTAGGTCATGTGTCATTCTTGGGGCACATCATCTCAGCAGTAGGAGTATCAGTGGACCCCAAGAAGGTCGACGAAGTAGAGAATTTGTCAGTCCCGAAGACAGTAGCAGAGGTGCAAAAAAAATTGGGGTTAGCAGGATATTACCGGAGGTTCGTAACAGACTTTGCATGGATTTCAGCACCAATGACTCGTTTAACCCGCAAAGAGGTGAAGTTCGTTTGAACTGCAGAGTGCGAAGCAGTATTCGAGAAGTTGAAAGAGAAACTGATATCAGTACCGATCCTTACACTTCCAGTAGGATCTGGAGGGTTCACAGTTTATTGTGACGCATCTGGAAAAGGACTCGGGTGTGTGTTGATGGAGCACGAAAAAGTGATAGCTTATGCGTCTCGGCAACTTCGAGATAATAAGAAAAATTATCCAACACATGATTTGGAGTTAGTCGCAGTAGTATTTGCACTCAAGCTATGGAAACACTACCTATATGGCGACCGGGTGGAGATATTCATATATCATAAGAGTTTAAAATACATATTCACCCAGAATGACCTGAACATGAGGCAGAGGAGGTGGCTAGAATTGTTTGGTGATTATGATGTAGCACTTCAGTATCATCCAGGCAAGACAAATGTGGTGGCAGATGCTATAAGTATGAGAGGCAGCGCATTTGTCTTGACAACTCAAAAGCACATATTAGAAGATCTTCGAGAGATGGGCATCGAGGTAGTGTTACCTCAATGAGCGAGAATACTAGCCAATCTTCATATTCAGTCAACCTTGGTAGAGAGGATCAAGGTGGCTCAAGCAGAAGATTCTCAGATTCAGAAGCTTAGGGCAGAATGTGAGTCAGGCCTTAGGAAGGAGTTAAGAATTCATGAAGACGGAACACTTAGATTTGGAAACCGTCTTTGTGTGCCAAGTGAAAATATCAGACAAGAAGTAATGACTGACGCACACAGTTCTCAATATTATATTCATCCCGGAGGCACGAAGATGTACCATGATATTAAGCAACATTTCTGGTGGAACGGAATGAAAAGAGAGATAGCTCGGTTCGTTTCACGATGTCTCATATGTCAGGAGGTGAAGGTAGAGCAGCAGAGACCAGCAGGATTATTGCAACCCCAGCCTATTCCATAGTGAAAGTGGAAACACATTACGATGGACTTTGTAACCGGCTTACCTAGATCCCTTACTGGACGTAATGCAGTTTGGATAATAGTAGGTCGACTTACGAAGGTGGCACATTTTCTTCCCTACCGAGTAGGGCAGTCCACAGAACAATTAGCAGAGATGTATATGCGACATATAGTAAGGCAGCACGGAGTTCCAGCAAGTATAGTGTCAGACCGTGATACCCGCTTTATATCTCATTTTTGGAGAAGTTTACACGAGCGCTTGGGTACTAAGTTAAGATTCATTACCATGTACCATCCTCAGATAGACGGCCAGTAAGAGAGGACAATACAAACATTAGAAGATATGTTGCGGGCTTGTACTTTAGACCTTGGTGGGTCTTGGGAGGATCACCTTCACTTAGTGGAATTCTCGTACAACAACAGTTATCAGGCCAGCATACAAATGGTACCATTAGAGGCATTGTACGGAAGAAAGTGCATGTCACCTTTAGCATGGGATGACATTGGTGAACGGAAGATATTGGGGCCTGAGATGATAACACAGACCATTGAAGTGGTAAAGCATATTAGAGAGCGGTTTCGAGTTGCACAAGATCGTCATCGTCATTGGGAAGATCAGCATCGTAGGCCGTTAGAGTTTTTTGTCGGCGACCATGTATTTTTGCGGATTTCGCCTACCCGTTGAGTCATTAGGTTCGGGGTTCACGGGAAGCTTAGTCCGCAGTACGTTGGCCCGTTCAATATTCTCGAGAGGGTAAGGGATGTTGATTATCGTCTTGCCCTTCCGCCTTCGCTACGTGAGGTACACGATGTCTTTCATGTGTCTCAGTTGCATAGATATGTCGCGGATCCGAGTCATGTCCTCGATCACTCTGAGTTAGTCGTTGCTACCGAATTAACTTACAAGGAATGGATCGTGTCCATTTTGGATCAGAGAGAATATACTCAAGAACCGGACTATCCGTCTTGTTCGTGTTGCTTGGGGGCATCACTCTTTGGGAGAGTCGACGTGGGAGCGCGGAGACGATATTCGATCTCGGTACCCGCACCTATTCGACTCATAAGGTATATTTTCTTCGTATGCCTTCGCATCTTTCATTCCGTGATCGGCAAGCACTCATAAGGGATGAAGTTGCTTCGCTTCATTATATGTGTTATTGGTATACTTGCTTGTTTGTGTGTGTAGATTGTTTGTAGATAGTTGTTGCTTATTTTGACATTTCTAGCTAGCCTTGAGTTTGAATTCCGATGACGAAATTTTTCTAAGGTGGGTAGAGATGTCACTCCCCGTTCCCAATATACGTATTTGAAGCGTCATTATTTTCTTGCTAGCGTAGTTATATGTTGTAGAGAGACTAAACTCATTCTTTGGTTCACTTGGCTTTTGGTTTATTTGTTTGGTTTGGTTTTATCATGAGTTGAACACATGGTTCAAACCTCAAACCCTCCATATATAACCCAACTTCACTCTCTCCCCTCATTTTTCTCTTCCATTCTCTTTCTTAGGTTTTCCTCTCCCCCTCCATGGGCAAGTACATCTTGCAAGAAATGAAGAAACCATTTATATTTTTGTTCCATTATGTTCCTTATATGATTCTCCACGCATTTAGAACTTGATATTTTTGGATTTGGTAGATGGATTAGTGTAGATCTAAGTTTTAAGTTTTAGAATTTTTCTTGGTGTTCTTGAGTATTCTTGGGTTTTGATCTTTTAAAACTTAATGTTTTTGAAAACTCTTTGTTCTATGTTGATGAGCGCTTGATTTTGAGTAGTTTAGAACTTTACTTTGTTGGATTTGGGCATCATTTGAGGTTTCTATAGAAGAAACAAAATCTCATTTTCGAGCCTTTGGTCATGGCCAAAAAGTTGCTGCTTGATGGAGACGAATGAGCGCTATGCGGCACGAAGTGCTATGCGGCCTGGACTTCTCGTCTCGAGTCAGCATGCAGCCAACCTTGTTGGACGCATGACTGAATTTGCACATGCGCCCTTGGCCAATTGCATGAATTTGAACGAATGAAATTTTTACTAAGTCCAAAAGATCTCATGCGGCCAAGAGGAGTATGCGGCCTCGTTGTCTATGCGGCCTGGAGCTATGCGTCCATCTTCTGGACGCATAACTTCTGACTGACTTGGAACGACTTTTCATAATTTGCCTTTTCTTCTGACACACTTTTATCACATGTCACATCAGTCACTTTTCTGACTTGACTTACATTTATTATTTGTCACATCACACGTTTCCTGAAGAGTGGACTTTGCTCTGTCTATGTGGCCTTGATCTTATACGGCCTTGACCTTATGCGGCCTCGACGACTATGCGGCACCTTGCTATGCGTCTTCCTCCTATGCGTCTATTGTTTCTTACTCACTTTAGTCACTTGCTTGGTTTAATGTGGATATTGATTGAACGATTGTGATGCTACGTGTTAACTTAGAAATGACTTGTATGACCCAGATGTGACAATGTGCTAAATGACTAAGTACCTGGCATGAGCCTGTAGATATAGCCCTACATGTACTTACTTGCTGATTATGCTACTTTTTCTGGATCACCTTATTATACGTTGAACAGAATAAGGGACGTGGTTCAACTCGAGGGAGGGTCTGCAATCCCGGTCCTTGTTTGGTTTAAGGATTGTGGATCTGATCTCGAGGGGTTCTCGCACTACTCTTATTTTATCTATCGATATAATAGAGTGACAAATTGTGATCATCATTTGCTTATCCATAACCTTGATATTGGAACTTGTTCTTGCCCTGACTATTGTATCTGTGCTGATACACTTGATCGCACTGAGAGTGCTACTTGATATATAGTGAGCCGTCGTGCCACACACACTTGCTACATGATATACATAATTATTTTCTTGCACGGATCTGGTAGTTGGAAAGTGACTTTAGCCGTGGCTAGATAGTATTGATTGTTGCATCACACAATCCAGATTTAAGAGACAATGTGGATTCGTATCAAGAGTGCCCTACATTAAGTACGACATTTAGGAAGGAATGTTCATATGACCACGGCATGAGATTCTAAATTACCTAGGATTAACTAGACAACTTAATTTATAGAGCATCGGGAAGGAACGGTATTCTCGAGATCGTGCATGTCGAATCAACCTAAGTTAGCTGGGAGTAAAGGCTGGCCATCATGGATACTATATATCATCCGCATTAGTGGAGTGCAGTATCTGACTTAATTATAAGCTGAGCCAGTGTCTTCCTATAGAAAGCCTGGAACTGCTACTGATCATTAATTTAGCTCAAGACCCTTGTAAGGGACCGGTGCATCATTTATTCTTGCTTGTATATCATTGGTTCAGCCAGCCTGCTCGATTATTGCACGATCTGAGGATACTTATATATTGCATTACTGGGATAACCCAGAGTTTACATATCAAGTCGTAACACATGTTTGGTCGATTAAATATGTTTTAGTTAGAGAAGCGGACCGTTGCAGCATAAAAGTTCAACTCATGTCCTTGTTTGGTTATTGAGTTGCGTTGTTGTGTTACAACGGGACACGGATCGAAGCTACTTATTATCACTATGTTATTTTTACTTAATATTGTAGCTCTGCTAGTGTATTGTGCCTTCTGTTGAGTGAAATTAGGGACATAGACTATCGTGACATGATAGTTCAACTCATGTCCTTGTTTGGTTGTTGGGTTATGCTACTGTGTTACGATAGCCTGTGGATTGAAACTACGACGCAGAGTCATTCCAGCTGGACCATAATCAAAGGACGTATTCTATCTTGATGTGATATGGCACTTCCTGTCCTTGTTTGGTGAAGGGGTGTCGTGTAATGTCATGGATGAGACATATGCCAATGATTGTTGGTTTAAGCATCTCATGCTATAGAACTGGTTTTGTTTCTTCATTTCGTGCTTCATTTATGGTACTTGCTATTTGGGATCTGACCACACTGGTTTTGCATGGTCGGATTTAGAGCCAGCACCAAAGGATCAAGCGTATCTCTCCCTCCCTGATGGCACGCACCAGAAGAATGGTGGCTGAGGGTCACGAGTGGGTTCCTTCATTCACTACTCGTCTTTTGTAAACTATAATTTTTTGGACGTTTAGCCAACCGGCACCTGTTAGCCGGACAATCTGGACACTAGTTCTCTATATTACTGTAATATATTCAGACTACAATTGACTCACTGTCATGTATACTTTTGATGGTGTATCTGGCATATCACTCATAATTGCTAGATCTCTAGAATATTCGGATGCGGCGTTGGAAACGTCTTACTGCTTATTTTGAAATATTATATTTTATTGTTACTTGTTTGAATGATTTAGATATAAGTTCTTGACCCTAGAAGACTTGATTGTAGTATGCACCCCCTTATCTCTAGACAACCTTAACACATTGAGGGTTGCTTCTGCATTCCACAAGGTGTAGTTGGCTGAGTCATTCCTCCGCTCTCCATTATTCTGGATCTGAGACGTGACACGAGGTGGTAGAGAAGATAAAAATTGTATTGTTTTGCTCAATGCTATAATTTCTTTTGCCATTGCATCTCATCATGCATGGGATTTCATAGCATGTGTGAAAGAGGAGAGCTCATCGGAGGTAATATATTAGAAATAAAAAAATACGATGAAGAGAAGAAAAATTTTGGAGCGAAAAAAACTTTGAGCAAGTAAATTGATTGTAAAATTTATATGGCAAGTTTGGTACGTACCGAATGCCTTGCTTCCTGTGTGATGATATAGGAACTAATGGTTGAGTTGGTTGAGTAACCTCATTAAGTTCTTGACCAAAATTGTTTTTTGACCAAGCAATACCAGACGTCCAAGCAATACATACAACTACATTGAATTTTGTTTGATTTAAGGATAAAGTTCTTGACCAAATCCATGTGTAGCATCTCTAATGCAATTTATATGGCAAGTTGAAATTTTTGGCAGATTTCAAGTAATGGGTAAAACCGTAGATGATGATAAGGGAAGAAGGCTTGAATAAGTGTTGCTAGTGACTTACTGCATAACATTAGTTCAAGATACTCTACAAGTGATGTTATGGATGTGCATCTATGATAGGCCTGTTAATCCATTTGTTAATGAGAGCGATTTGCTGTTATAACTTCGTAACTTCAACTTCCTGGAAGTAGATAACCTTCAAGAACTGGACTAAAAATCTGATTTGAGTGATTTGCATGATGAATGTCATTTGCTACTTGATAGAAAGGATGGTATGGCAAAATGAAAAATAATAATAATAATCAATAATCCTACTTTGGTTTTATGAAGCCTGCTAAAGTATCATGGGAGTATAGATTGCATTCAGAATCTGATGCCTAATTTTTATTGCTAAAAGAGGTAAAACATGTGGGCTACATACTTATTATCCTAACACTTAAAATTTGAACATTCACATTTTCTGGAACACCCTACTTAGAATTAAGAAAACGGCCTAGCAGGATTTGGTACAACATATATCTAGGGTTAAGTCCCAAGCTAAGTTGAAACATAACAAATCAACAGACTATGGATGGTACAATGGGAACAACAGAAAGGTACAGAATGAATGGTCACTCAGTCAAGATGCACGTTGCACTGGGTCAAGCGCAGCCTCTTCTGCTTCTGAACATTGGATACCTGAGAGGGGTCACGAGAGTGAAAATGATAAGGTGAAAGGAATGGTACTGAAAGGGCTGTAAGTGTTATGACCATTAAGAGGCAGTGTGAGTGGTGTTCACCTGTTGCGGTAGGAAGTAGGGGATCTGAACTCTCTTGGAGCCATCAGCTAAGCGCTTACACTGGAAATGGTTTTCAACGGGAGCAAACTCATTGAGAACCTAAAAATTATAACCATTTAACACAAAGTAATAAGTGAATGTCATGAATGTGACTTGTGTTTTCTAGACAGTATTGGAATTGTCATACAAGTCATTTCCTTGTGTATTTTTTTTGTTAGGTAGCCCTAACAAGCCCAACCAAGAAGGCTCCATGAAAAGAAGCCTAATTTTACCAGACATCCTAGAAGTTTCATGTAGACTAGGATCAACATTAAGATGGATAATGGTAAATTCATTAGAGTGAACTGCGTCTATCTGTTAGATGCAAGCTACCGAATGGTGCCATAATCTGATGCCGCATGTGAGAAGAATGTGAGCTAAGGTTGTCAACCTAAACACCAAGAAATTTGTAACTAAACGAGTCTTGTACATAAAAAAAATGAATGAAACCAACCAGGAAATATTATTAGGCATATTTAGACAAACTGTCCATTTAGTGGGATTTTTTAAACAACTCAAATAGATAAATACATGCTGAAATAAGTTGAGCTGAAGAGAACATTGAATAGCTAATACTAGCTTTTGACATTGTAATTTGTATCAAGATATGAGTGTATGTTGCAACTCATAATCTGACAACCACATAAACACTCTTAATTTGACAGACTAAAAGCAGATGCAATCTAAGCAGGAGAATCATAACTAACGTTTTCAAGGAACTACTAGCATTTGATTAATTTGGTTTCCCATTTTATTTTGTTACAATTAAAAAGAGTGGCTGGCTTTGGAGAAATATGGACAGTCCACCCCACCCCACCCCCCCCCCCCCCCCGACGTTTCAATCCTGGAACCACCCTCTTTCTAAGTCTGTAAATAATTCCTCTATGCGCCCTTTGGCAACAGAAAGAGCACTGATTCCTTATCTAAGTTTAAACAAAATTGGCATCTACTATAATCAAATACTTCCACAAATGTAAGCTTTTGTGATATGCAAATATAAACAATACACTTGAACATTTGTTCTAGAAGACAAACCCAGTACCTGGTTACGAATTGCTCCAATTAGCATATCACGACAGCCAGAAGCATGAACGTTCATCAAGTTAGGACATTGAATCAGCAATCTCTCTGGAAAGAATGTTACAGGAGTTATCAGCCAGATCATAATTTGGCCTTTTATATATGTATATGTATCAAAGGGTAATAGAGGAACTTACGTGGATTCAAATTTGTACATGAATTAAGGTTTAGATCATTAAGCTCTGGGCAGTTTAGGTAAAGGGCCTGCAATGCACATCAATGACTAAGTGAACAGAAGTGGATATAAAGATAAACAATTCCCTGCAGTGCAACCGGACTTACATCTAAACTTGAACAACCCCATAAACTAAGTTTCTTTAGATGGTCATGTTTGATAATCATTTTCTGGTAAATTGGTGGAGGATTTGCACTTTGTAGTTTCTGACACCTCCTAATTACTTCACGTCCTCCTTTGTTATTTGATACAATCTCTTCAACCCTGTGGTAATCAATATCAAGCTCCCGAATGCTCATCCCACAGTCAATTAACTGGAGATATGGCAATTGGGCTGCAGCGAATTGGATCCCACCTGAAACATAATGGAGTGGAATGAATAGTCTTAAAACAAAATAAAACAACATTCAACATGAAAAGCATAGAATTAGGAGTTACTAGCAGTAATGTTAGGACAGAGAGCAAGGAAAAGTCTGGATAGAGTCTGTGTGAACACATTGCATATCATTCCAATGCCACTGTCGGTAATGTTAGACCTGAAATATAATGACAAGCACATGAGAACTCAAAATCATAATGAGGTGTTGAAACACAAAAAACTGCTGTAATTGTTTCAGAATCATCAACAAAAACAATAATGTAAGCAAGTGATTGCAGACATTTGTAACAGTGTCGTCCTTCATAAATAGCAGTACAGAACATACCCACTAAGGTCAAGCAACTCCAGACTCCCATAAGATGAAACAATAGCAGCAACAGATGCATCAGTTATTTTGGAACCAAGAACTAGTGACAACATGCGCAAACCCCTGTCAGATTCATAAAACTTCAGTTGTTGAAGAGTATTCAAGCGCAGTTTGGTATACTAAGCTGCTATGCAAGATGGATATAATTATTTTTATTTTATTAGAAAAAAGATGGATATAACTATTGTACTACATTTCTACAATTCAGACTTAATTTTAAACCACCACACATGATAGAAAAGAAGATTATTTGTGTTGAGCTTGCTAGTATGCACAACAACAGACCAGAGACACTGAAGCCAACAATTCTCTATACGCTTGAAGCAAATAACATACCTCAGGTTAGCTCCTGCCAGAGCAAGCACAGCCTCGTTACAAAGTTGGATTGAAGCAATGTGCACGTTTCTTAATCGTGTACAAGTACAGCCAAGAGAATCAATCATTGCAACAATATCTGTAGAATCATTCTCTTGTCGTATAAAATCAAGAGAGAGCTCTTTGAGATTTGGACAGTTAATGACCTATTCAAAAATAGATCAAATTAACACACAATAAGGAAAGAAACAAGGAAAGAAACAACATCAAGTGAAAGATGCTCACTGTTCTGGAAATGCAATAAAGATCTGAAAGCCATAGTGTTGACAAACTGGATGAAGAAATATTTAGACATCCAAGGTTTGTGCAACCTTCGAGTTTAAGGACTGAAAGACTCTGTTTCTCAGAGATAAAACGGGCCAATTCATCCCTGAAATAGAAAGACCATCATATGTGACAAGTATAAATTTTGAGGAAAATGTTGCGTAGCACAAGTTAAATCCTACAATCGAGAAAAGAAAACCACTATAATATTGTTCTTTATTTTTATCTGGACCAAAGCAATCCCATTGCAAAACTGAGACTCTCATAAAGATGGGTAATGTTGAAACTGGCTCTATAGACCAAACAAACAGCAAAGTAATTTAGCAGCATTCACTAAAAACGGGCATCACAGTCATGGAATGTCAGCCCTATATCGGATACACCAATTATAGATAAAAAGTTAGAAGACATTATCAGAGTTTAAATGTGGAAAGACAAACGAGAATTCCAATACGGATTTGGCCCTCAATTGCACTATTAGCATCCCAGTTAAGCAACATAAGAAGTCTGGAAAGATATCTTGATATCTCATCTTTACTAATGTGACAATTAAAACCCAATCAAATGCAACTGAAATTTGCAGCGGCAAACAAATAATTTTTTACCAGAATTCTAGGAATCTGCTCGAGTATCTTGTACATTAGGTTGAAATGTGACAAACAATGTCAATTAGATGAAGTGAAATTATAGGATCAAGCAGACACTAAAATACTTGTCCATCAAAACCTCATTCAAATCAACATTTGATGTAATGCCAAAAGGGAGCTGATAAGAAGCAAATCCATTTGCTAATATGCACCTCAATGTATAGCACATGCATCAAGTTGTTCACAACATATATTCCTGTGACTCACATTAACAAATGCAGATTAAACTCCAGTAGCAAATATATGAAACAAATTTGATGTGAATGATATGCACATTCAGAAATGCAGATCAAACTACAGTAGCAAATACATGAAATGAATGAGGTGAATGAGATGCCCAATCACAAATGCAGATAGAACTCCAGTAGCAAATATATCATATATGAAACAAAATACGATAACCAGTGATTAATAACAAATTCATCAGTTCTAATATGGATTTGCAACCATACCCAGTAATCCGATTGACTGCATTTTTTGCAACATTGATCTCAAATTCCTCCAAATTAGGGCACGAGAATGCAACACAAGCTAAGACCGTCGCATCAGCATCACTGCAACAAGAGAAAATCCATCCTTCAGAACACAGTACAGCAGTGTTTCAGTCCTACAATCCATCTTAAACCAAAATTCCCCTTTTTTTAAACTCTCCTCTCAAAATCAGTTCTTAAAATACTTTGATATAACCCCAAAAGGAAAAAAGAAAAAAATTGCAGAAAAAAGTAAGATGATAAAAGTAAACTTAACAGCAGATCCAATCAGCAATCTCTTCAGTCTTTCACAGTTACTGAGATAGAATTATCCGATCAACAAAATGGCACATAAAAGAACCATCTTGATCTCGTATCTGTAATCCTTTTATCTGTAAAATATAGTACCCCAAAAAATACAATCTATAAGAAAATCAATATTTAAAAAATTAAAACCCAAAAACACTGATGCCGGTTTCATTGCGTTGGACTCGTATCCGACACGACCCAAACACTCAAAACCACACTGGGGCACGGCCAAACCAATGCCACATCCGTATATTGTTGTGTCAGTACAGTATCGTGCCGGTGCAGCTCAACCGGATAAAATCCAAACCAAAAGGTCCATTAAAACAAAATGTCCGATTCCGAAGTCCCCGATCAACAGAAAGGCACGTCGTCAGCCTTCTTCGATCTGAAAGCCCATCGATAGCCCATGTTCCAGCTACTAGAGCCGATCAATTTTAGTTCAGTTCATATTACTTTGTAGTCACGGATCGACAGAGAGGCACGTCGTCAGCCTTCTTCAATCTGAAGGCCCATCATTAATAAGTAACTCTTATTCCAGCCACTAGATCCGATCAATTTTAGTTTCGGTTCATATTAGATTGTATTGTTCTAGATTTGGAGCTCTTGATTTTGTTGTTATAACCTTTCCATGGCGAGCGAGAGCCGGGAGAGGCCGTCGCACTTGTGCAGCACCGACCCGACGAAGCCGATCGGGGAGGAGGGAGGCGAGATCCGGAGGCGGAGCTCCTCGGCGGAGATCCAGACCCTCCGAACGCAGTCCCTCCACCCCCTGCACACCGCCGCAGCCCCCATCAGCTCCTTCGGCAAAAGCCTCTTCAGCGCCTCGGCGAGGCAGGACACCGGGAGCCATCTCCCGTCGCCGGCCTCTACCACCTCCTCGTCCTCCTCCCCCTCCGCCTCGAGGGAGTCGCCAACGCCCTCCTCGTCCTCGAAGGAGAGGGCCCGGCGGAGGCGGTGGTCGGAGCGGGAGGGGAGAGGGGGAGGGGTGAGGAGGAAGGTGGAGGCGGCGTCCGGATGGTCGGTGGGGGCGGGGGTGGCGGAGGAGGATGGGGCAATGGTGCAGATGTGGCCCTTCTTGGGGAGGCCGCAGCGGCCGCAGTTGTAGCTGCCTCGCTTCTTCGGCGGGCCGCGGTGGGGGCGAGGCGGCGGAGCGGCGGTGTAGGAGTGCCGGAGCATTTCTAGGGTTAGGGTTAGGTTTTGGTGCAGCTCCGAGAGGGAGAGGAGGAGGAAGAGGAGGACGAAGAAGGAAAACGAAGAAATAGAAATGGGGGGGAGCTGGGGATAGGGCGGGAGATGAGAGTGGATTTCGCGCCATTTTTTCCATGTGCGGTAAACCTGAACGTGGGGGGTTTCACTAAATTTTTTTTATTTCACCGGAATTTCCGCAACTGCTAATTTGACCATCTGTCGGTGGAGCCCTGCTCGGTGGGTGGGGTATTGGGTGCGTTCATAGTTCTTTTGTTTGGACAACGGTGCGGAACGCCAGAGTTAATGCAGCAACGTAGCTGGTAATGATCTCGTCTTTTGCAGATACACTGATGCTTGATGTTTTTATTTTCTTTCAGATCCAGATTTACTTTATATTTGCAATGTTGGTCCAACTTCGATTTATCATCAACTATAAAGCAAATATGTAAAATTGAGAACAGGTAATTTCATATAGAGGAAGGGAGTTGTGATCCAAAAATAAAAAATAAAAAATGTAGTATGGCATAAAATCCTTTGACTCCAAACGTTAAAAAAAAATAAAAAATGATGCTGGCGCTAAGTGGATAGACGCCAAACATTTATAAAAAAAAATATGGCACCAACATGGTCGGCTCCAAATAAATGGAGGTCGGATGGGACCCATATAACAGGGGGTGAGAGGGAGGTAGGGCTGGATGGAACCCATCTGTCAGGGGAAGAGAAAGAGAGATTGTAAGAAGGTTGTAAACATTTGATTGTAAAGTTAGCTTTGAGCGAACAACAACTGTGGCGTCAAAGAATTATTTTTTTTAAATGTTTACAACCTCTCTTTCTCTTCCCCCTGACATATGGGTCCTACCCGGCTACACCTCCCCTCCCTCCTGCTATATGGGTTCCATCTGACCTCCATTCGTTTGGAACCAACAACTAATTTTTGAAAAAATCTCTTCTTCCAAGCAATTATATCAAAAAAAAAATTATCTATATGAAATCATCTGAATTGAGAATTATGGAAATTGCAATTTTATTTGTATATTTGGTTGATGTGCTTCTTATTGGATGAATTTATACCTCTCTTTTTTTTTTTGCTTTGATTGTTAAATGCACTTGCCTTTTTTATTGTGTGAGGTGAATCTACTTTCTCCAATGTTAATCTGCAAATTAATTTTGTCAAATGACCCATCGTTATGTTCTGATAGCTCAAGTTACGATTTAGAGTCTATTAATAACTAATATATATGTACATAAACTGTACGTATTTTATACTACTTAAAAATAACAAATAATAGTCTTTTAATTATTTACTGTTTAGCAAGAACAAACAACTACTCCTTAAATTTTACTTACTTAAAAAAAACAAATAACAACAGTTCTAATTTTTTTAATATCTAATTACCTAACTATCTATATTATTTTAATTAATAAGTATAGTTAAAAATATTTTTAGAATAAAAAAAAATACGGCGGAATCTAATTTTTATTATCATAGAGTAGTATAGATTATATTGTAGTATAATATAGATTGTTATATAGTGGTGGAATATAATTTTTATTATCATATAGTAGTATAGGTTATATTATAGATTATATTGTAGTATAACATAGATTGTTATATAGTAGTAAAGATACTATGGATTTACAATGCCAAAGAGCTCGCTTGTAAGTTTTTTTTTCTTGTACACTACAAGTTTGAATTGGGACCAATTGATTTAATTTCAATACCTAAGTTCATGTGAACCGAAAATGCGAGTGCATTGATCTGGTTCATGGAATTTCGATTCACAGTATATGTGTATAGGTAATCAATCTTAGGCAAATTTTCAAGACACTCCACATTTTACTTAGAACAGTCCATTATTTTAGGACGGTCCAGATTTTTTAAAATTTTACTCAGGACAGTCCAAACATAATTCCAACCGCCGGAGGATGAGGAGGCGGCGGCTGAGGCTGGAGGAAGAGGAGGAGGAGTATAGAGGAGGAGGAGGCAGCGGGAGGTGGAGGTGGAGGAGGAGGAGGGGGGCTCTGTTGCCTCTACCGCGTGCAGCCCCTACGAGCGCGCGCCTCGGCCATGGGTAGCCCCCTGCGCGCGTGCGGCTCCGCCGTGTGCCGCCCTCGCGCGCATGCGCCTACCCCTCGTGCCCCCCCCCCTCCCGCGAGCCTCCGTCCGCCGCCACCCAGCTCGTCGCCGCCCCCCGTTGCTGGTGCTGCTGCCACCCGCACCCCGCCGCCGCCCGCTGCTACTACTGCTGATGCCGCTGCTGTTGCTTCTTCTTCTATCCTCCTAATTATTAGGACTGTCACTATGTTGACAATCCTTCCAATTGGAAGGACTGTCAACATAGTTGTCACTTCTCGTTTTCGATATACGTATTTGGAACATATATTTCTTACTTGCATGTTAATTAGGTTGCATGGAGACTAGATCCATTCTTTGGTTTAGTGTGGTTCATGGTTTATTTTATGGGTTGGTTTAAGTTATGAGAGAACCCATGGTATAAACCTCAAACCCTAGCTATATAACCCAACATCTTTTTCTCTCTTCCCCCACTCTTCACTTTTCTTCTATTTTTTCTTCATTTAGGCAAGTACACATTGCATGATATGGAGAAACCTCTTTGATTTTGATTCTTATTCCTTCATTGCATTTTATTAGTCTAATATGTGTACATTATGCTTCTAAAGACTTTTAATGTTTGGAGTTTTCGATTTTGATAGGTCGATGTGAGTAGATCTAATTTTTTTTTCATGGGTTCCAAAAAAATTTCTTACTTTTGATCTATTAAAACAAGGTATTTTAGAAAATTAGTTTTTTTAGGTGATGGAGCAATGTATTTTAGGTGTTTTGGCTTTTTGTTCACTTGATTTTGAGTTAAAATAAAGTTTTTGTAGAGGAAACAATTTCCGGTTTGGAGCTTTTCCGCCATGGCTGAACTTGTTGTCGGGAGAAGACGAAGTTCTCATGCGCCCAGGATCTATGCGGCCGAGAGTTCTATGCGGCCTGATTCTTATGCGGCCTGGAATCCTTGCCGCATACACCTTCACAGCATGCGTCAATCTTGTTGGATGCATGACCGATTATTACACAAAGTGTTATGTAGCTAAGTACTTGGAAAAGTCCTAAGTAACGGAACTCCTTGTGTTTCACTCGCTGAACGAATGAGAAATTCACTAAGTCCAAGAGACATCTATGCGGCAATCAGAGCATATAGCAAGTGGACTTATGTGGCAGTGACCCTATGTGCCTCTTCTCGTTTGGATGCATAACTCTGCTCGTTTTGCACATTTTTTCTTGATTTTGTCTCTTTCTCCCTGACACACTTTATGACTTGGCATATCCCTCACTTCAGTCACTTCACTAACACACATTTATTGGCCATCACTCAGCGCTTGTCCTAAGGAGTGGACTTGGCCTTGACCTATGCGACCTGACTCCTATACGGCCTGGATCCTATGCGGCACCGACCTCTATGCGGCCTTGACTCCTATGTGGCACTGATCATATGTGTTCCTGATTCCTATGCGGCTTTATACACGTATTTTATTGACTTGCTTAGTTTGGATGTTTGACTGAATTTTGTGATCTTATGGATGATATTAATGATTGTAAGTATATGAGAACTAAGTGACCATGTGTTTGACCGGACTAGGGGCAGAACTAGACTATGCTCCAAGTGACTATGACTACTTATGTTGTCACGTCCCAGTACCGGAATACGGAGATGGACATGGCCAACTACCCCGTACAAGGTATTATATGTCGTACGGCCATCACAGCTGTATAAGACGAGGGGGTGCATGCTACAATCAAATCTCTTATGGTCAATAACTTCTATGTCTCAATCATTCAAACAAGAAACAGTAAGCATAGAGCATATATGATAAAGCAATAAGACGTCCCAAACGCTTTCTCAAAATATTTTGGAGACCAACTATACAAAATAAGGAGCTAAAAGAGTAACAAAAGTACATGACAGTGATCAGTTGCAGTCTGATTTAATACAATCATATAAGAAAACTAATGTCCAGACGAGCCAGCTAACAGGTGCGGTGGCTAAATGCCAAAAGAAGTAAATGTTCATTGATGAGCAGGGAAGAAGAAAATCCACTCGCTATCCCTTGCGACCATGTTCCTGGTACACGCCATGAGTAGGGAAAAGATACGTTGGATCCTCGGGTGCTGGCTCGAAACCTGGCCATGCAAAACTAGTGGGGTTAGACCCCAAATAGCAAGTACCACAAAGGAAGCACAAAATGGATAAACAAAAACCCAAGAAAAATATAACAATACATAGGTTCAGTGTCGTAACTTAGGTCCATGGTATATCCTAGCGCAAAGGCCCAACCCTACAACCAAACAAGGACAAGGGTTAAACCCTCACACTATGATAGTCCATTTTCCTAGGCTACTAGTCGAATAATACAATCATAATCAAATCTATTTTCTTATATCGACCAATCATTTATACGGCTTCCTATTTTGTAGATTCTGGGGTTATCTCAAAAATAATGTATAATAAGTATCCTCAGATCACGCCAGTGCCGAACATGAGCTAACCGAACCAAATAAATAAATAAAACATGCACTTGCAGGATGCACCAGTCCTCCGTAGGGCTTCTGCGCTAAAAATACGGTATCAACTGTTCCAGTATTCCTATATTAAAACAGTGGCTCGACATAATAATAGGTCAGATACTGCACTCCACTAAGGCAGATAATATACAGTATATGTGGTGGCCATCCCACAGTGCACTTAGAATGAATCTCTGTAGGAAGGTTCGTTGACATGATCTCAGGATACCGTTTCCTCCAATGTTACTACCACTTTTAGTTACCTAATTAGCCCTATGTTGTGCTTCAAATCTCAAGGCGTGGTCATATGAGATTTTTTTCTTAAGATGTCGTACAAAGTACGAGCACGCTAGATACGAATCTATGGAAGTCAAATCTGGATTCACCCGAGCATGCATGCAACATTCAGACAATCAATATCCTAGCCATGCTTTGGTAGTTGACTCGTTTATTATGCCCTTGTTGAAAAACTAATAAATATTTATAATATCATGCGTTCAGGAATTTGGAGGCATTCTCGATGCACAACCCAAATATAATCGCTTAAAACATGACACGATGTGTCATACCTCGGCGCACCTTAAATCATGGACAATTATCAGGCAATAGTAGTATCAGCATGGATACAGTATTCAAGTCCAATTACCAATTACACATTGGGCACGAAAGAACAAGAAATATTCAATCAAACAAGCTAGGCCGCATGGGAAGTCTAGGCCACATATGAAGTCTGGGCCACATGAGATGTCACGCCCCAGTCCCAAAATATATAGGACTAGGAATACGTGACACGCCAGCTACGCATTCGACCAGACTCTAGTCTGACTCGAATACGTATAAGCTGTATAATATAAAGGGCACTATCTAGATATCCCATAAATGTAAACATCTATGTCTCAATCCATAATGTACAGCAGTATACAAGAAAGAGCTATATGTGCTAAAGTCGACCGCCCAACAACACACAAACTCGAATAGACTCGAGAAGAGATGAGTCTACAAATACTAGGCTACAACAGCAGATGAATAATCAATAAGAATAAAGTAACCATAATGCCGATGGAAATGATACGAGTACCTGGTACAGTGCCCGCAAGACATGCCACTCCATCAGCAACTCCAAATGCTCTGTAATCATCTATGCTGTAAAACTGGCAGAGAACCAGGTCCTCAGAGGGACGTAACAAGGTACAAAAATATAGCATGCCAAGTATAACAGAAAGTACAAGTGCAACGACGGGGTAATCTAGCATAACCAACTAAGTGTGACACGGTTTGAAGACAATGTTCGACGCGTGGGATATCCAAAATAAAATCGTAGCTTCGAACACAGAGACACACGGGACGTACCGTAGCTCCGAGCACAGAGTCACACGGGTGATACAACTACACTAGATACAGGATCACTACAGAAACAATATATATATACATATATAAGCGCGTACAGAGGAGCCCAAACGTCTAGTAACTGTCTTCCCCATCCCAAGCAGTCAACGATGGTGCGCTGAACTTGAACCTTTATCTAACAGTCTCGTCACACAGAAATAACTCAACAGATGCGACCCTAAGGTCGTCCCAGTCTCTGGTCATAATGTCAGTATCAGGATACAGGAATCTGGTATGATAACAGTGTATGAATGTGTCCTAGGGTAACGATATACTCAGGTATGTACATCGAGGTGTTACGAACATCTACCATTCGTTACAAAATGTTACGTCGAACGTCTGCATCCGGTTGTGATCCGGACGCGAAGTATCGATCGTAAACCATACGCGCATAATGTATATAATGAAACAATAGATATATGTAATCTGAAATACAGGGTGGCAAGGTACACTTGGCTGCGTCCGGCTGCTGGTGACGGAGATCCGGTACCACGTCCAAGTCCTCAGGTCCCGTAGTACCTAGAGATGAGATACAAACTCAATCAATAAACTATCACGCGGCAACAGGGGTGTGACACACGTCTAAACATATACTACAATCTTAGTTACAAGACATATAGACAAAACGCTAGAGGGTTGACCAAGGTTGACTATTGGTACGCTACATTAAATCAAACCAATCATCTGTACACTATCATCGAACCATCCTCAATCCCTCTATATTCAGCACGGTGTTTATCAGTATTTTAAGCCATGATAAATCCTCAAATTCACCTTAGTGTTAACATGTGTTAACATGCACCTTGACGTGTCTCAATCTCAAATAATTAACTAATATTTCACAGTCCTCAATCTCTGACTCATGATTCGATATTATCCCTATTTCAAAATCAATCACCTGCTCCCAATGTCCATCAACCTTTTAATTATTATTTTATTTTTCAGCAATAGTTTAAAACAGCTAAACAACAATAACCAATGCGCATTTAATAATTAGGATTTTACCCTAACCATCTCATATGGCACTAACATCCAACCTCATTATATATCACAATTCTCATCCTCGCATGTATATATTTCATATCCTCAATCAAATCATATTTAAACCATAAATAATTTATTTAGCATTTATTTTTCAACCATGTATAATATTCATATCATCTGGTTAAAATCAACCCTAAACTCCCAAGCAATTAAACATCACTAACATAAGCCCTAACTAATATACACAAAACCACAAATAACAACATATAACCCTAACTATAAAACACATTATAATATATATCAATATAGAGAGGGGGGGAGAGTGGTATACCTCGACGGCGAGGTGGTATTGAAACTGGCCAGAGCTATTGGTGGTCGTGGCGGGGTGACGTGAAGCTGGAGGTGGTGGTGGAGTGTACAGCAGTATGGAGTGGTCGATGGTGGTGCTCGTCGGAGAGAGATAGGGATGTACGATGGTTGAGTGGTCGATGGTGGGAGGCTGCACAGCTCGAGGGGTGGAGGAACGGGAGTCCCGGGGATGACTGGCCGGAGTAGAGTCGATGGGGATAAGGCCGGGAAGGACATGTGGGTGGTTTAGCTGGCCGGAGTTGAGGAAACTCGTCGGGGTAGGGCTCGGGTGGACTGAGGAGTCGAAGTGCTGGTTCGTCGCTGGAACAACGGACTGCACAGTGCCGGAGTGGCTATCGGAGTTGTGGGCTACAGCAGGCGGAGCAGTGCCGAGCTGCGGGGAGTCGGGGGCTCGACGTCGGGACATCGGGCTGGAGCGGGTTGGAGAGTGCAGTGGACGCCGGAGAACAATGGAGTCGGGCCGCCGGATCTCGTCGACGTGGCCGGAGGGAGGTCAGCCGTCGGAGCTAAGCTGACCGGGAAGCTGGCCGGAGATCAGCGGTCAGTTGGCCTGAGGCTTCCCATGAAGAAGAAGAAAGGAAAAAGAAGAAGGAAGAATAAATGAATATGTAGGGGCTCGGTTTTCTACGTGGAGGAGGGAGGAGAGAAAGGAGAGGGTGGTTTCCAATGCCTAGGGATTAGGGCATGCATTGGGGAGAGGGGGAAAGGATATTTTATAGGGGGTTGTGTGGAGGATGGAGGGTTGTGATGCTCCCAATTCAAATAGAGGGTGGGGATTTTACATGAAGGATTAGGTTTCTTCATGCAAATGAAGGGGGAAAGGGTTGACTATGGTCAAAGAAAGGGTAGCCTCTCCATTTGGCCTTGGCCAATGAGGTGAGGACACCTAATTCAATAATTGCAACTAAGCCCCTTAAATTTGGGTAATTGCACAAACACATAAAATGATGCAAAATTTGTGAGAGAATTGGTGTTTGGTGTTTTGTATGGTGAGGGGGTGTTGTGTGTTTGGCATGGGTTTAATTAAATGGACATTGGGATTAAATGGGGATAAAAATAGGATTAGTCAAAGTTGGTATCCCCGATTTAATTAGAATAAAAATGTCTCGCACTTTTAAATTAAATGGGGGCACTTAATTCAATAATGGTAGGGCGCGCCAAGGGTTTAATCAATAAATAACAGACATATGCAACCCTACTCTAAACCTCAAACATCTGCTGCTAAACCAAAATTTTCTATCACATACCTGACTATCTATAGAATTAATTGAGGGAGTTTACATCCTTCCCAACTTAGAAAAATTATGTCCCCGAAATTAAAAGTAAAGTACGATAATAGCTAAGAGAATTTAAAAACAAGCTAGTAATAAAATACGGTACGTAAATTAGTACCTTGCTCCTCAAATAAATACGGAAACCACTGTCGAATGGAATCCTCGCGCTCCCAGGTGGACTCGCCTGACGAATGATGCTTCCATGCAACTCTGACCAGTCGAATAGTCTGCCCTCTCAAAGTCTTCTCGCTGTGATCGAGGATCTCTACTGGCTGCTCTACGTAAGATAGACTGGGCCCGACTGTAATCTCCGAATGATCAAGCACGTGGCTAGGGTCTGCCACATATCTCCTCAACTGCGATACGTGAAATACGTCATGCACTCCTTCTAATGATGGAGGCAATACAAGACGGTAAGCCACTACGCCAACTCGTTCCAAGATATCAAAAGGCCCGATGTACCTCGGACTCAGCTTGCCTCTGCCTCCGAATCTGATGGTACCACGAGTAGGCAATAGCTTTAAAAATACATAGTCACCTTCCTTGAACTCCAATGGTCTGTGGTGCGCATCTGCCCAATGTTTCTGTCTGTCCTGTGCTGCTCGCAGGTGGCTCTGAATCTGCTTGACCTTTTCTAGTGTCTATATCACCAACTCTGGACCAAGTATCTGACGCCCTCCCACATCACTCCAACATACTGGTGACCTATATTTCCTGCCGTATAGTGCCTCATAAGGTGTCATCTATATGCTAGCCCGGTAGCTGTTATTGTAGGAGAATTCTACCAAGTGTAGGTGGTCCTCCCAAGATCCTCTAAAATCAATCATGCACGCTCTCAACATATCCTCTAATATCTGTATCGTACGCTCTGACTGACCATCAGTCTGTGGATGATATGCAGTGCTGAACTTGAGATGAGTTCCTAGGCTCTCCTGCATACTCTGCCAAAAATGCGACGTGAATGTGGAATCACGATCCGATACGATGCTGACAGGCACTCCATGTAGTCGTACTATCTACCTCATATATACGTCAGCTAATATCTCCGTGGACTGTCCAACTCTGAAGGGCAAGAAATGAACAGACATTAGTGAGTCTGTCTGCGATAACCCAAACTGTATCCTTCCCGCTAGGGCTCTGCGGGAATCCTGTGACGAAGTCCATGGTAATGTGTTCCCACTTCCACTCGGGGATGGAAAGCGGCTGCAATAGTCCTGCAGTCCTCTGATGTTGCCTTGACTTGCTGACGTACCAAGCATCTCGCCATGAATCTTGCAATCTCTCTCTTCATCCCATGCCACCAAAAATATTGTCTCAAGTCTCGGTACATCTTCGTACCCCCGGGATGAATAGAATAATTGAGCTATGAGCCTCGGTCATCAACTCTTGGCGTAGCTCGCCACTCGGAACGTATAGGCGATCTCTATGCCTCAATGTTCCTTCTTCATGAATCCTGAGTCTCATTTGCATGTCGGCCTCTGTCCTTTCTCGCAGTCGTCTAAATCTCGTATCTGTAGGCAAGGCTGCCTTGATCCTCTCAATAAATGTAGACTGAACCTTGAGACTGGCCATCTGTCAGTCCATGCTTGGCAATACAATCTCAATCCTGAGTTCCTAAAAATCCTCTAACAACTGGCGCTGAGTCATAAAAATATGCCATAGGCTTCCTGCTTAAGGCATCTGCTACTACATTCGCCTTGCCAGGGTGGTACTGCAACTCGATATCATAGTCCGTCATCAACTCTAGCCAGTACCTCTGTCTCATGTTGAACTTCTTTTGTGTGTAGACATATTTCAGACTTTTTGTGATATGTAAAAATCTTAACATGCTCTCCATAAAGGTAGTGTCACCATAGCTTTAGTGCAAATATTACTGCAGCTAGCTCTAGGTCGTGCGTCTGATAGTTTTTCTCATGAACCCTTAGTCGTCCTGATGCATAGACTATCTATTCTATCTAATCATAACTAATATTTGCTGAGCTTGGCATACAGTCTCTCCTGCCTCAGCGTCTCCAACACGATCCTGAGATGTCTCTCGTGCTCCTCCTGGCTCTTGAAATATACCAAGATATCATCGATGAATACCACCACGAACTAATAGACACGACGCTAGAGGGTTGACCAAGGTTGACTATTGGTACGCTATATTAAATCAAACCAATCATCTGTACACTATCATCGAACCATCCTCAATCCCTCTATATTCATCACAGTATTTATCAGTATTTTGAGCCATGATAAATCCTCAAATTCACCTCAGTGTTCACAGGTGTTAACATGCACCTTGACGTGTCTCAATCTTAAATAATTAACTAATATTTCATAGTCCTCAATCTCTGACTCATGATTCGATATTATACCTATTTCAAAATCAATCACCTGCTCCCAATGTCCATCAACCTTTTAATTATCATTTTATTTTTCATCAATAGTTTAAAACAGCTAAACAACAATAACCAATGCGCGTTTAATAATTAGGATTTCACCTTAACCGTCTCATATGGCACTAACATCCAACCTCATTATATATCATAATTCCCATCCTCGCATGTATATATTTTATATCCTCAATCAAATCATATTTAAACCATAAATAATTGATTTAGCATTTATTTTTCAACCATGTATAATATTCATATCCTCTAGTTAAATCAACCCTAAACTCCCAAGCAATTAAACATCACTAACATAAGCCCTAACTAATGTACACAAAACCACATATAACAACATATAACCCTAACTATAAAACACATTATAATATATATCAATATAGAGAGGGGAGGGAGAGTGGTATACCTCGACGGCGAGGTGGTATTGAAACTGGCCGGAGCTATTGGTGGTCGTGGCGGGGTGACATAAAGCTGGAGGTGGTGGTGGAGTGTACATCAGTGTGGAGTGGTCGATGGTGGTGCTCGCCAGAGAGAGATGGGGATGTGCGGTGGTTAAGTTGTCGATGGTGGGAGTCTGCACAGCTCGAGGGGTAGAGGAACGGGAGTCCCGGGGATGACTGGCCGGAGTAGAGTCGATGGGGATGAGGCCGGGAAGGACAGGTGGGTGGTTTGGCTGGCCGGAGTTGAGGGAACTCGCCGGGGTAGGGCTCGGGTGGACTAAGGAGTCAAAGTGTGGGTTCATCGCTGGAACAACGGGCTGCACAATGCCGGAGTGGCTGTCGGAGTTGTGGGCTGCAGCAGGCGGAGCAGTGCCGAGCTGCGGGGAGTTGGGGGCTTGACGCCGGGACAGCGGGCTGGAGCGGGTTGGAGAGTGCAGTGGATGCCGGAGAATAATAGAGTCGGGCAGCCGGATCTCGCCGGCGTGGCCGGAGGGAGGTCAGCCGCCGGAGCTACGCTGGCCGGGAAGCTGGCCGGAGATCAGCGGTCAGTTGGCCGGAGGCTTCCCATGAAGAAGAAGAAGAAAGGAAGAAGAAAGAATAAATGAATATATAGGGGCTCAGTTTTCTAGGTGGAAGAGGGAGGAGAGAGAGGAGAGGGTGGTTTCCAATGCCTAGGGATTAGGGCCTACATTGGGGAGAGAGGGAAATGATATTTTATAGGGGGTTGTGTGGAGGATGGAGGGTTGTGATGCTCCCAATTCAAATGGAGGGTGGAGATTTTACATGAAGGATTAGGTTTCTTCATGCAAAAGAAGGGGAAAAGGGTTGACTATGGTCAAAGAAAGGGTAGCCTCTCCATTTAGCCTTGGCCAATGAGGTGAGTACACCTAATTCAATAATTGCAACTAAGTCCCTTAAATGTGGGTAATTGTACAAACACATGAAATGATACAAAAATTATGGGGGAATTAGTATTTGGTGTTTTGTATGGTGAGGGGGTGTTGTGTGTTTGGCATGGGTTTAATTAAATGGGCATTGGGATTAAATGGGGGATAAAAATATGATTAGTCAAAGTTGGTATCCCCGATTTAATTAGAATAAAAATGTCCCGCGCTTTTAAATTAAATGGGGGCACTTGGGGTCTAAATTTGGAAGTGACACAAGGTCAAAAATGGTGTGGGCTTGGAGTCGGTCTTGGACCCTTTAGTTGGTCCGGCTCAATGGGTTAAGTTGGTGTCTCAAAATTGAAGGTAACGACACAGGTGTCCGACACGAAATTTAAATATGGGATTTTGGATACGAGAAGTTGTGCAATTAATTTAGGGCACAACGAATTTGATTTTGAGTGACGGAAAAGTCCAGTACCTAAATTGGCGAGTCAAGTCAGAAGTACAATAGTTCGATGGAATTTACGGGCTGATATTGGGCTCCAAATAATTCAATAATGGTAGGGCGCGCCAAGGATTTAATCAATAAATAACAGACATATGCAACCCTACTCTAAACCTCAAATATCTACTGCTAAACCAAAATCTTCCATCCCATACATGACCATATTGGACTGATATTAGGGATATTTTCATCTTTTCATAAAGTAATGTGTAAATGATTTGCATAATATTTAATTATATTTAATTATTATGATTTTATTTAATTATTGTGCCTTGCCGTTGCTTCAATATTTGGAGCGCTATCCTAGCTTTTGCCTTCCAACAAATTTTACAACCTTGTCCTAGACGTGCCCGTCTTTTATTCTGACCCTTGTGTAACTCATAATTATGCTTTCTTATACGTTATTTTAGTCGTACAATATTCGTTGCAGACATTATTATTTAATTCTTAATAAATTCAACTATGTACCGTTGTACGTTCCAATCGAAATTGGAGACACAATCTCGATCCATTTTGTGCAACCCAAATTAGGATAATATTCTATTCTGAGTCTATTTTATTCATGATACTTGTGTCCCACTTAATTTTAGTTCTTTGTACTTCTAATTAATTTTAGAACACCTATTGTATTTATTTTAATTTAATTAATCCATAAATCCAACCTTATGCAATTTTCTAATTGTTGGGCACTTTTATGCAAAAGTGCATTAAGGTGTCCACCCCATTGGACACGACAAATAAACCTAATTTTCTTTTATGTGTATTTTCTATGATTTTCGGGAGTGTGCAATGCAACATCAACCTCCTTAAGACCATGGCCCTCCAAACCTTGAACCAATTGAATCCTAGCCATTCATTTTGAACCCATTTAAATCATGGCCCTTAAAATACCTACATGACAAGGTCCAATCCCAAGAGGGGTTGACCAGTCAAACTAATTCTAGGTCAAACCCACACCATACTTGTATAAATAATTATTTTTTTCTTTCTTTACTTTTCTCTTTTACCTTTCACCAATACCCCAGCCGACCTATTCACCTTCTTCTTCCTCCGGCCCTCTCCCCTTCTCCCTGATGCCTCCCTCGTCCGTCGTGACCTCGACCGGAAGCCCACGACCGGACTCGCCTGAACCCATCCCCGGTCGACTGAAGCCACCGCAGCACAGTGCCGAAGAAGCCGCTGCTCGACCTTTGTCTGCACCTGAGCACCCGAGCAGCACTGCCTCGACCAAGCACCCCCCTCGACCGATCCTTTCCGTCGGAGACACCTCGTCGACCTGCTGTCCAGACCCGCCGCAACTGCAACTCACTACCCCACAGCCTGGAGCCCCGCCTCTCTTCGACCAGAACCACCGAGCAACCGCCCTGGTTCCCTCGATGACCCGCTGTTTCCTGCCTGAGCCCGTCAACAACCACCGCCTCCTTCCTCCCTGCTTGAAGTCAGATCACCTCGCCTAAACCAACCAGTCCCGACCTGGACCATTGCGACCTCATCTTCCCTGAGCAGTCACCACGCCGGACCATCGCCCTTCCCCTCGACGAATATCCATACCCCGTCGACCGTCGACTCGAGCAGACCGCCTACTGTCAGCCACTCGAACCGTGCACGACTCTCATCTCCTCCGCCGAGCACCATTGTCCATCACCTGGACGACCACCGAAAGCAGCCGGACCTCCCTCTGCTTCTCCCTATTCCTTTCTCCTCGACTCATCATCATCCTCACCATCATGTCGAATTTCACCACCACCACCATTATCACCTCGATCTCCTCCCCTCTTCCCGATCTCCTCCTCTTTTAACCACCACCACTGTCCAGCAGCCATCCCTTCCTCCAGACTCTCCGGCAATCCTCCTGCCTGCCTGCGCTCCTCCGGCTATCCCTGGTCGCCTTCAGCATCATCATAACCATCATCATTACCATCACTATCACCTTCACCATCATTATCGTCTTCGTGGTCATCAACATCGTCATCATCACCTACGTCATCGTCGTCGCTATCATCGTCATCGCCGCGCTCGTGTACGTGCATGCCGAAGCCAAGGTGAGGAGCATTCTCTTGTGATTATTGTGTACGCATACGTACATGTATGCGTATGTTGTCCATTAGTATGTGTATTCAGCATATGCTTATATATAATTAGTATATATGTATAGTATATGTATTCCCTAATATATGTTAATATGTATATAATTTGTTGGTATATTTATACGTATATAAATATATATAGTATAAATTCTATTAAGTGTATATGCATATATTATGTATGTAATTAATTGGTATATATATATTATGAGTATTAATGTTATTGCTAGTTAATAATAGGTATATTTATATATATACTAGGTGACCCGAGTGTAAATACGGATACCCCGTAGTTACATTGACCTGTGACCATGTAACATATTAGCAGACTGCCATATGTACACCGATGTACTGGCAAGACCCGTATCATTTTGACGGTCTGTTATGCACATCAATTACAGACGCGACACCCGTGCAATTAGACGCACACTTGACCCTAGTTGACCAGTGTCATACCTAGCGTAGCCCTGAGTTCAGTGTATTTATGATTGTGTGTTAATGTGATGTCTGATACAATATTGTATTATTTAATGATGTCTATAGGACTGTTGGATTATTCAGACAAGACCTCGTATATCGGACATTGTTATTGCCAGCTGTAAATCCCCTCACCCAAAATTAGGCATACTTTGCTTAGATAGTGAAATTAGGGCTAGTTTGAACCAATTAGAATTTAGAACACGACATTTACTTAATTATGCAATAATTTATATCGTGTAGCGCACCTTACCGTTGCTTCGATAATTGGAGTACCTCACTAGCCATTGCCTGTCTACAAACTTTACGATCTCATCCTAGACATGTCCGCCTACTATTCTGATCCTTGTACAACTTATAATATTGCTATATGGTGCTACATTTTAGTCGCACAATAAACGTCACGGACGTTATTTCCTAATTCTAAATAAATTCTAACTTTGTATCCCTATGCGTTTCAATCAAAATTGGAGACACAATCTTGGCCGTTTTGTACAACCCAAATTTTATTAATATTCTGCACTGTACCCTCTATGCCCCTGACACTTGTGTCCCATCTAATTTAATCCCATGTATTCCTAATTAATTCTAGAACATCGTACGCATTTCGATTTAATTAATTAAATCTAATTTTCTGCCTTTGTGAAAATTTCCAATTGTTGGGGGGCTTTTATGCAAGAATGCATTGAGGTGTCGCCACCAGTGGACAATTCATAAGGAAATCTATTTTCCCCTTCATAGGAATTTTTCCTATAATTTTTTGGATGTGCAACGCACAACATCGCCCTCCATTTAATTCCGGTCTTGCAATTTAGACAATATAATTTATAGCCCTTCAAATACCCCATGTGAGCCCAAGGCCCATCCCAAGGAAATGTTGACCAAAGTCAAATTCCTAGGTCAACCCAAACCAAAATTCACATGTATAAATATCTTTTTCCTATATTTTATTCCTTCATCACAAAACCCCAAAACCAATCTACCCTAGCCGACTATTATTCATCTCTCCTCCCATTTCCTGTACAGACCCGACCGGACTCCTACCGCTGGCCGGAGTCGACCCTCGACTCGCCGGAGATCCCTGAGCCTCCTCCTTCATCTATCTCCCCATCCCGATCTACTCTTTTTTCGAGCCTCTACCATGACGGCCCCCATCTCCGGCCAGTCCTCCGTCGAACCCAGCCTCACTGCGCCGAGGCGATCTCCCCACCATGTGTGGATACAGAGCTCGGTCGACGCAGACCCACCGACGACGTTCCCGCACGAGAACCACCACGTCCACATGTCCCAACTTAGCTGTAGACGCGCTGTTGAGTTTCAAGCGCCCCTGTAGCTCAGTCTAGGCCGAGAATATTGTAACTGTTATTTTCGGTCATCCATCATGGTGCCAGTCCTCATGCTGAGTCCATGTTTCCTCTGTGTCGCCAGCCTCGAACACGCCGAGACGTGCATGCAACTCCTGGTGACTTTGACTGACCATCGTCGAGGATTTGGGACCGCCAACATCGCGCACGACCATTCAACCTGATGATGTCGAGTCCCCTCTAGACGCGCATGACTCAGCCGAGCAGACTCGTATGCGGCCTTATGCGGGTTACCTCAGCAAACTGTACTGGACCGCCCGATGCGCTGACGATATCACCACAGGGGAGTAGCGCAAATGGCCTAGCAACCCACCGTCGTGATATTTAGCACAGAAAGCAGAACCTGCCCGCGTGCATCCCGCACACGAGTTATTGGCCTCGCCGCCATGACCGTTCCCCGATTCAAGCGCCATTCCTGGACTTCCCCCGGTTTGCCATACTAAATAAAGTTAGAAGAGTAATGCATGGCCATGATTCATCTCCACGTGCAAGTATTTGAATGATAGAAATTTTGGTATAAGCCCCTAAGTAATTTGGCTCTTTAAGTTGTGGATTGTATATACACTTGGACTAGACTTTATGTCGCGACCTCAGTGCAATATTGGACGACTTTTAGGATGTTGGATTTATTCTGCACGACTTCTGGAGCAGGTTATTGGTACATCGCAGCTTTCTTGCCAGGCAAGTATACCTTGCCATTGTACTGTTATTCATATTCCATATGTTGCATACATCTTTATTTTCTGTCTTTAGTTCATATATTTTAACTGTTATATAAAGGGCGCACGACGGTGTCGTCGCGATATATTTTTATTTATGTATTGCATTGACCTTGTTGATGAGACTACCCCATTATCATGTAGCATTATTAGGTTCATTGGCCGTGACACAGTTGTTACACGAGTGAGAGTCTCATATAGAGATCACGGACTGCGTGACAGGTCTGGCCTCCTGTACGTATAGGCCGTGCGTTAGGAATAACTGCTGTTAGAAACTTTGCATGCTAGTAGACTTAGCAGTTATTAGAGGTCTAGGGACATAGCCTATTGTAGTACGGTGGTCCCATCCTTGTCCTTATTTGGTTGCAGGATTGGTCTAGGGTACTAAGAATAGGCTATGAACCAAATTGTGTCATGGATGTGACATGCTTAGAGCATGGGGTGGGGAGAACAACAAGTACCGCATTTGAGCTCCTTTACACTTTTTTCTTCTGTAACCCGGAAGCTCCGCTGGAGATACGGGCGGTGATGACCCCTATACTACTTGGCGGGCCTCCGCTGTTCAAAAGATGACGTGCCTTTGAGGCCCCTGGTTCTCCGAGAGAGTCATGCCAATCCCAGTTTTCAGCCAGATAGCTCACTTGTGGGGAAAGTTGTTCTTAATTGCATTCACTTAGACGGTTAGACGACCAATTGGATATTTATTTCAGTACTTTATTGGCATGTGTTTAAGTATCTTGTTATGTCCCTCTGAGGACCTGGTCCTCTGCCAGGTGTATCTGTTCTTGAGTATTCACAGGAGCGCATATTCGGATGGATACGTATGTTTCGAGGATGTCTTCTCTTCGAACCGTGATTGCTAGCTGGTATACTTATATGGTGTTTGATTGTGTTGTACTTATATTGTATTTGCTCTTATATTCGAGTTGGTAGTGGATTTGTTTCTATCCAACTATCATCCTTAGATACTTCTTATTGAGAGCTAGTTTCATAGATGTTGGTTATTTAATTATATTTGATTTTCGTGGATGAGATTTAGATTATACCCTGTGACTTGTGACGTATGTTTTATACCACTTGTGGATTTGATATTCATATTATAGCGTACGTGTGGATTTGGTTTCCATATATTGGAATTGCCATATCCATACGGCTGGCATGCTTACGTGTCCTAGTCCTACGTATTTTTGGGACTGGGGCGTGACACCAGCAGTAGGACCCCCCAGGCGAGTACATTCTCTGATAGTTTCTTATTTATGATATACACTATGTTCATTGTATCTAGTATAAATATCCATATTTCTTGACACGATGGTTACACTGATTGGTATATTCGAATCTCGTCATGAGATATTATTCCTGTATATGGTGTATCTTGTACAAGTCTTGTTTCATTGGTTATCTTGTGCATATACAGACACCGATTCTCGGGGAGACTTGCTACCTTCCTAGAGAATCCCGTGCCATAGCATACCATGGTTGGATCTACTATACCAGTCGGAGGTAGGGAGTATTTTAGTGTAGATATGTGATCATACCCTTCATGTACAAGTCTCATTCACATGTTAGTGTTGGTCATACACCGTACGTATGACTAACCAGGCCATTCTAGCTCGTACAAGTTTCTAAGCCGATCACATGTTAAAGCTAGTACTCACACACTTAGTCATAGTATTCTTGTTTATTGACATATTGTTCCTTCCCGCATTTATTTACAGTATTTCCAGTATTTCCTTTTTTTGTATATCTCTCGTACATGTATATGCATCTTGTATATTTCTATCTATTTACTGCTACATAGTTTATTTCATTGATGTAGAACTGCTGTTAGAGATGTACTTTGCTCCAACCCTGACTGGATATTTTTTCCAGACTGTGACATAGAGGACTTGTTTCCAGCATGCTTGGAGATTGGATGTTATTGATTGCAGGTTAGACTATTTATTGTTGTTTAGACTTGTCTTGTATTTCATTATTTTTTTCGATATCTTATCGTGCTCGAGTTTATGTGATTGGGTATTTCATATTATATTATGATATCTGTGTCTCCTTATGGAGTTGATATTCATGTGAGAGTGATTAGCTAGTATTGTGACCTAGACAGCGTTCTACTGCCGATGTTGTGGCATAGGCTGGACGTACCCACGTTCTCGTGCCCCTATACCGGGTGCGGGACGTGATAATTATCTGATAATATATGTTGATGAGGACAGTAAGAAAGGTAAAATGTCTACTTGGTTATGGAGCCTAGAGTTTATCGCAACCATATTAGCTATCGTGGCGAAAATGTAGGAACCTGATCTTGGATGTACATATCTTAGTTATGAAATTTAGAGTTTCTCGCAGCCATACCGGTTGGTGTGGCGAGGATCCTAGACGACATGATTATAGAGTTGCATACCTTAGTTATGGAACCTATCGTTCATCGCAGTTAAGCTTATTGGCGTAGATTCTGAGTGTCATAATTTCGGACAGACGTGTATGATTATCAGGTTATATCTTAAATTGGTTCTTAAAAGTCAGTCTCATCTCAATAATTATCTACTTTTATTATTATATGACTTTGTTCCATCGTTTCTTTTTCTTTGCTAGCAATAGCAATACCTTCAGTCCTTAATCCAGTTTATTTTTGAGCTTCTTTTCCTTAAGAATCCTTGTTAATGTGATAATTTGTGACTAACAATTAGGTATGTTTCTTGTATCAGTGTTGACTGAGTATAACTTGTGAGTTTGTAAGTGTTTCTTAGTTGGACATGTGAGTAGTAGGCATCAATCTAAAGTTAACCCATAGCGTAGTGCCTTGTAGCAATGATTCTATGATAAAGTATCATTATTATAATTAGTATTGGTACTACAGGTAGAAGGAGTAAAGAGTATCAGTGAAGGTTCCAGGAATTAGTATCAGAGTCAGCATGCCAGTCCTGGATAGTCATGAATTTATGTAGTTGGGTGATCAATTAAGGATCAAGGAAATTATATTGAAAATTAATGGAGCATGATATTCAATTTGATGGTTGATACTTGGGTGTGTCAAGAGTAAAGAAATGTGTATGCATAAAGGGTATTAATGAGTGTGCCATGGATAGAGAAATATCAAGATCGATAATGGAAGATATATAGTGTATCACTGATTAGTATGTAAAAGATTTAAGAGAAAATACGTTTACATCAATTGAGATATAGAACCATATGCCGCCCTTGAGAGTGAAGTAAAATATGTGTATTATAAAAGTGCAAGTGATCATGAGTTCTAATAAGTGTGATGAGGTAATCTAATAATGAAGCTAGTGTTACCATGCCAAGAGTACTAATGTTTCTATATCAAAGATTAGTCGAGAATGGTGCTAATAACAGTAAGTACTTCATGTGATAATATTAGATTAGTGTATCAGTTAATATGGACAAAAAAATATTAGGAGTAATAGTGCAAGTAATCCAGGCAATATAATATTCAATATACAGTTGAGGTTATAGACAATTGGTGTATTTGTGTGTACCTTGAGTATTAGAGATTATAAGTATTTATATGTATACTTAGATAGATGTGGATTTAAATTTATAATTTGAAGATTGGAAAATAAATTTTAATTTTAAGAATTCTTGAGGAGTTAAGATTTTATGTTATTGAAATTTTTGAGGATTCAAATTCAATTCAATAAACATAGTCGAAGATATAAAGATTTTTGGAAGTGATTAAAAATTTTATTTCAATACTTGAATATTTGACTTTTGAGGAAAGAATATACATTTTATTTTAAATTGTTCGAGAAGTTAAATTTTTAGGATTTTATGTTGAGGATAAAAATTTATGGTGGATAAGAAATGTATATCAGTATATGTGTGGTTGATGTGCATGTATAAGGATCTGTTGGCTTGAGTATGCTTGAGATGGCACTGCAAACTGACTTGGGTGTCCATCTAGAGTTGTATTAGAGAGGGAAGTACTTAGTATGGTGTGTTGCACTTGGTGTGCACTTGAATGATAAGAACAACTAGTATAAGCAATTATAGTAGGTAAAAGAGCTAGCAATAGGTGTGCTTATAGTAGAAATAGTGGTACCTAAAGGGATAGAGGTATTAAACTTTGGGTGCATCATTAAACCTATGGTTGTGTTAGAAGGCTATGTTCTGTTCTTTTTCTTCTGTTCTTTTTTTTTGTCTATTTGTTTGATTGATTGATTCCTTAGAACCATAGTTTTATCAAAAAAAATCTTGTTAGAATATAGTTAGTAGTTCACCCTGGCAGAGACTGCAATACCATGACAAAAGAGACCATGACCATGCATGTTTTCCTAGATTGTATGTTGTATGACTATAGGTAGGATTCTCTTAGACTTTGATTGCTGAGGGTTTGACCATAGTAAAGAATTAATGAAGAGCTTATGACTGGACAAAGAGAGACAATGTGCCTTAAATTTTGAGAATAAACATTAATTTAAATAAAGAGTTAAGGACTTAATATGACAGAATTGACGATTTGTTAAATCATTGATTTTTATGAGGATTAAGATATGATTAAATTTGTAATTAAAATTCGAGAAAATTAAGGAGATTATCATTATATTCATTGGACTGCAAGTTATGAACTTGTCACGCCCCAGTCCCAAAATACGTAGGACCAGAAATACATGATACGCCAGCTACGCGTTCGACCAGACTCTGATCTGACTCGAATACGTATAAGCTATATAATATAAAGGGAACTATCTAGATATCCCATAAATGTAAATCTCTATATCTCAATCCACAATGTACAACAGTAAACAAGACAGAGCTATATGTGCTAAGGTCGGCCGCCCAATAACACACAAACTCGAGTAGACTCGAGAAGAGGTGAGTCTACAAAAACTAGGCTACAACAGCAGATAAATAATCAATATAAACAAAGTAACCATAATGCCGGTAGAAATGATATGAGTACCTGGTACAATGCCCGTAAGATATGCCACTCCATCAGCAACTCCAAATGCTCCGTAAACGTCTATGCTGCAAAACTGGCAGGGAACCAGGTCCTCAGAGGGACGTAACAAGGTACAGAAATACAGCATACCAAAGTACAACAGAAAGTACAAGTGCAACGACGGTGTAGTCTAGCATAACCAACTAAGTGAGACACAGTTTGAAGACAATGTTCGACGCGTGAGCTGTCCAAAATAAAACCTTAGCTCCGGACATGGAGACACACGGGTCGTACCGCAGCTCCGGGCAAAGAGTCACACGGGTGATACAACTACACTAGTTACAGGATCACTACAGAAACAATACATGTACATATATAAGCATGTATAGAGGAGCCCAAACGTCTAGTAACTGTCTTCCCCATCCCAAGCGATCAACGATGGTGCGCTGAACCTGAACCTCTATCTAACAGTCTCGACACAGAGAAATAACTCAACAGACGCGACCCTAAGGTCGTCCCAGTCTCTGGTCATGATGTCAGTATCAGGATGTAGAAATCTGGTACGATCATAGTGTATTAGTATATCCTGGGGTATCGATATACTCAGGTACGTACATCGAGGTATTACGAACATCTAACATTCGTTCTAAGATGTTAAGACGAACGTCTATACCCGGTTGTGATCCGGACGCGAAGTATCGATCGTAAACAAAAATACGTGCACAATATACATAAAGAAACAATAAATATCTATAATCTGAAATACAGGGTGGCAAGGTACACTTGCCTGTGTCCGGCTACTGATGACGGGGATCCGGTACCACGTCCAAGTCCTCAGGTCCCGTAGTACCTAGAGATGAGATACAAAATCAATCAATAAACTATCACACGGCAACAGGGATATGACACACATCTATACATAAGCTCAGTCTCAGCTACGACTCACAGGGACAAGATGCTAGGGGGTTGACCACAGTTGACTATCGGTACGATACGTCAAATCATCTAGTTATCAGTACCACATCATCAACCATCCACAAAACACAGTTAACGATTATAAATCCTTCGTTTCATATCGTTGTTACCAATCACAAAGTACTACTCTATATTAACCACCTTTAATTTTTAGTCCCCAAATTACCGATTAGGGGTTTTACACTACACACTAGTCCTCAATCAATCACGTGCTCCTTGGTGTTCATCAACGTTCAAATAAATCAGAATCTTAATTCTCCTCAATTTAATCCTCATTAAATTATTTAGCATTTTATCACCATGTAATATATCCCGAACATTTATTTAAACATTAGAACCTAAATCTCCATGAAAATCCTTTATCATATTTTATAATTTATTTGCAAACCCTAAACCTAAATCTCCATGCAAAATATTTTAAATAAATCATTTTAATTCATGTAGAAGACAAACCCTAACCTACATTAACCCTATCACATTAAACCTCTTCAACATACAACAAGTCATTTTCCTATGTCCTTTATCAACCCTATATCATTATCAACATGCCCTAAAAATAAAACCCTAATAATATACTCACATGAATATATATAAATGAAACCCTAATAAATAATAACACATCTGAAATATATACAGGGAGAGGGGAAGAAAGTCGACCTCTACGCGGCGGCATCGACCGGGGGTTGGCCGGAGTGGTGATGGTGCAATGGTGATGGAGGAGATCGGCTAGGTGGAGGAGGCTGGTGGTCGAGGTGATGCAATGGTCAGCAGGCCGGAGAACAAGTCGTGGTGGCTGGAACGAAGCTGGAGAAGTGCTGGTCAGGGTGGTAATGCCGGAGCCGCGGGGTGTGGGCTCGGGCTCGTCTGGCCGAGGGGATCCCGGCTGGGGGTCTCATTGTGGGTGCAACAGGCCGGAGTCGCGGGGACTCGGTGGTGGAGAACAGCGGGTTGGTCGGAGTGGGGCAATGCCAGAGAACACTTGGCTTCGCCGGTGCTCCGGAGTGGCAGATGCGGGGAGGCTCGACGTTGGAGATCAGCGGGTTGCAACGGGCGGTCAGTGGCCTGAGCTACGGGGGTGCGGCGCTGCACTACCGACCAAAGAGGCCGCCGGAGAACAGGGATCAGTTGGCCGGAGATAGGCTCCCCATGAAGAAGAAAGAAAGAAGAAGAAGAAGGAAGAAAATAAATATGTAGGGGGCTCGGTTTTCAAGGTGGAGGAGGGAGGAGAGAGAGGAGATGGTGGTTTCCAATGTGCCTAGGGATTAGGGCCTGCATTGGGGAGAGGGGGAAAGGATATTTTATTGGGGTTGTGTGGAGGATGGATGGTTGTGATGCTCCCAATTCAAATGGAGGGTTAGGATTTTACATGAAGGGATTAGGTTTTCTTCATGCAAAGGAAGGGGGGAGATAGGTTGACTACGGTCAAAGAAGGGGTAGCCTCTCCATTTGGCCTTGGCCAATGAGGTGAGGACACCTAATTCAATATTGCAACTAAGCCCCTTAAATTTGGGTAATTACACAAACACATAAAATGATGCAAAAATTATGGGAGAATTGGTGTTTGGTGTTTTGTATGGTGATGAGGTATTGTGTGTTTGGCATGGGTTTAATTAAATGGGCATTAGGATTAATTGGGGATTAAAATAGGATTAGTCAAAAATGGTATCCCCGATTCAATTAAAATAAAAGTGATCGGCACTTTTAAATTAAATGGGGGCACTTGGGGTCTAAATTTGGAAATGACACAAAAGTCAAAAATGGTAGGGGCTTGGAGTCAGTCTTGGACCCTTTAGTTGGTCCGGCTCAACGGGTTAAGTTAGTATCTTAAAATTGAGGGTAACGACACAGATGTCCGACACGAAATTAAATTATGGGATTTTGGATAAAAGTTGTGCAATTAATTTAAAGCACAACGGATTTGATTTTGTGTGACGGAAAAGTCCAGTGCCTGAATTAGCGAGTCAACTCAGAAGTACAACAGTCTGATGGAATTTATGGGCTGATATTGGGCTCTGAATAATTCAACAATGGTAGGGCGCGCCAAGGGTTTAATTAATAAATAAACAGACATATGCAACCCTACTCTAAACCTCAACATCTGCTGCTAAACCAAAAATTTCTTATCCATACCTGACTATCTATAGAATTAATTGAGGGGGTTTACATTCTTCCCAACTTAGAAAAATTTCGTCCGCGAAATTAAAAGTAAAGCACGATAATAGCTAAGAGAATTTAAAAATAAGCTAGTAATCAAATGCGGTACGTAAATTCGTACCTTGCTCCTCAAATAAATACGGAAAACATTGTCGAATGGAATCCTCGCGCTCCCAGGTAGACTCGCCTGGCGAATGATGCTTCTATGCAACTCTGACCAGTCGAATAGTCTGCCCTCTCATGGTCTTCTCACTACGATCGAGGATCTCAACTGGCTGCTCTACGTAAGATAGACTGGGCCCGACTGTAATTTTCGAATGATCAAGCACGTGGCTAGGGTCTACCATATATCTCCTCAACTACGATACGTGAAATACGTCATGCACTCCCTCTAATGATGGAGGCAATGCAAGACTGTAAGCCACTTCGCCAACTCGTTCCAAGATGTCAAAAGGCCCGATATACCTCGGACTCAGCTTGCCTCTGCCTCCGAATCTGATGGTACCATGAGTAGGCGATATCTTCAAAAATATATGGTCACCCTCCTTGAACTCCAATGGTCTGCGGTGCACATCTGCCCAATATTTCTGTCTGTCCTGTGCTATACGCAGGTGGCTCTAAATCTGCTTGACCTTCTCCACTGTCTGTGTCACCAACTCCGGACCAAGTATCTGATGCTTTCCCATGTCACTCCAACAAACTGGTGACCTGTATTTCCTACCGTATAGTGCCTCATAAGGTACCATCTGTATGCTAGCCTGGTAGCTATTATTTTAGGAGAATTCCACCAAGTGTAGGTGGTCCTCCCAAGATCCTCCAAAATCAATCATGCACGCTCTCAACATATCCTCTAATATCTGTATCGTATGCTCTGACTGGCTGTCATGACCCGCACCCAAAAATCGGGCATGAGTCATGGGTACGTCCAGCCTACGCCACAAAATTGGCGGTAGAACGCTGTAAAGGTTCGTTCTAGGTCACAATCTATATCTCACAAAACCTGTCAATATAACCTCTCCAAAAGGAAGCCAACCACGCAATATATATATGACTCAATCATAATAACTAGGGGAAGAGTAAAAGCACGATAAGATATCACAAAGAAATAAAGAACGAAGAGCAAGTACAATATCCAAATATACAGTCCAAGTCTACAATATCACAGAAGCAACAAAATAATAATACAGTAATCCAAAATAATCAACTGGGAACAACCCAGGAAAACCCACCTAGCTAACTAGGGCGCTAACAGCGCCTCCTCGACGGGCTCCTCTTCAGTCTCGGGATCACAACACTCCTCGATGCCCGGCCCGTAGAATGTCGGGCAGAAATCCTCAGGATCCTCTGGAAAAAATATGTCCAGTCAGGACTGGAGCGAAGTACATAACTCTGAAAGCAACTCCAAATACATGGTAAGGTGTATATGACTAGCAATAGAAAAGTATACAAGATGCACAGGAAAAATAAATACATGGTGGAGCAGATAAAGTAGCTGTAATGTAAACTGGAGAATAATACAAGTAGAGAAGTAACTGCATGTGAGAAAATAGGAATACTAGCTAAGTACCTTGAGCACAAGTTTGTTATGTGATCGGGTTAGGTTGCACATGAATAAACTATGATAACTCCGTTATGTGTGAGTTGCATAACCGACATACACATGAATACTGTTTGGCTTTGATTACATAACCAACTCCTACTCCCCTCCCCCATTAATACTCTTGGATCCAACCACGATACGCTATGTACATGATAAATAGCTCGCGCACACGAAGGCGAGAGCACAAGAAGCACATGATAGCACATGAGAATCAATACCCGAAGCACATGATGAAATACACGTGATAGAGTACCCGCTGAATACGGTAAGGGGGATAGCATCTCATGACGGGATCCACTAGTACCAGCTCATATAAAAATGTGTCAGAATTAAGTATTACAGTTCTAGAACAGGTGATATAAACGCTATCATAAAGTACAAACTATCAGAGGTAGGTACTCGCCTGACGTCCTGAGCAACTAATGAGGATCGAGATCCGAACTGGCGTTGCAAGAATCTATTGCGAAAAGCAAGATTAAATAGGGTTCTAAAGAGTTAAACTGATATAAAATAACTAAAAAGAAGGTTCTAGGGTTATTCTAGGTCGAACGGGTCAAACCGATAAAATTTGGGTCAAAAAGTCAACCGGGGTCCAAAAAGTCAACTCTAGGTCAAAACTAGGTCAAACATTGACTTTTACGGTCAACGAGGACAATTATGGTCAACACTAGTTCAAACTAGGGTGCCCCTAAAATTCTAGATCAAAACTAGCTCATTAAGCTAGCAAACTAACAAACTCGCCTCCTCTAGATACCGGGATACCCTCGGTATCCGATACCTCGACCTAGGCTACGCACCCCGTCTAAACTCGCTAAAACCTATGCTAGCACGTGTAATTATATACACACATATATATAAAAATAACTCTAAACCTATTCCTAGACAATTGCTCAAAAACCCCGCTCGAAACTCAATACCTTGGATATCTCAAGGTATTGAGATACCTTGATATCTCAAGGTATTGAGATATCCTCCAATACCACACTAACTACCCCTCTAGCTAACTATCTATGAATATAGATATACACCTAGGTAATAATCTAGGCTAGAATATATATATATATATATATATATATATATATATATATATATATATATATCTAACACATATACTCATATACCTAGATATCTATATATATACATATCCACACATACACATATATACCCATATACCCATACCTATACATATATATATCTAGTTATAACTATGCATCTATCTAGCTATATGTATATATATCTATACATACAGATATATCTATCTATCTATCTATCTATCTATCTATCTATCTATCTATCTATCTATCTATCTATACCTGCTACGTCCTGCTAGGCCTCGCCACGCGGCGCTGCGCCACGCCACGCCAAGAAGCTGCTGCTGCTGCCTCAGCCACGCACGCTGCACACTGCCCCCCTCGACACACCAGCAAGCACACAGACACACACACACACACACACACACACACACACACACACACACATATATATATATATATATATATATATATATATATATATATATATATACAAACATATATACATATATATACACAACTATATATATATATATATATATATACACACACACACTTATACATATATACTTACACACACATATACACTTATGTATAGGTACACACACACACACACACACACACACACACACACACACACACACACACACACACACACACACACACATACAAACACGCAAACACACACACACACACTAATATACAAATGCACATATCTATATATATATATATATATAAACACACATATTCATATATATATATACTCATATATATATATATATACATACACACACACACACACACTCATACACACACACACATATATAAATATATATATATATATATATATATATATATATATATATATATATATATATATATATATATATATATATATATATATATATATATATATATATATATATACACACACACACACAAACACAAACACTTATAGATATATATACACAAGCATATATATATATACACACACTCATATAGATATACAAACACACACATATATATATATAAATATATATAAATATATATACATATATAGACACACACGCACACACACACACACACACACACACACACACATATATATATATATATATATATATATATATATATATATATATATATATATATATATAGACACATATACACAAAACACAACACAACACAACACTCCCCAACGCACGCCCAACCACCCCTACACGCACGAACACACATATATATATAAAATATAATCTGAGAACTCTAGTACACACTCCCCGAAGCTAACCCAACGCACGCACAAGCCCAAAACTAAGAAACCAAGTCAAAATGGCCGTTCGGTCATTTCGACGAACACGTGGTGTGCGGTTCGCAAAACCTCCTGAAACGAACACCAAACCAACTCAGAATCGGCCCAAAATTTACCTACGGATTCTAAACGATGTCTAGATCCTACAAAAATGCTAACTCGTTGATTCTAGGTCCGTGGCAAAAATGCGCACGCACATAGAACCGGCGACGACGAAAACTCCGAAAATGCTCCAAACGCCCATTTCTCTGCGACACGACTTCACGTGTCCGAACGGAGACACGCACTAACCCTCAAGACACCTGACAACATCTACGTAGGTCCGTCTAACCTAGGGCATCACCTAAAATTGGGCCAATCTCGGATTTTACCCAAAATTAACACAAAACCTAATGTTAAAGTCTCTAAACACAACCAAACTAGTTCCAACTTCCTTCCACAGGTAGCCGTAGGGTCTAGGAAGGTTCTAAACCACTAATTATACTACATAAGAGTAACTAGTAAGAGAAAAATTAGGGTTTACCTCTTAGGAGTTGGAATCCCAATGCCAAAGTCTCCAAAACTCTTGAAATCACCTCCCTCAAGCTCTAAGCCTCCAAATCAAGCCTCCACACTAAGTCTAGGCTCAAAACACCTAGGTTAGGGAAAAGTGTAGGGTTAGGGTTCACATAAAAGAAAGAAATGGAAGAAGGAAGGAAAGAAAAAGGGGATTACTTACTTGCTTAAAGTTGGAAGAAGGAAAGAAGAAGAAAGAAAGAGTGGAGAAGAAGAAGAAGAAGAAGAAGAAGAAGAAGAAGAAGAAGAAGAAGAAGTGAAGAAGAAGAATAGGGGGGGAGAAGGGGGCTGTTGTGGTAGGGTCTGGGAATAGGGGGAGGCTGCCCACACATGCATTAAAGGGTTACAATAATTCAAAAAGACCAAAATGCCCTCCCCTTTAGGATGCAACTTGGGTTTTAGGTTTGGGGTTTCAAAAGCACTCAAACTAACTCCCAATCTCTCCAACTAACTAAAATAAAATATAATAAATATTCTAAACCCAAAAATAAGCCTCACAAGGGTGTTGGTTGGGTCGGACATGGGTCCACTAGGGTCTGACATGGGTCCAGACTAGCCAAAACCCTAAAACAATTAATAGAAAAATAATACAAGCATCAATTAAATATAAATATAATTAATTATAAACAATACATAATTTACCAAATAAAAATAAAAAATAACCTATTTTCTAGAATTGGGTAGTGGCACTGGCCATCAGTCTGTGGATGATATGCAGTGCTGAACTTGAGACGAGTTCCTAGGCTCTCCTGCATACTCCGCCAAAAATACGACGTGAATCTAGAATCACGATCCGATACGATGCTGACAGGCACTCCATGTAGTCGTACTATCTGTCTCATATACATGTCAGCTAATATCTCCGTGGACTGCCCAACTCTGAAGGGCATGAAATGTGCAGACTTGGTGAGTCTGTCTACGATAACCCAAACTGCATCCTTTCCACTAGGGCTGCGCGAAATCCTGTGACGAAGTCCATGGTAATGTGTTCCCACTTCTACTTGGGAATGGAAAGCGACTGCAATAGTCCTACAATTCTCTGATATTCAGCCTTGACTTGCTGACATACCAAGCATCTCGCCACGAATCTTGCAATCTTTCTCTTCATCCCATGCTACCAGTAATGTTGCCTCAAATCTCGGTACATCTTCGTACCTCCGGGTTGAATAGAATAAATTAAGCTATGAGCCTCGGTCATCAACTCCTGGCGTAGCTCGCCACTCAAAACGTATAGGCAATCTCCATACCTCAATGTTCCGTCTTCATGAAGCATGAGTCCCGTGTGCATGCCGGCCTATGTCCTCTCTTGTAGACGTCAAAATCTCGTATTTGTAGGCAAGACTGCCTTGATCCTCTCAATAAATATGGACTGAACCTCGAGACTGGCCTTCTGTCCATCCATGCCTGGCTATATAATCTAAATCCTGAGTTCCTGAAAATCCTCTAACAACTGGCGCTGAGTCATAAAAATATGCCATAGGCTTCCTGCTTAAGGCATCTGCTACTACATTCGCCTTGCCAGAGTGGTACTGCAACTCGATATTATAATCTGTCATAAATTCTAACCAGCGCCTCTGTCCCATGTTGAGCTCCTCCTGTGTGTAGACATACTTCAGGCTTTCATGATCTGTGTAAATCTCAATACGCTCACCATAAAGGTAGTGTCTCCATAGCTTTAGTGCAAATATTACTGCAGCTAACTCTAGATCATGCGTCAGATAGTTCTTCTCATGAACTCTCAGCTGTCCTGATGCGTAGACTATCTATTCTATCTGAACATAACTCATATTTGTTGAGCTTGGCATACAGCCTCTCATTTCTTAGCATCTCCAACACGATCTTGAGATGTCTCTCGTGCTCCTCCTGGCTCTTAGAATATACCAAGATGTCATCAATAAATACCACCACTAACTTATCTAAGTACTGGTGGAAAATACTGTTCTTCAAGCTCATAAATACTGCTGGCGCGTTGGTTAAACCAAACGGCATGACTAGAAACTCATAGCATCCATACTTTGTCCGAAAAGCCATCTTCGGAATGTTCTCTTTTCGCACCTTGATCTGATGATATCCTGATCTGAGATCGATCTTCGCAAATACAAAAATGTGCTGCTAAGCTAATCAAATAAATTATCGATGCGCAGCATAGGGTACTTGTTCCTTATCGTTACAGCACTTAACGCCCTGTAATCGATACGCAACGTACTGTCCCGTCCTTCTTCGGTACAATATGATAGGTACTCCCCATGGAGAAACACTAGCCCGACTGAAACCCTTGTCTAAGTGATCCTCTACTATGGACCTTCAACTCGACCAACTTTATCGGTGCTAGCCTGAAGACGGGAAAATAACTGGCTCGACTCTTGGAGTCAACTCTATAGCAACTCTATCTCTCTGTCAGGTGGCAGGCCTAGAAGATTCTCTAAAACCATATCCTCAAACGCTTATATAATGCGTGGGTACACTGGTTTACCTTGTATTGTGTGCCCCTAAGGTAGATGGGCACCATGCTCCCGGGCTCTCTGAAGAACTCAAACTCAGGATAATCTGGTGGTCATAAATAATGTAACCACGTCGACAATCTAGCGTCGCGTGGTATTGGCTCAACCAATCCATGTCTAGGATAATGTCATAGTTTAGACTAAACCTCATAACAATTTCTCCCGTTCTGTTTTTAACATCAATCCTCAAAAGAAATTTTTTTTCCTTGCCTAATGTATAATTTCTCCTCTCCTCAAAGTTTTTCCTAAAATTTTATTCCTCGAATTTCTTCTTTTCGTCATTTATCTCTCCAAGTCACATAGTACAATATTGGTATCGCTCAAGCACATACTAAAATTCCTGGAATTAGATCATTATCTTCCAAGTGAGTGCCTGAAATTTTATCTTCTCTAGTCCATAATATCATTCCTGGTATCGCTATCATTTACCATAACTAATTCCTAGCATCAGGCTATGCACTTCCATAAATTATTCTCGGTCATGATCAACAATCTTTCCTGCTCCCAGTACTTCCAAGATCACTGCTATCTCAAGCACGGGTAGGGTACTACTAGGTCCAATTCTCTTGTTAGCCTTCCACACTAGTTCTAGAATCCAAAGAGAACCTATTAATCTATCCTAATAAGGTAACAATCTTCTCAAGGAATATTACATGAATTCTGTCTTCTGTTATATGGTCTTCGATCTTCTTCTGGAGGGAACCATCAGGCACAAGCATTTGACCTCCCGAATAATAGGGGATGAGAAACAATGATAACGATATTGACAAAAATTGAACGAATACAAATTGGAAGTCCAAGGGCGATAATCACATACAAAGTGAGTTTTTAAAATCGATTATGGATTGAGATCCTATTCAACAATAAATCGTAATATCTATTCCTAATTTGCAGGCTCGCTTGGCACAGTCAGGTGACCAAGATGACTTAAATTAGACCTGCATGGGCCACCAAAAAAATATGTCACACCCCAGTTCCAAAATACATAGGACCAGGAATACGTGCCCGCCAGCTACGCGTTCGACCAGACTCTGGTCTAACTCGAATACGTATAAGCTATATAATATAAAAGGCACTATCTAGATATCCCATAAATGTAAACCTCTATGTCTCAATCCATAATGTACAGCAGTAAATAAGACAGAGCTATATGTGCTAAGGTCGGCCGCCCAATAACACACAAACTCTAGTAGACTCGAGAAGAGTGAGTCTACAAAAACTAGGCTACAACAGCAGATGAATAATCAATATAAACAAAGTAACCATAATGCCGGTAGAAATGATATGAGTACCTGGTACAATGCCCACAAGACATGCCACTCCATCAGCAACTCCAAATGCTCCGTAAACGTCTATGCTACAAAACTGGCAGGGAACCAGGTCCTCAGAGGGACGTAACAAGGTACAGAAATACAGCATGCCAAAGTACAATAGAAAGTACAAGTGCAACGACGGTGTAGTCTAGCATAACCAACTAAGTGAGATACAGTTTGAATATAATGTTCGACGCGTGGGCTGTCGAAAATAAAACTGTAGCTCCGGACACGGAGACACACGGGACGTACCGCAACTTCGGGCAAAGATTCACACGGGTGATACAACTACACTAGATACAGGATCACTACAGAAATAGTACATGTAAACCCCCTCAACCAATTTAGGGATTATTTGTATTTTTAAAAATTGAGACTAGGGACAAACCGGGATAATTGAAATTACGTGAGACAATTTTAGGTACCCTCTGACCATAGTGCAACCTTAGCTACACAATATTAATTAACTTCGCCTTGCGCATTTAATTAATAATTTAGTTAATTAATTTATGGCTAATTTCACCTTAACTGGACCTGACCGAACCATATCTTTGAACCCTGCCGGTCCAAACCTCGAGACCAACCCCGAAGCCCACCCCCTATATAAATACATAACTTCCTCCATGAGAAACCCTAAACCAACAAAGCCCTCACAAACCCTAACCCTAGCCGAATACTCTCTCTCTCCCTTGCACCCAAACCATCACCACCACCACCGACCCGACTGCCCCATCACCGCCCCTTCAGCCGACCGACACAACCGCTCCGTCGCACGATGAGCTGCCGGCGCCAACCCGCCCCCCTCCCCCGTGCGCTGCTACCATTGCTGTCGTGCCTGCTGTAGTGCCGCCGCCGCTGCTGCCACCTCGCCGGAGCCGCCCATCCGCCGGAGTATGCCTCGACGAGAGCAGGCCATGTCCGAGCAAGCTACGTAGAGGTAACCACATAAAAACCTCACTTCTTCATGTTAATATCGTAGCGTCGTATCGACGTGTCGAGAAATTTTGATATCGGACACAACCCTAATTATGTACATATTGGATTAATGACTAATAAGATTTAGAATTGGTGTATTTACTAGCAAACCCTTAATCATGAGACATAACACCAAGGACTAGTGTTTCACCCTAAAACTTGTACATAAACCACGTACAATGAACATAGAAGCCAAGGAACATGTGTTCGTACAGAACAGAGATCGTGGTCAGACCGTAACTTGTAATTATTGTCTCAAGGCCCAGGATGTTCGAGCACAAAACACGTGTGCACCTTAGCTATGCGCACATGTGACGCTGTATTCGAACAGACGTGAACTTGCGATAATATTCAAGCATTGCGTTGTAGTCGTGTACATTTAATATTTAGCGTCTGATATTAGATTGTTATATTATATTTGTGTTTAGGACCTTTGGATCAGCCAGGAGACACTGCAGGAACCGGCTTCTGGCATTCACAGGTTCAGGACCCAGGCAAGATACCTTGCCATATTTATTGTCTGATTTAAATTATGCATATATTGTATTGTATTCTTGTTGCTTTTACTTTATACAACTATGCGCGTTCGAGATTATTCGGGTGCAGTCGGCGGATACGTCGATGATTTGTATACTGGCCTAGTACTTAACAGACTCAACCCATTGGACGATACCCTGTTATCGTCTGAGACCCCACACCTTACACGTTCACTGAGATATTCATATTGGGATACGGGTTTGCGTACTCGACTAGCTATCGGTACGTGTAACCTACATCACGGTTAGTACGTAGTTCAGGTTATATTTTATTGGTAGAGACTTGGCATATAGATACGTGGTATGCACGTCGAGTATTCGACTTGCGTATCAACATTGGGCAGGAAGGACATTAGTAGGCGTATGGGATACATCCATTGGAATCTGTAGTATCCAGAGGAGCCACGGATCCAATGACTCCCTTTACACTGCTGCCACGTTCTTCGGAGCGATATGGATGATATACTGTACTGCTGCCACGTTCTTCGGAATGTTATAGACGATATACTGCACTGCTGTCATGCTCTTTGGGGTGTTGGACGTTATGCATACGTCTACCCATACATACCAAAGTTGTCCTCACATTGCATTCACTTAGATGGCTAGCATACCTTTATTTTATTCAGCATTTATATATGGCATGCTTCTATGTATCTTGGTACGTCCCTCTGAGGACCTGGTATCTTTCCAAATTTGGACGAGGCTTACTACCCCACAATATACGGCCCATGACAGGAGACAAGATTCGCTACCGCAGAGGAGTTAGAGGTTCTACCTTCGGAGTTTCCGTGATCACTTGGTAGGCCTATGCCTAGGATTGGGAGCATAATTATCTAGTCAGCCGATGCCCTAGTCATTATCTTTTATCATTCATTTCAGTATTTTCTTTCGTCATAGTAGTGGGTTTGTTCCCACCAGACATTGTGGGTTGTACTATGATATCTTGAGACTGACGTTTATCTTCTAGCAGTTTATTATTATTCTTGCAGTTTACATTATGGATGAAATTAGTTACCTGTTGATTCATTGTTATGGGACATATTAGTATTTTAGGACAGCGTAGCACTCTTCGTTAGGATCCATTAAATTGGGATATCCTCGGAGATGTGTCAGCTGGCTATTGCCACGTGGCCTAGTTTCATGTATTTTGGGACTGGGGCGTGATATGGTTTTAGTGGTGGCCCATGCAGGTCAACTTTTTCGCTTGTGGTATGGTAACGTACTCAGCGAGCCTGCAATAGAATAAAAATTATTAGGTCTCATCCACTTTTGATTCGTCCTTGAACTTCCTTCATACTGCTTCTAAATATCTGTATTCTGTTTGTTTGTTCTCGAACACTTTTAATGAAGTCCTATCTTTTGCAGCAAGATGAATTTGCGCAGTGGACGAGGAGCACCCAGTGCCGCAGTGCCAGATAACACCACCCAAAGAGAGGAGGTATCCCAAGAGCAACTCCCTCTACAGACCTCGCTGATACATTGGCATGAGACGTCGCAGGGCGATCCTATGCCGCAACCGAGGGACAGACTTCCTAGACAATCCCCACGCAACATTGTGAGGGCCAGACTTCAGGAGCTACACCGATGCCGCAGACTGAGAGGCTGACATCTGAGGAGACGCCTACTGCCCAGCCAGAGATCCCACTACCACCATCTCCACCTTATCCACCCCAGATGCCACAGCTAGATGGCCAGCCACAGATGCTTCAGTTCTTCCAGGCAATGATACAAGCACAGTGGCAACAGACAGAGACATTGAGACAGAGTCTGATGACGGTACTAGAGAGGACACCTGTCCCAGCAACCGTACCAGCACCTCCACCAGCCCAGACATGTGGCACTGTTAGATGGTTCCGACAGATGGGACCAGATACTTTCTCAGGAAATAAGACTGCAGAACAGATCTCTGATTCAGTCGCCAACACGAAGATGTTACTAGAGGCTTTACAACTGCATCCAGACCTTTAGATGATCGCAGTGAGGGCCCAACTAAAAGGCAACGCACATCACTGGTGGGATTCCATTTAGCGCAGTGTAGGCAAGAACCAGACTTGGGAACAGTTCCTAGAATACTTCCATGCAAAGTATTTTCCAGCTACAGTCAGAAATGCCCTGTACTCCCAGTTCCTACATCTAGAACAGGAAAACATGACTGTTGACGCCTATGACGCAGAGTTCAGCCGCCTTAGCAGATTTTGTGTCGTCCTGATACCCAATGATCTCGAGAAAGCTCAAAGATTCTATCACGGCCTCAATTTCGAGCTACAGAGGTATACCACCACACATGCAAGGATTTATTATGAAGAGGTTCTTGCGGAGGTGAGAATCTAGGAGGCCATCGTCAGAGGAGCTAGACATTCCAGTACGACTATACCATCCAGAGCACAGCCCGGAGCAGGAGGACCGATCCGACGTTGTCACGACCCGCACCCGGAAAATCGGGCATGAGTCGTGGGTACGTCCAGCCTACGCCGCAGCATCGATGGTAGAACGCTGTCTAGGTCAACTATCTAGCTAACAATCTCACGCAATCAATATATAAACCTGTCAAGATCTCAACTCCAAACGGAGAAACAATATCATAATAATAATCACAATGTACTCAATCATGAGTCTAAGCACGATAAGATAACAAAGAAACTAACAGCTACCAATCTAAACAACTGCAACTAAAAACATCCACAACATCAATAATAATAATACATCATCCAAAATTAAATATAATACAAGGTCTCAAATCCAAAACCGGAGACAAATCCGGTACCAAAGGCTAATAAAACAATAACAAGGTCCTAGTGATCCCAGCTACCAACCCGAAAATCACCCCTAAACTAGAGGGTCCCTGTCTGCACCATCGACAGGCTGAGGTCCATAAAACGTCGGACACCATTCCTCCGGATACTCTGGAAAAAATATGTCCAGTCAGGACTGGAGCAAGTACACCTCTAACAGCAGTTCCAGTTAAATGATAAAAACTATAAAACAGTTGTAGCAAGTAGCAAGGTGAATGAAATAAAGTATGGAACAAGAAAATATACATATGTCACTGGTGCATAAAGGTAAAGATGCATGAATGTCAGAAGCAAGATAGTAATAACTGCAAGATACAAGAAATCTAAACTAAGACCAAGTCTGTGCACAAGAACGTGTAGTGAGTCCAGCATGAAATACATGTAGTGAGTCAAGTCCAGAAACTATAAGTGAGACCAGCAAAAAATACAAGTGAGTCCAGACTATAAAGAAT
>JAYESA010000006.1:161497144-161594644 GCA_036927795.1 Iris macrosiphon
GAGTTACAGAGCAGGGTATTTATCCGTCCTAGTGCATCACCATGGGAAGCACCAGTATTGTTTGTGCCTAAGAAGGATGGAACAGTACGCATGTGTATTGATTACAGAGCCCTTAATGCTTTGACTATCAAGAACAAGTACCCCCCGCCGCGGATTGACAATTTATTCGACCAGTTGACAGGAGCGGTGGTGTTCACCTAGATCGACTTGAGATCGGGTTATCATCAAGTGAAGGTGCGAAGAGAAGACATTCAAAAGACAGCATTTAGGACTCGTTACGGTCACTACGAGTTCTTAGTGATGCCTTTTGGACTAACGAATACACCTGCTGTATTTATGAACTTGATGAACAGAGTATTCCGCCAATACTTAGACCAGTTCGTGGTAGTCTTCATCGACGATATCTTGGTGTATTCAAAGAGCCACGAGGAGCACGAAGAGCACTTGACACTAGTGTTAGAGACGCTGAGGAGAGAGAGGCTTTATGCTAAACTGAGCAAGTACGAGTTTCTCCTAGATCGTGTCGCTTTTCTTGGATACGTCATCTCAGAAGATGGAATTTTAGTAGATCCGGCGAAGATTTTATCTGTAGAGACATAGCCAACCCCTACCAATGTCTCAGAAGTAAGGAGCTTTCTAGGACTTGTCGGATATTACCGGAGGTTCGTAGAGAACTTCGCGAAGATTGCAGAGCCGATGACCCGCTTGACCCGAAAGGAGCAGGAGTTCACTTGGACAGAGGAGTGTCAGAAGGCATTCGATGAGCTGAAGAAGCGCTTGACTACAGCACCTATCTTGACCATACCTTCTAGACCCGGAGGATTTGTGATCTATAGCGATGCATCAGGGAAAGGATTAGGATATGTCTTGATGCAACATGGAAAGGTCGTCGCTTATGCTTCTAGACAGTTGAGGACACATGAGAAGAACTATCCCACCCATGACTTGGAGCTTGCCGCGGTGATTTTTGCCTTAAAGCTTTGGAGACACTATTTATATAAAGAAAGAGTGGAGATATTTACTGATCATAAGAGCCTAAAGTACGTCTACACCTAGAAGGAGCTGAACCAGAGACAGAGACGTTGGCTCGAGGTGATGACAGACTTCGAGATTGAGTTACAGTACCATCCGGGAAAGGCTAACGTAGTAGCTGACGCGTTGAGCAGAAGACCCATGGCATTCTTCATGACTACCCAACAACATCTGTTGAGAGAGCTAGAGCAGATGGGTATAGAGGTCGTTATGTCCGGAATAGATGGACAGTTGTCGAGTTTCCAGTTGCAATCGATATTAGTAGAGAGAATCATGGCTGCCTTGCCAACAGACGCCAGATTTCAGAGGCTTAGACAGAGGACGGAGGCTGGATTACAGACAGAAATGCGAATATATGAAGACGGAACCTTGAGATGTGGAGATCGTCTCTATGTTCCAAATGGAGAACTTCGTCAGGAGTTGATGGCAGAGGCACACAGTTTAACCTATTCTATTCATCCAGGAGGCACGAAGATGTACAGGGACTTGAGACAGTACTACTGGTGGCACGGAATGAAGAGAGAGATAGCACGCTTTGTAGCCAAGTGCCTAGTGTGTCAGCAAGTCAAGACTGAGCATCAGAGATCTGCAGGATTGCTTCAACCACTCCCTATACCAGAGTAGAAATGTGAGCACATCACCATAGACTTTGTTACGGGCTTTCCGAGGAGTCCTAGTGGTCGCAATGCAGTATGGGTAATTGTGGATAGACTCACCAAGTCTGCACACTTTTTACCCTTTAGAGTTGGGCAATCGACGGAGGCCTTAGCAGATATATACATGAGGGAGATTATGCGCCTACATGGAGTGCCAGTTAGCATCGTGTTCGACAGGGATACGAGGTTTACGTCTTACTTTTGGCAGAGTATGCAGGAGATTCTTGGTACTCGCCTGAAGTTTAGCATGGCGTATCACCCACAAACAGATGGCCAGTCGGAGCACACCATTCAGACGTTAGAAGACATGTTAAGAGCGTGCATGCTAGATTTCGGAGGATCATGGGAGGACCATTTGTATTTGGTCGAGTTTTTCAACAACAACAACTATCAAGCGAGCATCCAGATGGCTCCCTATGAAGTGTTGTATGGCAGGAAACGCCATTCTCCAGTATGTTGGAGTGATATAGACGAGCGACAGATTCTTGGACTAGAGTTGGTTGTTTGTACAGTAGAGAAGGTGAAGAAGATCCAAGGACACCTGCGAGCAGCACAGGACAGGCAGAAGCATTGGGCGAATGCGCATCGACGACCCTTAGAATTTTAGGTTAGAGATCACGTATTTCTAAAGATCTCGCCTACTCGAGGGACTATCAGATTCGGAGGCAGAGGAAAGCTGAGCCCAAGGTACATCGGACCCTTCGACATATTAGAACGTGTCGGAGAGGTTGCTTGTAGATTAGCCTTGCCACAGACTTTGGAAGGAGTCCATGACGTCTTCCATGTATCTCAGCTGAGGAGATACATACTGGATCCGAGTCATGTACTTGACCATTCAGAGATCATAGTCGGCCCGAGCTTATCGTACCAGGAGGAGCCTGTTGAGATTCTGGACAGAAGTGAGAATGTACTGCGAGGTCAGACTATTCCCTTAGTCCGCGTCGCATGCAGACATCATGCACCAGACAAATCGACTTGGGAACGCGAGGAGGACATTAGACAGCGCTATCCCTACCTCTTCGAAGGACTAAGTACGTATTAGCACTTTATTTATTCAGTTAGAAATTCTTGTTATGCGTATGTTTTAATTTCGAGGACAAAATGCTCTAAGGAGGGTAGATTGTAAGCCCCCTCAACCAATTTAGGGATTATTTGTATTTTTAAAAACTGAGACTAGGGACAAACCGGGATAATTGAAATTACGTGAGACGATTTTAGGTACCCTCTAACCATAGTGCAACCTTAGCTACACAATGTGAATTAACTTCCCCTTGCACAGTTAATTATTAATTTAGTTAATTAATTTATGGCTAATTTTACCTCAACTGGACCTGACCGAACCATATCCTTGAACCCTGGCCGGCCAAACCCTGAGACCAACCCCGAAGCCCACCCCCTATATAAATACATAACTTCCTCCATGAGAAACCCTAAACCAACAAAGCCCTCACAAACCCTAACCCTAGCCAAACTCCCCCTCTCCCTTGCACCCAAACCATCACCACCACCACCACCGACCCGACTGCCCCATCACCGCCCCTTCAGCCGACCCGAGTGCCCCATCATCGCCCCTTTAGCCGACCGACACAGCTGCTCCGTCGCACGATGAGCTGCCAGAGCCAACCCGACCCCCCCCCCCCCGTGCGCTGCTGCCATTGCTGCCGCTGCCGCGCCTGCTGCAGTGCCGCCGCCGCTGCTGCTACCTCGCCGGAGCCGCCCATCCGTCGGAGTACGCCTCGACGAGAGCAGGCGCTGTCCGAGCAAGCCACGTAGAGGTAACCACATAAAACCCTCGCTTCTTCATGTTAATATCGTAGTGTCGTATCGACGTGTCGATAAATTTTGATATCGGACACAACCCTAATTATGTGCATATTGGATTAATGACTAATAAGATTTAGAATTGGTGTATTTACTAGAAAACCCTTAATCATGAGACATAACACCAAGGACTAGCATTTCACCCTAAAACCTGTACATAAACCACGTACAATGAACATAGAAACCAAGGAACATGTGTTCGCACAGAACAGAGATCGTGGTCAGACCGTAACTTAAAATTATTGTCTCAAGGCCCAGGATGTTCGAGCACAGAACACGTGTGCACCTTAGCTACGCGCACATGTGACACTGTATTCGAACAGACGTAAACTTGCGATAATATTCAAGCATCACGTTGTAGTCGTGTACATTTAATGTTTAGCGTGTGATATTAGATTGTTATATTATATTTGTGTTTAGGACCTTTGGATCAGCCAGGAGACACTACAGGAACTAGCTTCTGGCATTCACAGCTTCAGGACCCAGGCAAGATACCTTGCCATATTTACTGTCTGATTTAAATTATGCATATGTTGTATTATATTCTTGTTGCTTTTACTTTATACAACTGTGCGCGTCCGAGATTGTTCGGGTGCAGTCGACGGATACGTCGATGATTTGTATACTGGCCTAGTACTTAGCAGACTCACCCTATTGGACGATACCTTGTTATCGTCTGAGACCTGACACCTTACACGTTTACTGAGACATATTCATATTGGGATGCGGGTTTGCGTACTCGACTAGCTATCGGTACGTGTAACCTATATCACGGTTAGTACGTAGTTCAGGTTATATTTTATTGGTAGAGACTTGGCATATAGATACGTGGTATGCACGTCGAGTATTCGACTTGCGTATCAACATTGGGTATGACTCCCTTTATACTGCTGCCACATTCTTCGGAGCGATATGGACGATATACTGTACTGCTGCCACGTTCTTCGGAGCATTATGGACGATATACTACACTACTGCCACACTCTTCGGGGTGTTGGACGTTATGCCTATGCCTACCCATACGTACCAAAGTTGTCCTCAGATTGCATTCACTTAGATGGCTAGCACACCTTTATTGTATTTATTTTATTCAGCATTTATATATGGCATGCTTCTATGTATCTTGTTACGTTCCTCTGAGGACCTGGTACTTTTTCAGATTTGGACGAGGCTTACTACCCCACAGTATACGGCCCAGGACAGGAGACGAGATTCGCTACCGTAGAGGAGTTAGAGGTTCTATCTTCGGAGTTTTCGTGATCACTTGGTAGGCTTACTGCCTAGGATTGGGAGCATCATTATCTAGTCAGCCGATGCCCTAGTCATTATCTTTTATTATTCATTTCAGTATTTTCTTTTATCATAGTAGTGGGTTTATTCCCACCAGACATTATGGGTTGTACTATGATATCTTGAGACTGACGTCATCTTCCAGTAGTTTATTATTATTCTTGCAGTTTACATTATGGATGAGATTAGTTACCTGTTGATTCATTATTATGGGACATGTTAGTATTTTAGGATAGCATAGCACTCTTCGTTAGGATCCATTAAATTGGGATATCCTCGGAGACGTGTCAGCTGGCTATTACCACGTGGCCTAGTTCTATGTATTTTGGGACTGGGGCGTGACAGTACATGTACATATATAAGCGGATGCAGAGGAGCCCAAACGTCTAGTAACTATCTTCCCCATCCCAAGCGATCAACAATGGTGCGTTGAACGTGAACCTCTATCTAATAGTCTTGACACACAGAAATAACTCAACAGACGCGACCCTAAGGTTGTCCCAGTCTCTGGTCATGATGTCAGTATCAGGATACAGGAATCTGGCATGATCACAGTGTATGAGTGTGTCCTGGGGTGTCGATATACTCAGGTACGTACATCGAGGTATTACGAACATCTAACATTCGTTCTAAGATGTTACGACGAACGTCTGCACCCGGTTGTGATCCGGACATGAAGTATCGATCGTAAACAAAAATATGTGCACAATGTACATAAAGAAATAATAAATATCTGTAATCTGAAATACAGGGTGGCAAGGTACACTTGCCTGCGTCCGGCTGCTGATAGCGGGGATCCGGTACCACGTCCAAGTCCTCAGGTCCCGTAGTACTTAGAGATGAGATACAAAATCAATCAATAAACTATCACACGGCAATAGGGATGTGACACACATCTATACATAAGCTCAGTCTCAGCTATGACTCACAGGGACAAGATGCTAGGGGGTTGACCACAGTTGACTATCGGTACGATACGTCAAATCATCTAGTCATCAGTACTACATCATCAACCATCCTCAAAACACAGTTAACGATTATAAATCCTTCGTTTCATATCGTTGTTACCAATCACAAAGTACTACTCTATATTAACCACCTTTAATTTCCAGTCCCCAAATTACCGATTAGGGGTTTTATACTACACACTAGTACTCAATCAATCACGTGCTCCTCGGTGTTCATCAACGTTCAAATAAATCAGAATCTTAATTCTCCTCAATTTAATCCTCATTAAATTAATTAGCATTTTACCACCATGTAATATATTCCGAACATTTATTTAAAAATCAGAACCTAAATCTCCATGAAAATCCTTTATCATATTTTATAATTTATTTGTAAACCCTAAACCTAAATCTCCATGCAAAATATTTTAAATAAATTATTTTAATTCATGTAGAAGACAAACCCTAACCTACATTAACCCTATCACATTAAACCTCTTCAACATACAACAAGTCATTTTCCCATGTCCTTTATCAACCCTACATCATCATCAATATGCCCTAAAAATAAAACCTTAATAATATACTCACATGAATATATATAAATAAAACCCTAATAAACAATAACATATCTGAAATATACACAAGGAGAGGGGGAGAAAGTCAACCTCTACGCTGCGGCGTCGACCGGGGGTTGGCCGGAGTGATGATGGTGCAATGGTGGTAGAGGAGATCGGCTAGATGGAGGAGGCTGGTGGTCGAGGTGATGCAATGGTCAGCAGGCCGGAGAATAAGTCATGGTGGCCGGAGCGAAGTTGGAGAAGTGTCTGTCAGGGTGGCAATGCCGGAGCCGCGGGGTGCGGGCTCGTCTCGCCGAAGGGGATCCCGGGCGGGGGTCTCGTTGCGGGTGCAACAGGCCAGAGTCGCAGAGACTCGGGGCTGGAGAACAGCGGGTTGGTCGGAGTGGGGCAGTGCCGAAGAACACTTGGCTTCGTTGGTGCTTCGGAGTGGCGGATGCGGGGAGGCTCGACGTTGGAGATCAGTGGATTGCAGCGGGCGGTCAGTGGCCTGAGCTGCGGGGGTGCGGCGCTGCACTGCCGGCCGGAGAGGCTGCCGGAGAACAGGGATCAATTAGCCGGATATGGGCTCCCCATGAAGAAGAAAGGAATAAGAAGAAGGAAGAAAAAAATATGTAGGGGGCTCGGTTTTTAAGGTGGAGGAGGGAGGAGGGAGGAGAGAGAGGAGAGGGTGGTTTCCAATGTGCCTAGGGATTAGGGCCTGCATTGGGGAGAGGGGGAAAGGATATTTTATAGGGGGTTGTGTGGAGGATGGATGGTTGTAATGCTCCCAATTCAAATGGAGGGTTGGGATTTTACATGAAGGGATTATGTTTTCTTCATGCAAAGGAAGGGGGGAGATGGGTTGACTACTGTCAAAGAAGGGGTAGCCTCTCCATTTGGCCTTGGCAATGAGGTGAGGACACCTAATTCAATAATTGCAACTAAGCCCCTTAAATTTGGGTAATTGCACAAACACATGAAATGATACAAAAATTATGGGAGAATTGGTGTTTGGTGTTTTATATGGTGAGGGGGTGTTGTGTGTTTGGCATAGGTTTAATTAAATGAACATTGGGATTAATTGGGGATTAAAATAGGATTAGTCAAAATTGGTATCCCCGATTTAATTAGAATAAAAGTGACCCGCACTTTTAAATTAAATGGGGGCACTTGGGGTCTAAATTAGGAAATGACACAAAGATAAAAAATGGTGGCGGCTTGGAGTCAGTCTTGGACCCTTTAGTTGGTTCGGCTCAACGGGTTAAGTTGGTATCTCAAAATTAAGGGTAACGACACAGATGTCCGACACAGAATTAAATTATAGGATTTTGGATACAGAAAGTTGTGCAATTTATTTAAAGCACAACGGATTTGATTTTTTGTGACAGAAAAGTCCAGTGCCTGAATTGGCGAGTCAAGTCAGAAGTACAACAGTCCGATGGAATTTATGGGCTGATATTGGGCTCCGAATAATTCAACAATGGTAGGACGTGCCAAGGGTTTAATTAATAAATAAACAGACATATGCAACCCTACTCTAAACCTCAACATCTGCTGCTAAACCAAAATTTTCTAATCTATACCTGACTATCTATAGAATTAATTGAGGGGGTTTACAGAACTTATATTGAATATGGTATTTAATGATTTCATAAGTATTACAATGTTTGAGTATTGTGTGGAGTAAAGAATCATGGAATAAGATCGTTAATGGATTAGTGTTTGATTTCAAATTTTTTTTTGGATGAGGATTTAAATTTTATAAATACGCATCGATTGGACTTAAATTAGAGGAGTAAGATGATTAATGGATTAATATTTTCGGATGAGATTTCTTAATTTTTATAAATGTACATTAATTGAATTTAAATTAGAGGATTGGATATTAAATTTTTGAGTAATTAGATATAAACTTAAAATTTTAGAGAAGATTGTGATAAGAATGAGATTTGATTTTAAATTTAAAGATTTTCAGGAATATGATATCTATAGAACTTTGGAAGTTTTGTGAAATAACATTATGGATTAGTTCATGATTATATGGTTTGATGAATTTAAATTTTGATGAAAAATAATATAATGAATAAATACAACTGTTGAGGAAATAAAATTTTAAGGACAAAATTCTTTTAAGGAGGGTAGACTTGTCACCCCCATATTTCAGATTAGGGATATTTTTGTCTTTTCATAAATTAATGTATAAATGATTGCATAATATTTAATTATATTTAATAACTGTGATTTTATTTAATTGTTGCGTCTTGCCGTTGCTTCAATATTTGGAGCGATATTCCAGCTTTTGCCTTCCAACCAATTTCACATCTTTGTCCTAGATATGCTTGTCTTCTTTTTTGACCTTTGTGTAACTTATAATTATGCTCTCTTGTGTTTCATTTTAGTTACACAATATTCGTCGCAGACATTATTATTTTAATTCCAATAAATCTAATTTTGTATCTTTGTGCGTTCCAATTGAAATTGGAGACACAATCTCGACTTATTTTATGCAACCCAAATTAGGGTAATATTCTATTTTGAGTCGACTTCATTCATGACACTTCTGTCCCACTTAATTTTAGCCTCTTTTACTTCTAATTTATTTTAGAACACCAATTGCATTTATTTTTAATTAATTAAACCATAAACCCAAACTTGTGCAATTTTCTAATTGTTGGGCACTTTTATGCAAAAGTGCATTAAGGTGTCCATCCCATTGGACGCGATACGTGAAGAAACCTATTTCTCCTTCATGTGAATTTTTTTATAATTTTTGGGAGTGTGTAATGCAACATCAACCTCTCTGAACCATGGCCCTCCAAACCTTGAACCCAAAGGAATCCTAGCCCTTCATTTTGAACCCATTTAAATCCTAGCCTTTGAAACACCCACATGTCAAGCCAAAGCCTTTTTTCAAATGTTGACCAAGTCAATTTCTAGGTCAAACTAATACCTACACACACATATATATATATATTCTTTTCCCTTTTCTTTATTTTTCCTTCTTATTTTTCCTTTCAACCTAGCTTCTCTCAGCTGACCTTCACCCATCCCCTTACCATCTTCTTCTTCTTCTGCCGCCACCCTCGCTGGAGTTCTCGTCGGAGATCTCCATCCCTCACCGCAACACCCACTGAAGCCACCGACTACATTGAACGCCGCTCGTCGGAGGAGCACCCCGCCTCATCTCCTCGCTTGACCTGATCGACCCGCTGCTCCCTCAACCCATCTCCTCCTCCACGATACCCCAGACCACCCGTCACTCGCCTGAAGACCGGAGCCGCCGCACTTTGACCCCCTCGTCGACTCCATACGACAACCCGCCGCCCTAGACGACCGGAGCCTCGACCCGACCTGCCTGAAGCTGATCCCGATCGCCTGAAGCCGGAGCCGCTAGTATCTCGATCCCACTGAGCCTGTACCCGACGCCGAGCCGACCACCCCGCTGACCCGCCGGAGGAACTGAACCACCACCCTCGACCCAATGTCCACCTCGGATCTCCTCCTTCTTCCCTGCCTTCTCCTCTTCAATCACCACCATCATCATCATAATCACCACCACCATTACAACTCCGGCCAACCACCACCACCGTCCAGCAGCACTCCTCCTCGCCATCCTTCCCTCGACCTTCTCTCCCCTCACCGGACTCCGGCCATCCCTGTTCATCATCATAACCACCATCGTCATCACCTCCATAATCATCATAATCATCATCATCATTACCTTCGTCGTCGTCAACGTCATCGTCATCAAGCCGATCTCGTACACGAGCACGCCGGAGCTCGACAACAGCACACTCCCTCACTGAACCTCGACGTCGAATACACCATTCACACGCGCACAGGTTCGAGTTCTTCCCCTTGCGTACACGTTCGCGTATACGCGTATTGTATATTGATAGAAGGGTGTATGTATTAGTATGTGTTAGTGTATATATGTAGTATATATTTAATATGTATAATTGGTATATATACACACATATATATAGTATATTTCTCAATTAGTATATATATACATATGTATATGTATTATATATGTATTTAATTTGGTGTATATATATATTGTAAGTAACTATTGATATATGCTAGATAATAATATGTATGTATATGTACTAGGTGACCCGAGTGTAATTACGGATACCCTGTAGCTACCTTGACCTGTGACCATGTAACATGTTAGCAGACTGCCATATGTACACTGACGTACTGGCAAGACCCGTATTATTGACTGTCTGTCTTGCACAGCAATTACAGACGCAACACCCATGCAACGAGACACACACTTGACCCTAGTTGACCAGTGTCATACCTAGCGTAGCCCTGAGTTCAATGTATTTATGATTGTGTGTTAGTGTAATGTCTGATGTAATATTATAATATATGATGTCTATAGGACTGTTGGATTCAAACAAGACCTTGTATATCGGACATTGTTATTGCCAGCAGCAGGACCCCAGGCGAGTATATTCTCTGATAGTTTCTTATTTATGATATCCTCTATATTTATTATATCTAGTATAAATATCTATATTTCTTGACACGATGGTTACACGGATTGGTATATCTGGATCTCGTCATGAGATGTTATTCTTTGTATATGGTGTATCTTGTACAAGTCTTGTTTCATTGTTTATCTCGTGCATGTACAGACACTGATTCTCGGGGAGACTTGCTACCTTCCTAGAGAATCCCGTGACATAGCGTACCATGGTTGGATCTACTATACCAGTCGGGAGTGGAGAGTATTTTAGTGTAGATATATGATCATACCCTTCATGTACAAGTCTCGTTCACATATTAGTGTTGGTCATACACTGCACGTATGACTAACCCGGCCAGTATTCGTGTACAAGTTCCCAAGCCGATCATATGTTAAAGCTAGTACTCACACCCTTAGTCATAGTATTCTTGTTCATTGACATATTATTCATTCTCGTATTTATTTCCAGTATTTTTTTATTGTATATCTCTCGTGCATGTATATGCATTTTGTATATTTCTATCTATTTACTGCTACATAGTTTATATCATTGATGTAGAACTGCTGTTAGAGATATACTTTGTTCCATCCTGACTGGAAGTATTTTTCCAGACAATGACTTAGAGGACTTTTTTCTAGCATACTTGGAGACTGGATGTTATTGATTTCAAGTTAGACTATTTATTGTTGTTTAGACTTGTCATTTATTTCATTTGCTTTCTTCGATATCTCATCGTGCTCGAGTTTATGTGATTGAGTATTCCATATTATATAGTGATATATGTGTCTCCTTATGGAGTTGAATATTCTTGTGAGATTGATTAGATAGTATCATGACCTAGACAGCGTTCTACCGCCCATGTTGCGGCGTAGGCTGGACGTACCCACGCACTCGTGTCCCTATACCGGATGCGGGTCGTAACAAAACCCATTAAAAACCTAAGTTAGAAATTTAGATCTACACTAATCCATCCATCAAAGATAAAACTCCAAGTATTAAAAGTGCTTAGAAACACATAGCAAACATAATAGAAAAAAAATATAGAGGATTTTTTCATTTCTCATGCAATGTGTACTTGCCTATGGAAATGGGGAGAGAACACAAGAGAGAGAAGAAAATGAAGTAATAAAGAGAAAGAAAAAATGTTGGGTTATATATGGTAGGGTTGAGGGTTGAACCAAGGGTTCTCATGACTTGAACCAACCCACAAAATAAACCATGAGCAAGGTTAAACCAAAGAATGGGTCTAGTCTCCATGCACATGCAATCATGCTAAAAATAAAATATGTTCTAAACTCGTATATCGGGAACGAGGAGTGACATATGTGCCTGAATTAACCTAATTTGCTGCTATATACTAGAACTCATGTAATTTACCAATGATTGGTAACTGGACCCGGCTATTGGTATCTGTGCTGATACACTTACTACGTGCTATATGTTCCTACGTGCTAAGTGTTCCTACGCGATTATGTTACATATTTTACACCGAGGTGTACCTATATGCTATGCGATATGATATAATATGATTCCTCCAACATGGATATGATAGTTAGTCGACAACCAAGTGTGGCTAGGGCTTGTGTTGATTGTTGCATCACGTTGGATGAATCCAAATTAAACTATCAAGAGACAAAGTGGATTCGTATCTAGCGCGCCCGTACTATGGTACGACATACAAAGGGAATAACGTGTGACCACGCCATGTCATTCTAGCTAACCGTAGGGTTAACTATGCAACTAATACTTTTAAAGCATTGGGAGGGACGTAATCCAGAGATCGCGCTTATCTAGCCACCCTCAAATATTCATCTTGGTAGTGCAGGCTGGCCTCCATGGATATTGTTTAAATCCTCATTAGTGGATTACAATATCTGACAATTATATTATACTATGTGTTATATGCGATCTTAGCACGATAGCCTCTGACCGGTGCATAATACTATATACTATGCGATAATTCATGGCTCGGGTAGTCCTGCTAGCACATGGCTCGATCTGAGGATTCCTATTATACTCATATATCTCTGGGCTAACCCAGACTCCACCCAGTAAATAAGTCATACAAGTGATTGGACGATTATATAACTGAGCTTGATTGTGTATTGTATCTTTTGTTAAATAGTTTAGGGACATGGACTATTATGGTGCAATGGTCTAACCCGTGTCCTTGTTTTGTTGTAGGGTTAGATTGTTGTATCACGGTAGGCTATGGACCGAAACTACGAGACTGAACTATATATATATATATATATATGTGTGTGTGTGTGTGTGTGTGTGTGTGTGTGGGTGCGTGTATTTCTCAATGGTTTTGTTCCTTCATTCATGCTTCCTTTGTGGTACTTGCTATTTGGGGTCTAACCCCACTGGTTTTACATGGCCAGGTGGTCACGTCCCAGTCCCAAAATACGTAGGACTAAGAATACGTAGTATGCCGACCGTATGTATATGGCAACTCCAATAGGTTGGAAAACCATAACACGTACGTACGTTGTTTATGAATAAATAATCCACAAGTGGTACATATATATTGTCAACACAAGTCACATGCATCTATATCTCATCCACAGACATAAGTAAAGAAGTACCAAAATAAATAACTGAAAGTCTAAAGTACGAAGTAATAAAAGAATAATAGTCGGGTGGAGACAAATTAACTACCAAACGACTATATCAACTAAAATGATAGAGGTGGACGAAACTCCAATAAAATAAAATGTCAAATAAAGAAACAACAACTAGAAGATCCATCAACTATGAGGTAATCATGGGCATTCAGAGGGTAAGACCTCCTCGACAAAGAATGATGAGTCAGGTCCCAGTCCGTACTCCTGCGGATAATCCTGATCGTCTATACCTGGAAAGTGTGGTTCTCCGTTCACCCTTTTCGGGGAGCGCGTCTAAGAAATATTTTTGGTATCGTTCGATCGGGATAGATTGAATCAAGATCTTTTCCTCGTTATGGATTTGCTTCTTCGAAATCGATTCCCATATTCAGTGGACTGTGCCCCAAGGATGGACTTAGCGGCAGAGTCAAGAGGGACCTCTCCACTGTAAGTTTTTTTGCCTAGTTTTCGTTGTCGCCTTGTTGCTTTGGTATTTTTGAGTTAAATTTTGGATTTGCATTTTATTGAACAATTTTGATGGATTTTATTACTTTCTTTCATTGAACTGCATTATATTTCGAGCTTGGAAAGAGTAGAAGAGGTATTGATCATTGTTTGTGGCAATACAGATGATCGTGTAGTAGACATCACGCGAGCGGAGTCTTAAAGCACCTCTTTCCTTTTCTCTCTCCACCAACTTGTGAGTGGCTATAATTCGATTTAATTGATCCTTCTTCCAAGTTTTTATATCTAAAATCTTGCCTTTTTGATTGTTTCGATCAAATGATACCATAATAACTAAAAGATGTCAAGATAAAATGAAATAGACTTGGATTACTTTTGCTTGTGAATTAATTTATGAACGGTTACCTTGTTGCATGCTAGTTCATTTGGAATTTTTCTTCATCATGTTTCAATTATAGTTATAATATATACTTCTTCTATTATTGAGCTATGTATAAACATACCTTGCTATGAAATAAACTGATCAGGGTGACTATGCAAAACAAATCATACCCTGTTACTTGTCTCTTGCTTGTGTTGCCTTAAACTGCCTCGATTGATAACTTAGTAGGCTTCGATTGGTCACGAACAACTTGTGCACAAGGTCTTAGTTCCTGCAGATGGTCGTCGGGGCACTGGCACTGATCCAATCCGGATGAAACTCCCTGATAGTCACCTGCTTTGGACATGATGGCCTGTGACACCCCTGTTCCATGTGTTGCATGTCATTCCATCCCGAGACAAGCTATGGCAACGTGTCAGTGATCCCCTCATGTATTTAAACTATGCAAGCTAATTATGTCTTCGTGTTAGGGAAGGTCATGGTAAGTATTGTGCAGGTAGTTCAGACGGGCTGGTAAAAGTCACCGAGCGGTGACATGTTTATTTCAGTAAAATTTCCATATCTATTTCATGCTTGTAAATTAAACTAAGGCAAGATAGAAAGACCACATAATAACTTGCATGCTCCACATAAATAATGTGTTGATTGTATAGTTGGGTTTGCTCGCCTTCACCAGTACATTTCGATGTACTCGCCTTCACCAGTGCATTTCGATGTACTCGCCTTCACCAGTGCATTTTGATGTACTGACCCTCGTTGCAATAGGTTCTCCGCACTAAGGGGATCATGCAAGGAGCTTAGCTACTTCCTAATCCAGTCCACCTACTGGTACACCCTGATCGTGCATTCGAAGAGATATTTTGGATTTTCCAGGAGCTCGTGCACATACCTTATGCAGCTCCTTGGAAAGGCGATAGCTTCGCCTGAAGGTGTCTATAGCTTTAAAATTTTAGTAAAAGGATGTAATGTACATGACGGTTGTCTCATTTTTTGTCCACTTTTGTAAGCACGTGCGACAACCACTTGACTCGTTCAAGAGTTTGTAAAAGATGGTTATTATTAATAAATTTTTTTTTTCCATGTTTCAATATTATGTTCAATTATCTGCGTACTCTGAATATGTGATTGTTATATAAAATACCTTGGCCTTGTGTGTTGCGCAACCTAGGTACACACGACATCACGCTTGGGGGACGACTATCGATTCTACGGAATTGGGACATGACATATTAGTATCAGAGCACAGCTTCAAGTTCCTTTGACCCTCATGTCAGAAAAGTTCCTTTAACGATCTATTCCCTATGCAAACTCTTGAACTCGTTTGGCCAAAATAAAAAAATGTTCCATACAGTGAGTCCATAATACATTATGAGCCTAATGTAAGTTACCTTCTTTTAAAGGAATTACTCAGGTGCAAGCATCAGCGCTAGCACAAGGAGAGGTACAAGCCCAAAAAAGTAATTCTGACACCTTGAGAAGTTCCAGAAGCAAGCGAGCCATGCCCCTTATCGACCCGATTGAGCAAATGATGCCGATGCTTAAAGAAAGCCAGCAGAGGGACGAGGCTCACTATGAGCGAGCCAAGAAGTGAGCGAAAGAGCGACAGAGCAAGTTCGAAGGCAATCTAGAAGCCTGATTTTCAGTCCAACAGAAGCAGGTAGATGCCCTACAACAGATCGTTCAAACCTTAACCTCCAACCATTCAGCAACGACAACAGCGACATCGGTGGAGCGACCCACGCCTGAAGTCGAAATGCCTCAAACTCCAAAGAAGAAGGATGTGACTACCTTCGACTTTGTCGACTTCAAAATGGTCTGCAACATATCTTTCAAAGGGACTGAAGTTCAGGTAGAAGCTCTACATTGGCTGGCAGAGCTTGAGGATCACTTCAAATTACTAGAGGTACCTGAGAAAAAGCAATTTTTGTGTTCCCAACTACAGCTCCGCTTGAACGTGCACGATTGGTGGAACGCGCATCGAAGATCTCTCTCCGTAGACAAAGAAGACGAGGCGAACGCGTGGGCTACCATCCGTAGCACGTTTGAGGAGGAGTCCATACCCCTCCCGTACGTCGGCAAAAGGATAACGAGTTCGTGCAGCTTCGACAAGGCAATATGACCGTGAAGTAGTACTCCGCTAAATTTAATCGGCTCGCCAAATTTGCAAGCGCCTACCTACCTGATGCAACGTGTTGAGCAAGATGATTCGAAGGCGGCCTGTGAGCTGCCATTCATCCGCACGTGGTCATTCCCCAATACCTGACTATGCAAAAAGTTCTCAATTATGCCATTTTCTTTGAACCGCAGTATCCTTCAGTTGTTGTCGGCGTTGTGCATACTTCCAATCATAAGCGCCCTAGCAACACGGAAGAAAATACTACTCCAAAGCGTCCAAATAAAGGAATTTAGGGCAATGTTGTACCTACTACAAAAGACAAGGGCACACTGAAAATGACTGTCGCCAAAGGATCGGGTCATGCCTCCGTTGTGGTGATTCAAACCATCAGCTTAGTAACTGTCCCGTCCCCTCCAACCTTCACCCTCAACATCCAAATCATGCCATAGCACCTCAATCCAATCAAGTCGTGCCACAGCAAGAGCGTCGTCAAGCTCAAGGCTGGGTGTACACTTTGACACGGGAGGAGGCCCTAACATCGGACACCGTTGTGTCAGGTATATTGCTTTTCAATAACATACATGCTCGCGTGCTATTTGATTATGGTTCTAAGCATAACTTTATATCCACGAATTTTGTCATGGAAAATAAGATATAAATGACACCATTATATCTAGACCTTAGTATTAGCACCCCATCGGGCACGAAGATACATGTTCGTTCAGTATGTCAGGGCGGTCACATCTGTATTGGGGGAAGGAAACTCTTGCTCGATGTGTTAGTCCTAGATATTCAGGATTACGATATCATCTTGGGGATGGATTGGCTCAGCGCTTGCTCGGCAACTATCAAATATGCAGAGAAATGGGTCATCTTCCGTCTACCAGGAGAGGCCAAATTCTGCTACACAAGTGGTCCAGCAATAGAAGCGACAAAGACCTGCATGGTAATTTCTGCGATATCAGCTCGGCGGATGCTACACTCTGGATGCGAGGGATACTTAGCGTCGGTTTGGGACACGCAACTAGATTGTGCAAATATTAAGTCTTCTTCCGCTGTGGCAGAATTCCCTGATATGTTTTTTGAGCGAACTACCTAGCATGCCACCCGACAAAAAAATCAAGTTCGCCATCGATACCTTCCCAAATACCCAACCGATTTCCAAAGACCAGTACTAAATGGCCCGTGCTGAACTAAAGGAGTTAAAGTACCAACTACAAGAACTGCTTGACCGTGGATATATTCTTCCGAGCGTGTCTCCTTGGGGCGCGCCTGTACTCTTTGTAAAGAAGAATGATGGGACATTGCGACTCTTTATAGAATATCAGGAGCTAAATAAGGCCACTATCCGAAATAAGTATCCCATGCCGACCTCTTTGATCAGCTGTAAGTAGCGTCAGTATTTTTGAAGATTGATCTTCGCTCTAGCTACCACCAATTAAAGATCAAGCCAGAGGACATGTCAAAGTCAGCATTTTGCACCCGCTATGGCCACTATGAGTTTTCTGTCATGCCGTTCAGACTGATGAATGCTCCTGCCGTATTCATGGATTCGATGAACCGTGTGTTCCGACCATTCCTTGTTAAGTTTGGGGTGGTATTCATAGACGACATATTAGTGTACTCGAAGAATAAGGATGAACACGCAGGACACATACGGTTGGTGCTTCAAACTCTTCGAGACAATAAGTTATTTGCGAAGCTAAGTGCAAGTTCTGGTTGGACAATATATCTTTCCTTGGGCACATCATTTCCGCGGAGGGCATCTCAGTCAACCCAAAAAAAGTTGAAGCCATCGTGGAGTGGAAGAGACCTGAGTCAGCAAGTGACATTCGAAGCTTCCTTGGTCTAGCAGGCTACTACAGGAGATTCATAAAAGATTTTTGAAGGATCGTTTCGCCTCTGACTCATCTCACCCAAAAATAAGTAACTTTCGCATGGTCGGACGACTATGAAGCTTTATTTGTAGAATTGAAGCAACGACTCATCTCAGCACCGATTCTTACTCTTCCGGACGGGCCCGATGATTTTAAGATTTATAGCGATGCTTCAGGAAAGGGTTTGGGATATATCCTTATGCAGAGGGACAAGGTGATTGCCTTTGCGTCGATGCAGTTAAAGCCTCACGAAAGAAACTATCCAACGCACGATCTGGAACTGGCGGCGGTAGTGTTCGTATTGAAGTTATGGCGGCATTACCTTTATGGCGTACCGTATAAAATTTTCACGGATCACAAAAGCCTCAAGTACCTCTATACTTAAAAGGATATGAATTTACGGCAACGACGTTGGCTTAAACTCCTTAGCGACTTTGACTTGATGATCAGATATACATCGGGCAAGGGCAATGTTGTAGCTGATGCACTGAGTCGAGTGTTTATTGGGAGCTTAGTTATCAATGACAGGCTGCGAAGGGATCTCAAAAGTTTGGGCATTACACTTTGAATCAAATACAAAAAGGGAGCATAGGTGGCTCAGTTATGCCTCGAACCGGACCTATTGGAGAAAGTTAAGTCTGCTCAGAAGGACGACATGTTCCTAGAGAAGATGCATAATCTTATCTCAGCAGAAAATGCGATAGAATTTGCGGTGATGCTGGTAAAGAAAAGATTGTGTGTTCCTATCGATGCAAACCTCAGAAAAGAGATACTCGCTGAAGTCCACTATGCGAGTTACACTTCATATTCAGGAAGCACGAAGATGTATCGAGACCTCCGTACGATATTTTGGTGGCACGGCATAAAAAGAGATGTGGCACTGTTCGTGTCGCAATGCATGACTTGTCAGCAAGTAAAGGTCGAGCACCAGAAGTCGGGCGGAGAGATGCAGATCCTTGCTATATCGGAGTAAAAATTGGAACACATAACAATGGATTTTATTGTTGATTTACCAAAGACGCAACAGAAAAATGATGTCGGCTGGGTCATCGTCGATCGACTCACCAAGTCAGTTCACTTTCTGCTTATCAAAGTTACTTGGAGTGCCGACCGTCTGGCGTAGATCTACCTCAATGAGATCGTTTGACTCCACAGTGTGCCCGTATCCGTTGTCTCTGACCGAGATGGACGATTCTTATCACTCTTCTGGAAGAGTCTTCAGTCAGCAATAGGAACGAAGTTAAAGTTTAGCTCTGCCTACCATCCTCAGACAGATGTTCAAATAGAGCGGGTAAACCAAATCCTCGATGACATGCTACGGCTCTGGGCCTTGGACTTCAAGTCAAGTTGGGATATGTATCTACCGTTAGCCAAATTTTATACAATAATAGCTATCAATCCAGCATTCAAATGGCGCCATATGAGGCATTATATGGGTAGAAGTGTACATCCCATATATGTTGGGATGAAGTTGGTGAACGGCAAATTCTTGGCCCGGAGCTCATAGAATAAACCGTCCAAAAGATCCGTTTGATCCGTGAACGGCTGAAGGTAGCACAAAGCCGTCAGAAAAGTTACTCAGACGTGCACCGTCGACCTCTTGATTTCTTAGAAGGTTATCGTGTATTTTTTAAGGTCTCGCCCTTGCGAGGAATTACCAGATTTGGAGGAAAGGGGAAGCTAAGCCCAAGATTCGTCGGCCCGTTCGAAATACTTAAGCGAGTCACCCCAGTCGTATATCAGATTATCCTGCTATCGTCATTATCTGAAGTGCACGATATCTTCCATGTTTTACAGCTTAGGAAGTACGTGTACGATCTAAGTCATCTGGTTGATCTTGATCAACTGGACTTGAAGGCAGACTTGACGTATGTTGAACACCCTGTGCAGATCTTGGATCAAAAGGAGAAGCTGCTTCGAAGTCGTTCGGTTCCTCTTGTGTGAGTGCTTTGGAGAAATCATTCGGTCGAAGAATTGACGTGGGAGCTTGAGTCTGAGATAAAGATTTTTTTCTTTATTGTTTCATAGTGGTAGGTTCTATTCCTAAGTTTCGAGGACGAAACTTCATATTAGTTGGTTCCACTCTGGTGCCCCATTTCCCCTTTTCGGGGAGCACGGCTAAGAAAAACTTTCGGTATCGTTCGATCGGGATAGATTGAATCAAGATATTTTTCTTGTTATGGATTTGTTTCTTCGGAATCGTTTACTATATTCAGTGGAATGTGCCCCAAGGATGGACTTAGCGGCAGAGTCAAGAGGGACCTATCCACTGTAAGTTTTCTTGCCTAGTTTTCGTTGTCGCCTTGTTGCTTTCGAGCTTTTGAGTTGGTTTTCGGATTTGCATTTTTTTGAACGGTTTTGATGGATTTTATTTCTTTTATTTATTAAAATATATTTTATTCCGAGCTTGGAAAGAGTAGAAGAGGTATTGATCATCTGTTTGTGGCAATGCAGGTGGTCGTACAGTAGACGTCGCGCAAGCGGAGTCTTGACGCACCTCTTTTCTTTTCTCTTCCCACCAACTTGTGAGTGGCTATAATTCGATTTAGTTGAGCCTTCTTCTAAGTTTTCACATCTAAAATCTTGCCTTTTTGATTATTCCGATTAAACGATACCATAATAACTAAAAGATGTCTAGATAAAATAAAATAAACTTGGATTATTTTTGCTTGTGAATCAACTTGTGAACGGTTACCTTGTTGCATGCTAGTTTATTTGGAATGTTCCTTCATCATATTTTAATTATAGTTAGAATATATATATACTTCTTCTATTATTGAGCTATGTATAGAACACACATTGTTATGAAATAACTGATCAGGGTGACTATGCAAAATAGATCATACCCTGTTACTTGTCTCTTGCTTGTGTTACCTTAAACTGCCTCGATTGATAACTTAGTAGACTTTGCTTGCTCACGGACAACTTGTGCACAAGGTCTTAGTTCCTGCGGAGGGTCGTTGGGGCACTGACACCGATCTGATCCGGACGGAACTCCCTGATAGTCGTCTTCTTCGGACGGGATGGCCTGTGACGCCCCCTTTCCATGCGTTGCATATCATTCCATCCCGATACTATAACTCATCTACTATGGCAACATGCCAGTGATCTTGTCATATATTTAAATTATCCAAGCTAACTATGTCTTCGTGTTAGGGAAGGTCATGGTAATTATTGTGCAGGTGATTCAGATGGGCATGTAAAAGTCACCGAGCGGTGACATATTTATTTCAATAAAAATTCTATATCTATTGCATGCTTGTAAATTGAACTAAAACAAGATAGAAAGACTACTTAATAACTTGCATGCTCCACATAAACAACGTGTTGATTCGTATAGTTGAGTTAGCTCTCCTTCACCGGTGCATTTCGATGTACTGACCCTCGTTGCAACAGGTTCTCCGTGCCAAAGGGATCCTGCAAGGAGCTTAGAGACTTCCCAATCCAGTTCACCTACCAGCACGTCTTGATCATACATTCAAAGAGACATTTTGGAGTTTCCAGGAGCTTGTGCACATACCTTATGCAGCTCCGTGGAAAGGCGAAAGCTTCGCCCGAAGGTGTCTATAGCTTTGAAGTTTTAGTAAAATGATGTATTATACATGACGGTTATCTTAATTTTTGTCCACTTTTGTAAGCCCGTGCGACAACCACTTGACTCATTCAAGAATTTGTAAAAGATGTCCATTATCAATAAAGAGAACTTTTTCATATTATAATATTGTGTTCAACTATCTGCGTACTCTGAATATATGCTCGTTATATAAAATATCTTGGCCTTGTGCGTTGCACAACCTAGGCACGCACGACATCATGTCCCAGGGACGACTATCAATTCTATGGAATCGGAACATGACAGAAAGGGACCAGGTCCTCAGAGGGACGTAACAAGATACATAAAAGAATGTCAATAAAGTACTGAAAGTAAACATCTAACATGGTTGCCTAACAAGTCTATGTGATATACAGTTTAAGAACAACTTTTCCATGTATGGATTATCTGGCTAAAATAACGGGATAGGCATGGTTCTCTCAGAGATCCAGGGGCCACTGGCATAACGTCTTTTGATCGTATAGGCCTGTAGTAAATAATAGGGTCATAACAACTCGCGTCTCCGGTGGAGCTTGTGGACCAAAAAAAAAGAAAGTGTAAAGGAGTCACATACGCTTACTCATTGTTCTCCTAACCCAATGCTACTAACATGCCAATCCATAACACACAAATACCTCTAGTAACCTCTAAAACATGATATTTCTATTTATAGTTATTCTTTATCCGTCTCACGACCTTTACGTACAGGTGGTCAACCTAATACGCAAGTCCGTGTCCTATATGAGACTCACAACTCGTGTAACAAATGTGTCACGGCCCAATGAAACATAATGATGTCTCAAAATCATGGGGTGGTCTCGTAACACTAGGTCAACATGCATAATATAAATAAAAGACAAAGGACGACGCAATCTTCGTTGCACCCAAGTCATTCTTGGATGCACTGTTTTATATAGTAAAATAAATAAAAATAAACAACAACAGATAAATATGCAGCAAATGAATGTAACTAAGCAGTAATGTGGCAAGATATACTTGTCTGGCAAGCAATCTGTGGAGTATGGACGTATAGATAACAAGCACAAGGAACCGAAAGGTAGGGACTCTGAAAGAACGTCTCTGGACGCTGAAATAAACATCACCAACGTCTTCGGAATCAGACATATAGTAAAAAAAAAATCAACTCTTTAGTCCAATTTGGACACAGGGGAAAAAAAGTAATTTTGGCCCAAAGCGGGGTCCACATGTGGGCCACTTTGCACCAAAGTACGTGTTAGGGGTAAAGGTCTCTAAAAGGGACAAATTATAGGTCAAAAAAATCCCAATCGATGATACGAATTCAACGGTATGTCCAATTTTGGATTTCGATGAGCCGATAACAAAATCGCTCATTAAGTCAAACTGTGGGACCCGCAAAACGGTACTTTGGTCAACTTTCTCAAAATTGCTTGAAACTTGGGTCATAGGACCAGCATGATACCACGGATCCGTTGGAGCATGTTTCGTCATGTTTCGATGTGCGATCACAAACTTCTAGGATATTTTGCAAAACATCGATATAGGAAACTTTCGACCGATACAGGTTGATTTCGGCATGCACACACGTCCAAATCAACTTTCACGAAAGTCTACACGTCAGAATATACTATACGCGCCTTTCGGTGCAACTGGTACATAATGAGGTGCTCCATTTTGTCGGGACCCACTCCGTAATGCAAGTTTTCCAAGTTTTTAGAAATAAATTTTTATAATTTTCAACCAAGATTTTCTTGCAAAATTAATGAAATTTATTCTAAAATAATTAGACCGTTTGAATCTAGGTTATATAGGCTTTCTAACATAAAATAAAATTGACGTTTGGTTCAGTAGATGGGAAGTAATTAGCCTTCCAAGTTGCAATTTGGGACAGTTTCTTGTGGGTTTTTGATATTCCGAGAACACTTAAAGTTTGAGAGTTTTGATCGATATTTTCCTAAGTTTTAATACGATCTAAATTAACCCAATTGATGAAAATCCTAGAGGGTCATGTTGTGATCACAACGCAAAAAGTGGTTTGTGAAACGGTGCAACGAGGGAGACAAAAACGTACCTCCAAGTGGGGGTTCTGGGGTCGGCTGCTGTGCGGCGCGGATCGTCCGGTCGGCTGCTGCGTGACGTGGGTCGTCCAGTCGGCTGCGGGCGACGTCCGACGGTGGTGCAACACTTGTGGACGACTAGCAGGAGTAGGGTAGCGGTATTGGAGTTCTGGGGAGAGGTGAGGGAAGGCTGGGGCTGTTGCTCGTAGGTTAGGATTAGGATTTCGTTTGTTTCGAATATATATATATATATATATATATATATATATATATATATATATATATATAAGAGTCTAATTTTTTAAAAAATTATATTTGTACATGAATTTAATTCCAGAAAATTGTATTACTTTAATAATAATAATAATAAAATAATTTAGATAAATATTTATATAAGAAACTTTTTTTAAAGAATTCTAATGTAATTGAGAAAATAAATAAATAAAATAAATAGAAGAATAAATACCTAAAATTATAATTTTAAAATAGGGGTTTTTACACAGGTTTAGAGCTAACACCCGAGGATCAAGCGTACTTCCCCCTGAAGAATGGCTCACACCAGACGGATGACCGCTGAGAGACACGAGTGGATTTTTTTCTTCCATGCTCGTTATTGCATATTTTACTCTTTTGGACGTTTAGCCACCGACACTTGTTAGACACAAATCTAGATATTTAGTTTCCTTTACGTGATTGTAATTAATCAGACTGTAGATGATCATGGTCATATACTTTTGCTATTTCGTTAGCTTCTCATTTTGTATAGATAATTTTTAGAATATTTTGGCAGGACGTTTGGGACATCTTACTTTCTTGTCATATATATATATATATATATATATATATATATATATATATATATATATATATATATATATATATATATATATATATATATATATATATATATATATTCTATGTTAACTATCCTCGTTTGACTGATTGAGACATTAGATGTTCTATGTGACCCTAAGTGACTTGCTTGTAGTATGCACCCCCTTATCTAGTTACAATCGTGACCGCCATACGACGTTATATATCATGTACGGGGGAGCTGCAATGTTCGTCTCCGTATTTCGATACTGGGGCGTGACAATAGTGACAGTCCTAATAATTATGACTGTAAAAAATATTGACAGTCCTTCCAATTGGAAGGACTGTCAACATTGTGACAGTCCTGGAAAAAAATTGGACAACCTGGAGCAATTTTTTCGATGGCAAACTTGTAAATAACTCAATAAAATTTTTGGGCTAGCTTAACTAAGTTTTGTAATGGCTATACTTTTGTCACTATAATACAACAAATATTAACTTTTTTTTTCATGTTTTGGGATGGCATCATGCATGTTCATACAATATCTGATAATATAACTAAATAAAAGTAGGATCGATTCCCGATTTGGGCCACCTAGATAGTCATACCATGTTCATACAATAAAAAATTATGCACACATACAACTTACATTTTTAGTTACGAACATAAGATTCCTCTCTTAAAAAAAAAGTTGTGACATATCTAGCTCCAATTACACTAACAATATTTGGTCGAAGTTGAGAAAAACATATATTTGTCGAATTGTAGCTCAGATCAGACTAAGCGCTCAAGATTCATATTTTTAGTGATGTTGGAAAGAAAATTGTCGAGTTGTATATAAATTTAGTATTATGTTGAAAATAAAGTGAGGGAACTAGCTATAAACATATGGAATTCATCATGGACTTAATATTAAAGTTAAGTGAGGGAACTAGGTATAAACATATGGAATTTGTGAGGGACTTAATATTAAATTTATATTTTAAGACATGAATCAAATCTAATATCATATCTCATGAATCAACTTCGGTTCGAATCTCGTTGCATTTTCGACAAGTATATGGAATCAGAGTCAATGGTTATGAGTCGGATTGGATTTAGCGTTCTAGTTATATATGATGACACGTGGATGATGCATTACTCAATATCAATAAGGTGGTCTAAGAAAGAGACATAAGATTGGTGGAATTATACATGTTTACTCTAGCTTGAACATCTTTTATAAGACGGTATAAGTATGATACCTAAGGTTACACAACTATACAGATTGGTTCAACGGTGGGTTTAAACTCTGGGCCCAAGGTGGAGTATGAGACGTGTGGCTCACTCCCGTTAATGGTGTAATTTAGTGAACATGTAGGCTACACTTAACTACATTGTTTGAATGGGACAAGATTATATGTTGGATAATATGATGGAACTTGGGATCCCCAGGACCACAGATTGGTGTGCATATTGATCGATAGAAGATTAATAGGTTTAATACGTGATCTAACCCTTCAAAGGAAGAATCTAGGGTTCAGGAATTATACCTGAAGTAACGAGAAGAAGGTGAAGGTTTTCAGCAACCTTGATCAGTTAGCGACCCTATAGAAGCATGAAAAATATGCATCCATACGACCCTGCACGCAAAAAAACTCAGAAGAGATCAAGCCGCAGAGTCTCCCTGCGGCCAAGAAAGATGACATCCAAGCGTCCCCAATCAGCCAAAGCAGCTAGGCCGCAGAATGACCTAACGTGGCATCCCGTCAGTAGGATTGTCTCTGACACAAAATCCTGACGAAAAGGATTTTTTGATTTTCTCAAAAGACATGAACACACTAAACGGTAGAAGTCTCACATCAGCACAGAACTTCACTCTCGATGGATGTGCAATGTCACATGTACAACACAACTGGCCTCATGCGACTCCATATATCCCAGGTTCTATGCTGTCACATGCGTCTCTGGCCCCATGTGTCCCAGACTCCATGCGTCCCATGAGACTCTGGCCCCATGCGTCCCAGGTCCCACGCGATCCCATGCGTCTCTGGCCCGATGCGTCACATGCGTTTATGGTTCCATACGTCCCAGACTCCATGTGTCCCATGCATCTCTGGCCCTATGTGTTCCAGACTTTATGTGTTCCATGCGTCTCTGGCCCTATGCATCCCAGACTCCATGCGTCACATGCATCTCCGGCCACATGTATTTCAGACTCCATGAAGACCAAATCTTGTTGTTATGACAAGAGTGATTCTCTCCAACCAAGTGCGGACTATGTGTCAAGCTGACCAAGTCACGCCTACAAAGGACGAAAACCGCCCAAATCTTCAGTAACAGAAAATCCTAACAAGCGCCCACATGGCAGCTTGGCCTGCTTATGGTTACAGCTACACCATGTTAAGAAGGGACATGTGGCACCATCCAGAATCTATACGGCCCAATATATGTGCGCCCAGGGATGACTATAAATAGTATGGTACCATATCCATACAGGGGAGCTATCGGTGAACCTACAGTCAGGCAAGAGAGAAGATCTTCCTCCTCCTGCATCAGATCGTCCACGGAGTAAAGAGAGTTGCTACACTCCTAACCCTCCATCACCACTCCCCAGAAAATAAATTAGTACTTAGATTGTCTGCCTAGGACCTTTTTGTACTCTCTTTTCGTTTGTTAATTAAATCAAGCTCATTTAGAACTTTCGAATTTAATGGCAAACAAGATGATGACTCTGCTGGGGACATCTTTCTTCTCTGATGAGAAAATTGTGGCACAATCAGATGCATCCAGGCTCGGGTCCACTCAAAGGATGTTGGTGGTCCGCTTTGACCAGCAGGCCTTCCAGGACATGCTCTCTGGGGACAACGCGAGTCCTTCTCTAAGGCAAGCAAAGCCCAATAAGGCCCACAGGATGTAGGTAGCAAAGGTCATCGTGCCTCACCCAATTGCGGAGCAGGCTCTCCCTGCCGCAGGGACTGCACATCATGCGTCCACTGCTTATACGGTAGCCTCTTCCAACCAGAAGGGTCTCACCACTTGAAGACCCGCAGTACGTGGGTAGAAAAGGCCATCGCACCTCACCCAACTGTGAAGCTTGCGCTCCTCGCCTCTCTCCATGTTGCCGAGGATGCTCGTCAAACGTCCACCAAGACTGACCATACGGCTTTCGTCTACCGCAGAAGACGCTCAGCACCCGAACTCTGGCAGAGAAAAACACTATGATGCCAGATGTTTGGATCTTGATATGAGTTCTATGCGGCCTAGGAGGAGGCCGCATAAGACTGAATATGCAACACCGGTTCACTGCCACAGGAAGATGGTCGCATATGGCCCGCACAACAGTCGAACCTCTATTTTTGATCGAATCTCACGCAGTGATGACCCTATGTGCCATACTATGAGTGGTGAAAACCCAAACTTGGACTCTTCGTACTACGCGTCTATAGGTGCCAAGTCGAAGAAGTCAACGGCAGTGTGAGCTCGTCATGCTCAAGCAACTGTCCATTTGGCTGACCATCGGAGGCCACCGCTAACTGTTATGCGGGCCCCTGATAAAAAATTGTATAAGACTGACCCGTGTGTCCAGCCCTCAGTGTCAAATGGATAGGTTCCATCTCCAAAGTCTCTCACTGACGACCTGGGGAAAGTTCTTGTACAAACCCTAGATCAGGGAGCAAAAATAATACCCACACACCCGTGCGCTCGGTCTACCCGTGCTCACGAAAAGGGTGCAAAGGTGAGTCAACCCTCGTCTGACTTGTACAATATGATCAATAACAAGCGCAAGGCGAGGGAGGCAGATACGACAGGTAAAGCATCCTCCCCAGGGCATCGCTGTGGCAAATTATTATCAACTGTTGCTGCAATAAAGTGGTAGCATCTACAAGCAGGCAGTCGACATTCCAACGATTATACCTGACGGCACCTATGCAGCAACAATCCAAGGATCACGTGCGAACACCCGAGGAGGATGAGATACTATTTGCCTTATATTACTCTGCTCGGAGGGTCCCTTCCACCATGAGAGAAAAGAAATCCAACACCTCAAGTCCATCAATCTCAACCAGCACGTTGAGAATGCGACTACCAGAAGGACCAGCAGCAGGACCCGCAAAAGATATTTTCCAGGGCACCCGCTCGAAGAAAAAACTCCCAGCCGCTGGGGGTAGTTCTGCCTCAAAACTACTGGGGGTTGCATAAGATGGGGGTAGTCATCCACTGGACCTATACGATAATTCGATATTTCGAGGAGATGAGGATTCCCAAGGAACGGATACTGAAGTCCCTGGGGGTAGCCACCCTCGGAGAGAAGACGTCACCTCTTACGCTGGGGGTAGTATTCCATCAGAGTCCGAACAGGGATGCAACACTACTAGCTCTCCCCGATGACTATTCACTGCAAGAGTCCAAAGCAGAGAGTGCTACGTCAACCATCCCTTCCTACTTGCCTCATATAAGAATGACAGATATGGCAGAGGATGACCACGAAGGCCCCAGTGACCGACAGTGCCTCGAAAGCCTCGAGGCCATGATGCATACTATGAGCGAATCAATGCAAGCCTTGACCCAAGTAGTGCTAGATATCAAGGCAACTGTAGCCTCCCAACCGCCAAGGGCCTCAGGTCAAGACCTTGGAACTAATGCAGATTCAAATGCAACCGCTCCCCCCGTTGGAGGCCGTCATGCTCTACCAGGGTCATCTGGTCCTCCCGCGACAGATGAAGCTAAGGAAGCAATGAGGGAGGTCCGAGAACTTCGAGCCCACATAGATTCCATTAGCAATCGGGACTCACTCCGCGATCTCGGAGTGCAACAGCCATATCCGCTGGAGTGGAGGGATGTACCAAACCCGCCCAAGTACAATTCTATTACCCAATTCATAGAGGTTATTGACCCATAATGAATCTTACACTTTTATGAGTCAAAGTAATACACATTGCATATTCATGTCTGTTATTTTATCTAGATTAAGAGTACAAGCATACATAATAATAATAGATGTGTTTGTTCTCCTATGTAGTCAGTACAAAGAGAACAATCTCAAGTGGTTTTGTTCAATACACACAAAGTGTACTAGTGTAAACATATAGTCAAGATAGACTAATATCAGATTATACTACAACATTACCAATGGTTTGTCCAAATCTATCTTGGTTGTGAACTATTTATATATTCCGCATGGAACTAATAATATAATTTTTTGTGTGACACCACACACCATATCATCTACAATATAGAATATCAGACATTTGCATTAACATTATAACAAATACAACATGCAAACATTTTTCCATATGATTTTTATTTAAAAATAAGAAAATATAGTTAACACAATGTGATGCTTTTATTATATAACACTAACATGATATGATAGGTTTTAATGAATAACATTTGTGACTGGGTCCTAAAAATCTACTAGTTGTTCATAAATACTAATATTGAACAAATTTTAATGGTATCATAAATACTCGAGTGGTTAAAGTGGGAGGTATTTTTCTTGGTTGCATGAGTTCAATTTCTAGGAACGATAGTATTTACAATAAATTTATATTTAAATTTTTTTACGTGTGTGTAATACACGTGCACGTTACTAGTGGTTTCATAAATAACTTACCTCTGAGGAAAGTGAATCTATTTCTCTAATACTAATATTCAAACATTCAAGTTGTTCAGGTTGTCAACTAACAATGTCAACTCAGCGGTAGGTAGTGTTCGCTGCATATGTACGAGTCAGAAGAAAATAACACTATCCTAGCTCGTTCCTTTCAACTTGAAAATTACAATTTATCATAGGTTATACTTTGTTCTCAGATCCGGTTGAACTTGGTTGAGTGATTCAAGTTCGATGGTGTTGCATGGATGAAGATGGCTCAACTGGGGGCTCTTAATTAGGCGTATCAGATCTTCACAAAGATACGCAAAGCCTCCCGCATCAACCATTATACATTCTATCATACGATTGTACAAATAAGTTCAACACAATCGTGATCGAGTAGAGTTATGTCGTAGCACACAAATACGATGGATATACCATTTTTTTGAGTGTTCGTACTTTCTTTTACAGTGACGTATATTCTGACGAGTATTTTGACAAATCCAATGGACAACAAAATAGAATAAAATAAAATCCAATAAGAGTCCTATAAGGATCCAAAATTGCTGACTTGTTGATGTAGCATGTATGGCTACCGGAGCTCCAAAATGCTCACGACTACCTGAACTCGCCGGAGAAAGAATTTCCATCCCCTGCTGCTCTCTAAACCAGTTCGTATTAAAATTAAAATTTTGGCAGGTTTTGATTCATCCTCAATTTGTTTATATATAATGTATTTCTTAGCTAGTGAGGAGATTTATTGTGTGGTGGAAAGAGAGCATTTTTATGAACCAGTCACAAATGTTATTCATTAAAATCTGTCACCTCAACTTCCACATAACGGGAGATTATATCACCCAAATTTTTTGGATAATGAATAACATTTGTATTACAAATATATTTTTATTAATTATATATATATATATATATATATATATATATATATATATATATATATATATATATATATATATATATATATATATATATATATATATATATATATATATATATATATATATATATATTATTGTCGAGGTTGCAAAGATGGACTCAAAACTGTAAGATATTAAAAATTACAGTTTTATCCTGACTCCAACACTCTCCGTTTGTAGATAGCAATCGACGAGAACTTGGATCTGACTACAATTTCAACTGATATATGGATGATTACAAACTGACTTGATGCTTGTAAAATAGAAAGCTATTAAAATTAAATCGAATTTTCTCTTTGCAATTGTAGTTGCTATAATGAGATAGGACTGTTACAAGATCTGGTAGAAGAAAATTACAAAACAAAACTCTTGCTGGGGTGATGAAATCATCATTTCTCAAAGCAAGATTCGCTCTCTTTCGACGATATGCTCCCAGAACCAGTAAGTTCAATTGATGAAGTTCTAGAACGCTTCCTTTTCACCTATATGATGAACTCGAACAGACGAACTCCTTGGACAGAACTTCGTGGAGGAGTGACGACCACTGCGAGTCTGGAACGTAGCAGGAACTCTCTTCTTTCTTTTTTGTTTCGTCTTTCATAAGCGACCAACAAAGGTACTATTTAGAGGAAAAGCTGAAAATTCTAACCCTAATCCAGTCGCCGCCCCTAATCTCGTAAGATTAGGATCAATCAAATTATGACCGAATCCTAAAATATTTAGATAAATTTAAACCGATAATCCACTAATTCTGCCAATCAACGCAATATGTGCGCAGATCCAGCAATCAGCGCAGTCGTGCAGATTGTACAGCTACGCATATCGTGAAGTCACGCAGGCCGCACAATCCAGCACAACTCACGTAGACCGTGTGTCACGTCCCAGAACCAGAATACTGGAGAGCAGGGCAGACAAAGTCAGCTATGTATACCAAAGTACTATATACCCTGAGATACGATCACGACTGTCTAGACATGTGAGGGTTTACTCGACAATCCATCAGGTAATCCTGGGTCAAGAAACCTAGGTGTCTCAATCTCAAGCAAGCAACAAGTTTACAAGATATATGATCATCAACATATAATAGTAAGGCATCCCAAACTATACCTACCCAGATGATCATAAAGCTAGTTACCAAAATAAAGAACTAGCAGAGTACACTGTTACATGATCAGCTCTAGCTATATTCTAGAATATGCTTTACATGTAGATCCGTAGGCTAGAATTTTAAGTCCCAAAATACGAGCTAAACACATGCTTGGTGGCTAAACGCCTCAAAAGAATAATTATACAAGATCAAGTGGGTGATGAAAGAGGAACGCACTCATGCCCCGGGTGCTCCTGGTGTTCGCTATTCTGAGGCAAAAAGTACAGAAGATCCTGCGGTCCGGCTCCGATATCTGGCCATACAAAACTAGTAGGGTCAGACCCCAAAACCACAAGTACCACAAAGGAGCCAAACTTATGAACTAAAACTGGCATGCATACAAATCAGTAAAAAATAGCACAAGGAACAGTTAAATAAGTACAATGCGTAAAATAAAAGTTAAACAGTTCTGGAGTATTTAAAAAAGGACATCTGGAACCAGTACTCCGGTTACTATTTTTGGATCAGTTGTTAATTAAATTAGGACAGGACTAGACTAGACTAAAAATCAAATAATCACGGTTAATCATGCCCTGCATCTTGCTATCATTAGCTAACTAGGGTTATCACAGTCCTAGTTACTAACACATGTAGTTTGAGATTCCTAACAGCCACATACCCTACCGAATATTCGGATTATCTAGACGAACGGGTACATTGTATAGGTTTATCGGGTATAATTATTTTATTATTTTTCTAGTAGTGCAACACTCGTCGGTGTGCTGAAAGTGTTCCCTTACGACGGAGAGCTCCAAATCTATCAGGTGTCATTGAGATACCGAGATTTTATGTAGCCAAAAAATCTCTCTAAATGCTATCTAGATTATTATTCTAGTTATTAGCCTGAACAATTATCAAGGATTCTCGACCATGGTGCTCAGGAATTTGCCTTAGACATGATGCAAGACAGGACAGTAGCTTGACGAGTACAATCAAAATCAACCACGAGGATACATGTCATGCAATACAGGTGCTACTAATAGCCTTAACCATGACAGTTATAGGAATTCTCATGTCATGGGTGGGCTACATCAAGCAACAATCAGGATTATCAGTACATTATCAGAATTATCAGTACAATATCAGGATTATCAGTATAGTATGAGGATTATTAGTCCCATATCAGGATTATCAGTATAGTATCAGGATTATCATTACAATATTAGAATTATCAGTTCCAAGTCAAGATTCATGAGTTCATTTATAGTGTACAATCACTAGATCATGTCAGAAATCAATATCAAGAATGTCATATTCAGAAAATAACCAGGATTAACTAAAATAACGAGATAAAAGAGAACCAGAGAATCATCAAGAGTTAAGCATATTAAAGAGAATACTGGCATACAGGTGCATAAATTATCAATTCAGGATTGACGCATAAAATTAGGCAAAAAAATAACATCAGTGCACAATGGGCGAAAATCACTATTGGCGCACAAATGGCCAAAAAGAGTATTGGTGCACAAATGGCCAAAAATAGTTTTGGCGGACAAATCACTAATCCGGGTAGTTCTGGCGCACTTTGATATAAAAGTGCTCCGAGCAAAAGGTGGCGCACAAATCATACTAAAGAGTACTTCTAGGACCTTGGCGCACAATGATAGAAGTGCGCGAGCCAGGAGCTTGGCGCATAAATCTATCATTGGAGCACAAATGAAAGCACCCAAGCTATGAACTTGGCGTACTTTCATCAAGTATGCCAGTAGTGAGGTTTGGTGTACAAACAAGCGTAGGAAGGTCTTCTAAAAGACAAAAGACAAGTTTTAAGGCATGGCACAACAGTCGAGACAATCCTGCAGTCGAGAACACAATTCATGAGAATGGTCAGAAGTCATTGCTTAGTTATTAAGTAATTACGAAGGGCTATAAAGTGCGCCGTCTGTGGAGAATGCCGCATAGCATGCCAACACAGCAAAGTGCCCCATTCTCCAGAAGCAAAAAAGTGCGCCGGTAAAAAAAGTTTTACCAAAGTACGCAAACTCTGCAATATTTGCAAAGTACGCCAACTTGGCTATTTAAGCAGTGGTGTATATTCTTGATGACTTACAGACACATTCAAAAGTGTGCCAAGTAGGATTGGCGTACTTTTGAAGGAATTGCCATAGTACAAAACGTACGTAGGAGTAGAGAAGTGCAACTAGAGTACTAAACATATCTTGGCGCACTTTCTAAGGAATTTGTGAAACATACACAAGTGCGCTCACTAGAACTTCATTTTATGCGACAAAGGTTTCCTGCGTACTTTTTGTATACATTATAGGCCAACTTTGCATTCTCTAACTTGCTGTTCTTGGGCTCCATGAGCAATCATATTCAAGAAAAGTAAAATCATCAATGAGACAAGTTCTAAGTGTTACCCAAAAATAAAACTGATCAAATAATTAAAATAAGTTATACTAAGAATCAAAACAAGATCCATTATTGTTGCTTCGGTTGGCAAGATGTACTTACCTAAGTCAAGTTCTAGCCTAATACCAACACTACCAAGGTCACCCACAGCCAAGGCCAAGCTCGACTGAAGCTCTCTGCTAGGGAAGAAATGAAGAAGGAAAAAGAAATAAAAGAAAAAAAAGTGGAGGAAAGAGAATAAGATTACTTATATAGGAAGAGCTAGGATTGTAGGCCATTGGATCATAATCCATGTCCCTCACTCGAGTTCATCACAACCATACACCAAGAAAACTAAGGGACCAACGATTCAAAGCATGCAATTAAAAGAAATTTACAAAAATAACCTAAACAATACATGAATGACATAAAGCATGATGTAAGCAATTAAACAATAAATGAGCTAAACATATATAATACGCATATATCAGGTACGTATACTAAATCAGTGAGATGAGCCTCACAACTCTTTCCTCCTTAGAAAATTTTGTTCTCAAAATTTTAATAAGGCACGAGGTTTAACAAGAAAACTATGGAGACATAAAATAAGGTAAGCAAGGGCATACAAGAATCAAGCACAATCCTAAAACAAGACAAGTATGCACAAGACAAGATCAGGGTATGAGATATACAAACAAGTATACCACACGAGTCAAACATATACGGGTATCGAGCACGGATATCATCCTCTCACTCCCAAGTTGACTCATCCGGTGAGTGATGCCCCCAAGCAACTCGGACTAACCGAATAGTTCGGTTCTTGAGAATCTTCTCTCTTCGGTCCAAAATGGATACATCCTCTCGTCATACGAAAGGTCGATACCAACGACCAATTTTGAATGATCCAGGACATGGCTTGAATCCGGTATATACCGTTGTAACTGAGATACATGGAAAATGTTATGTATCTCACGAAGCAACGCCGAAAGAGCAAGGCGATAAGAAATATCTCCCACTAGCTCTAGGATATTGAATGGACCAATATACCGTGGACTAAGCTTTCTCCGCACACCAAATCTGATGACCACTCGGGTTGGCAAAATCCGAAGGAATACATGGTCGCCGACAGAGAAATTAAGAGGTCGTCGATACGAATCGAACCAATGACGCTGACGATCTTGAGCCACCTTAAGATGCTTCCAGACTTGTTTGACTACCTAAACTGTCTGGGCTATCATCTCGGGACCAAGAAATTGCCTCTCACCAATATCATCCTAAGCTAATGATGATCTGTACTTCCTGTCATAAAGTGCCTCGAAGGGTGTCATCTGGATACTTGCCTGAAAACTATTATTGTAGGAGAATTTTATCAAGTATAAATGGTCTTTCTATGAACCACAAAAGTCAAGGATGCAAGATCGAAGCATATCTTCTAGAGTCAGGAACGAACGTTCTGACTGACCATCTGTTTGGGGATGATAAGCTGTACTGAATTTCAGACGGGTACCCAGTCTCTGCTGTAGACTCTGCCAAAAGTGAGATATGAATTTGGAATCTCTATCTGATACGATGCTGATTGGCACTCTATGAAGTCTGACAATCTGATTCATGTACATCCGAGCCAACTGCTATGTAGACTGTCCCACTCTTAAGGGAAGGAAGCAAGCAACGTTTGTGAGTCGATCCACTATTACCCAAATTGTATCTCTGCCAGCTGGGGATCTAGGAAGACCGGTTACAAAATCTATGGTAATATGTTCCAACTTCTATTACGGAATTGATAAAGGTTGAAGAAGTCCTGCTGGTCTCTGATGCTCAGCCTTGACTTGCTGACAAACCGAACATCGGGAGACAAACTGTGCTATCTCCCTCTTTATACCATTCCACCAGAAATACTGATGAATATCTTTGTACATCTTTGTTCCTCCTGGATGAATGGAATACTGTGAACTGTGGGCTTCTAACATAATCTCTTAACGAATATCTCCACTTGGTACACAAAGACGATTACCAAATCGGAGAGTTTCATCATTGTGAATGCTTAGTTATGTTCTACGCTCTGCCTCGTCTTCTGCTCTAAGTCGCTGAAGCTTGACATCCGTTGACTGTGCTGCTCTGATCCATTCTACTATATTGGACAGAACTTGCAGACCGACCATCAATACCGTGTTGCCAGGAAATACTACTTCTATGTCCATACCCTGAAGATATTTTAAAATCTCTCGCTGCGCCATAAGAAATAAGATCCTGCTCTCTGGCTCAAAGCATCTGCCACGATATTAGCCTTTCCTGGATGATACTGAAGGTCAAGATCATAGTTTGTCATCAGCTCTAGCCATCTCCTCTGACTCATGTTGAGATCCTTCTGAGTAAAGATGTACTTTAAACTTTTATGATTAGTATAAATCTCTACTAGATCTTTATATAGGTAATGTCTTTAAAATTTGAGTGCAAAGACAACTGCTGCTAACTCTAAGTCGTGTGTGAGATAATTCTTCTCGTGTGTGAGATAATTCTTCTCATGGTCTCGAAGCTGCCGAGACGTATAATCTATAACCTTGCCATGCTGCATAAGAACACACCCTAGTCATTTTCCTGACGTATCGTAATATACCGTGAAACTACTTGTCCCAACTGTAAGCGTCAAAATTGGTGCCGTAATCAACTTATGCTTGAGCTTCTTAAAAGATGTTTGACATTCATCTGTCCAATCAAAGCGTACATCCTTACGAGTCAATTGTGTCAAGGGTACAAAAATTCTAGCAAAGTCTGACACAAATCTTCGATAATATCCTGCTAGTCCTTGGAAACTATGAACTTCTATAACTGTTCGGGGAACTGGCTACGTCTCAATGACTTCTATCTTCCGGGGATCCACTTTAACTCCTCCTTTAGCAATAATATGTCCCAAGTATAAAATACGATCAAGCCAAAACTCACACTTGTTGTACTTGGCATATAACTTATGTTCTCTAAGGACTTGAAGAACTATGCGAAGATGTTGCACTTGCTCTGGTTTACTTCGAATGTAAACAAAGATATCATCGATGAACAAAACTATGAACTTGTCCAAGTATGGCATGAAAATACGATTCATGAGATCCATAAATATTGCTGGCATATTGATTGATCCAAAGGGCATTACTAGAAACACCCAATGTCCATATCTTGATATGAACATCGTCTTGGGTATATCTTATTCTCTGACTCTGATATGGTGATATCTCGACCGCATATCAATCGTGGAAAATACTGCTGCAATACTAAGCTGATCGAATAAGTCATCGATCATTGACAAGGGATACTTGTTCTTGATAGTTACTGCATTGAGGGTACGATAATCAACACACAAACGAAAAATTCTATCATTCTTCTTCACAAGTAGCATTGGGGATCCCCAAGGCAATCCACTAGCACGAATGAATCCCATGTTTCTCAATTCTTTTATCATCCGGTACAAGACTTCCAACTCTGATGGTGCCATCCTGTAGACTCTCTAACACTGGTGATGTTCCAGGAAGTAGATCAAGGGTAAACTATCTCTCTCTTTCTGGTGGCATGCCTGGAAGCTCTTATGGAAACACATCTGGAAACTCACTGACCACTCTGGAAAATTATAATCCTTCTGCTACTTCCAATCTCATGATTGCTGACGAAGACTCCACCTCTCCTCTAGAAAATAAGAATTCTTCCACTCCGGGGATACGAAAGATAACCTTGCTAGCATGGCAATTTATCGTCATGTATCGGGCACTCAACCAATCCATGCCTAGGATGACGTCATAATCTCCCATAGAAAGCTCTATCAGTCTAGTAAAAAAATATCTCTAGCAAACTATGACGCGACACGAGATATAAACTCTATCTACTCCCACGATACCATTACCAGTAAGTATATTGAGTCTTACTGATAATGATTTGGGTTCTACTCTAACTCATATCATAAATCGTGCAGACATAAAGGAATTTGATACACCATAATCAAACAATACTGAAGCTGAATGAGAGTTAACGAGAATGGTACCTGCCACCACCTCACCTGAAGCTAACTGTTCTTCCACGGTGAGTGCCATATATAATACTCTGTTCCGCTCAAGCGGACTACCGATTCAAACGACAAAGTGCAAACGTCTCGACCTGCCTTGCTCAGCGAGGTAACTCGTTAGAGGCAAGGATATCCAGACTTGGTCCCTACAGGAGTTCGTCTTAGGCTTTCAGAGGCTCGCTCGCAGTATCACTCGACCGAGGCGGATCATCGCTAAGGTGGGTGGCTACGATGAACTTGTCTTTGCTTAGCCAGCACACATAAAATACGTAATGATACATGCTAGTCTCTAGGTGAATCACCCCCTGTATGCTAATAAGAATACAACGCACCTAGCTAAGGGAATAATCCCAACTTGTATTGCGTATGCTAGAACATGGAAATGAAATATTTTTATATGTTCAAACCTTCGCATGTTACCTTTGCCTCGTACAACTGGACCCGCTATGCCTCGAGTAGAACAACACATATGTATATTCAGTAGTGCACTGTTTACTCCCTAACACTGCACAACCCTAGATAACTTCGTTCGGCAAGGCCCCATACGATTTTGCTCGGCTTACCTTCGGGCCCGAGCGAACTTGAATGCTTAAGTTATACAAGTGCATGCTTGCCTGCTTTTATGTATTGACTAGTTTCAATGCTTGCTGTATAACTATGCCAGACCGTGAAACACTTTGCTTGTCATGCATTCATTTAGGTTCTCCTCGGAAGACTACCTGATAGTTATTCCGTGCATGAATAAACCTGAATGTATCCGGGACCGTTAGTTCGCTAAGGCAATTCCTGAACCAGGGAACTTGCACCAATCCTGTGATCCAAGAATCCCTGCTCGTTGAGCAATACTGTCCTGTAGTAAATCAAATGGCTCGTGGAGCCGATACTCAATATTTAGAGTAATCTTGATCATGCCTCAACAAGTTACAAATATATATATATCCTGACTTGAACTTGTTCCATGTAGCTTGTTCTATATATATATATATATATATATCCTGCCCCGAACTTGTTCCTGTACCTGACCTGACCCTGAAGATTAGAGACTTGCATGGTCACAGGACAACTTGGAAACAAGGTTTTAGTTCCGCAGACGGTCGTTGGGGCACTGGCACCGATCTGATCCGGACGGAACTCCTGATAGTCGCCTGCTATAGGACGGAATGCCCTGGGACGTCCTGCTCTATGCGTCGCACGACATTCCGTACTGAGACTAGACCGTCCATTATTGCGCCGTGCCAGTGACCTCATGTTCATATAGATAAGTCATCCTCGCTTAGCGGCTACCCGCGTGCGAGTCACTGCATCACATCGAGAATAACTGAACACCTAAACGATCTTGTTATAACAACACTTGTGCATAAAGAGCACTTAATCATCGTATGCAACACACCTGATATTTTCTGTAACCCGTGCACCCAGAACGGGACCTTGCACTGAAATGCTTGTGTTTGCATATACTTTGCCCTGAATGCTTATACATGTTTGTGCTTGAATTAACTTGTTTTGTCTTGGACAGAAAAGGATTAGTAAGTTGGTAAGTCTCGCCGTGTTCCCTCTTATATCGCACGGCGCACTGCCACACGAGTTAGGCTATTCAAATATTGCATGAAACTGATCCTAAGGCAACTAGAAAGACAACTAAATAGTTGGGCACAAAACTTGTATTACGTGTTTGGATTTGTCGAGAGGGCGAGTAGCCTCCCCACCAGTGCATTCATGTACTGATAACCCACCAGATTACTTGCAGGGTGCGGAAGAACCTCGTTCAGTGCGGATGCCTCCTTCGTGCGTGCTAAGGCGTGGAGTTCAACTCAGAAGCCTTAGAACGCTACGTCCGGAACTGAAGGACATATACAAGATATAATGTTGGAACATCGCCTGAACATCGCCTGAACATTTCCTGTATATCATCCATAAATATAGCCACTTGGCACGCTTTTATGTTTCAGAGAGAGTGCTCGAGCGACTTGTAATCTCGGCTATACGCCGCCTGTAACACTTGTTTCAATATGAATAAAAGAGCTTGCTTTACTCCAACTTGTGTTTCCATGCTTCTGCTATATTGCCGACTCAGTGAACCTGTTACCGATCGCCTATGCGTTCATGATTCCGCTGCACTCGGACAATCTGTGCGACTCTGTGGCTTAGAACTCTTACCGCCAACCAACGAACCACGGCCTTGCACGGGCGTGGCTAACACTCGTGCGGCATCATGCCCGGATGGGTCAAAGCGATCATTTCGCGGGAGCGCTGGCGCGGTAATTCTCGCCTAGCGGGAACGGCCGATTTGCCTGCGGGAGATCGAGGCATGATAGAATGGTATCAGAGCCTGGCTTATATGCCTTTGAACTTTATTTCTAATATCTCTGTTTCGAAAGCTCGTTCATGGGTTATGTGCACACACTCTCTCAATGCCTCAATGGGATGTTCCAAACAATAAGTCTAAATACTTTCAAAGAGTTGCATTTGAATGATATGATTGCCTGTATGAAATTGTGTTACAAGGGCCTTTGTGCCAACCTGTGCTAGTCCTTATGGGATTAGATTCCTGCTAGACTCGTGCCTTATGTGCAACCTGAAATGTCTATACTTGTTTACCCAACTGGTTAGTGCGAAAACGAATATTGCCCGAACAGTTAGCTATGCACTCAGCCTTTCGGCTAAGTTGTGTAGAATATCGTGCACCAAGACCCTTGGTGTAAGCCAGTTATAAAATAAGATTTGGATATCGTTCATAAATAATACAAGTCAGACTTAGAACAAAAATTGATAGAAACTTTATCGGATTTATCGCTTAGGCGAATACTAAGAATCCTGCTTGATTATGGGAAATAGCTCGAACGATAATTCATGTTGGAAGACACAATCAAATATAGTTGCTTGGATGACTATCAATCCCAAACATATATATGAGATTAGATTTTATCAGGCGAAACCTGAGTATCGTGCTAGAATTTGAGGAACGAGTTAGTGAGTAAGCTAACGATAATGCGAGCACCGATTAAGAACTTGATGGAATGACTCAATTTCGAGTGGTGGATGGATCATTTAGAAACGTCCAACGGATCCATAACCCGTGTGATAGTCAGACTGAACGATATTGAGGATAACTATAATAAATGATAAGGCTTATATCGAATAGAAATTCTCAGAAATGGAAACCAATATCTTGGTTAAGAAAAACTTGTTGGAAATTGAGAATCGTGCGAGCGGTTTCAGATTTGAAACAAACAGATTAAACGTGAATAAATATCGCTCAAATAAGTTAACCCGAGAATGGATAATTGGCTTCGAAATATAAAACCTGACTTAGTATCGATAATTTGAAGATAGCATGGATCGATACAAGCAAAGGAATATTAGGTTCCTAGGAATGATATAAGCGATAACAGATCTTGCTTGGAGTTTGGAAGAACGAACTCGATATATGGAAGATATCAGAAAAGTAAGACTTGGGCTGGAATATTTGAACTTGGTTATCGTGGAATGCCAAAAAGTAGACTGTGGAAATATCGAACATTAACGTTGATGTAGGATGATTTTGCAAGACGAACTATAATCACTGCATAAACAGATTTGTCTTGGTGGAGATACAGTTGGATAGAATTAAAGGTTAAAGGATAAGGTGTCTCGATCGTGTCGAAGATAGCCATAACATTCAAACGTTCTTGTCTTGTACGAGCCTAACTCTATGTCGCACATGCGTCACGCCCGGATTAGGACAATTATCCAGCGGGAGAGTTGATGTAATGATCTCACGTCCAACGTGGATGATCGAACTTGCGGGAGACCGAGGCGTGACAACTTATGGATCGTCTTGACTTCTGGTTCGACACGATAAGACGAACTTGGAATGCAAGTGATTGAAAAATGTTTCAATGGATTAGTTAGCCTTGAACCTGAAATAAATCATGTTTGATGGTTTTGTGAACGAATACGTGAATCAGGTTGAACGACTTGGAGAAATAATCTAAGGTTTAGAATTGAATCTTGGCTTGGTGGACTAGGCTTGGAATGGATATGATTCTATCAAAACATAATTGAGGAGATAGAATATGCAAACCACTAGGCTTGTCCTGCAACTTGGATATATATTGAATTTTATTGAACGAACTCGTCCCCCGTGCAAACGAACGTGTTAATGAGAGTAGGTAAATCTGTGCTCGATGTTTAGAAATTTGAGTAAAACGAGCTTGGGTAGAATACCCCATGTAAATGAATAATGGTCTGACCCTAGGAATTGGGGCGAGCATCGTGCGACAAATTTGTACGATGAATCGCGATATGCTTGAACCTGTACCTATGACCTTGTGAGCTGACCTAGTGATAGGCAGACGACCCTTTGCCGAGTGAATGAACCTGTGCTACCTACTTTACCATATTGCTTGTATAAGGCATCACAACTGGGGCAGCAAGACTTAGGGTTAGACTTGGGAATGATAACGTATGCTAAGTTGACCCAAATAGATGGACGCTAGTCGGTATCAGATTGTTCGTGTTTAACGGTAGTGCAAATACTTGGTTGAAATGGAAATGATATGGAAATCAGATTTGATTGACCCTGTTGGAAGTATCCTGGTGATTTATATGGAATTGGATTGAACCCTTAAAATTTTCGCAAGTAGCTTGTCCGATTTCACTATCCCTAAGTTTGGTTGACTGCATGTGTTTGAGGGACGCTTCGAATATGTGCACGATCCAAGACTTAAGAAATGTGAAACTCGAGTGCTAAGACTTTGCTATCGCTAAGTTGGTTGACATGCATGTGTTTGAGGGACGCTTCGAATATGTGCACGATCCAGACACGCGATATACTGATCTCAAATGCTAGTGCAAGTGAAAAATCCTCCTGAACAAGCATAACGACTTGTATAAGTTTGTCTCAGCCTTAGATCGCTATCCAAGATCGATTGAAATGTGCCTCGTGCTAAGAAACTTGTCCCGCGCCAAGGCGCAAATGAGACTGACTCAGTATACACGCAACACGACGCAAGCATCGAGTAGGGGATTGTGTTCCAATGGATCTAGTGGTACCGATAGCTACGCTTGGGCTAGATTCGAAAATTCGATAGTATGGCTTGCCCTCAGGAAGTCTCGAGGACGAGACTTTTTCTGAGTGATGGATAATGTAATACCCCATTTCGCTCAAGCGGACTGCCGATTCAAACGGCAAAGTACAAACTTCCCGACCTGCCTTGCTCAGCGAGGCAACTCGTTAGAGGCAAGGATATCCAAACTTTGTCCCTACAAGAGTTCAGCTTTGGCTTTCAGAGGCTCGCTCGCAGTATCACTCGACCGAGGCGGATCATCGCTAAGGTGGGTGGCTACGGTGAACTTGTCTTTGCTTAGCCAGCACATATAAAATACGTAATGATACATGCTAGTCGCTAGGTGAATCACCCCCTGCATGCTAATAAGAATACAATGCACCTAGCTAAGGGAATAATTCCAACTTGTATTGCGTATGCTAGAACATGGAAATAAAATATTTTTATATGTTCAGACCTTCGCATGTTACCTTTGCCTCGTGCAACTGGACCCGCTATGCCTCGAGTAGAACAACACATATGTATATTCAGTAGTGCACTGTTTACTCCCTAACACTGCACAACCCTAGATAACTTCGTTCGGAAAGGCCCCGTACGGTTTTGCTCGTCTTACCTTCGGGCCCGAGCGAACTTGAATGCTTAAGTTATAAAAGTGCATGCTTGCCTGCTTTTATGTATTGACTAGTTTCAATGCTTGCTGCATAACTATGCCAGACCGTGAAATACTTTGCTTGTCATGTATTCATTTAGGTTCTTCTCGGAAGACTACCTGATAGTTATTCCGTGCATGAATAAACCAGAATGTATCCGGGACCGTTAGGTCGCTAAGGCAATTCCCGAACCAGGGAACTTGCACCAATCCTGTGATCCAAGAATCCCTGCTCGTTGAGCAATACTGTCCTGTACTGAATCAAATGGCTCATGGAGCCGATACTCAATATTTAGAGTAATCCTGATCCTGCCTCAACAAGTTACAAATATATATATATATATATATCCTGACTTGAACTTGTTCCATGTAGCTTGTTCTATATATATATATCCTGCCCCGAACTTGTTCCTGTACCTGACCTGACCCTGAAGATTAGAGACTTGCATGGTCACAGGACAACTTGGAAACAAGGTTTTAGTTCCGCAGACGGTCGTTGGGGCACTGGAACCGATCTGATCCGGACGAAACTCCTGATAGTCGCCTGCTATAGGACGAAATGCCCTGGGACGTCCTGCTCTATGCGTCGCACGACATTCCGTACTGAGACTAGACAGTCCATTATGGCGCCGTGCCAGTGACCTCATGTTCATATAGATAAGTCATCCTCGCTTAGCGGCTACCCGCGTGCGAGTCACTGCATCACATCGAGAATAACTGAACACCTAAACGATCTTGTTATAACAACACTTGTGCATAAAGAGCACTTGATCATCGTATGCAATACACCTGATATTTCCTGTAACCCGTGCACCCAGAACGGGACCTCGCACTGAAACGCTTGTGTTTGCATATGCTTTACCCTGAATGCTTATACATGTTTGTGCTTGAATTAACTTGTTTTGTCTTGGACAGGGAAGGATTGGTAAGTTGGTAAGTCTCTCCGTGTTCCCTCTTATATCGCACGGCGCACTGCCACACGAGTTAGGCTATTCAAATCTTGCATGAAACTGATCCTAAGGCAACTAGAAAGACAACTAAATAGTTGGGCACGAAACCTGTATTACGTGTTTGGATTTGTCGAGAGGGCGAGTAGCCTCCCCACCAGTGCATTCATGTACTGATAACCCACCAGATTGCTTGCAGGGTGTGGGAGAACCTCGTTCGGTACGGATGCCTCCTTCGTGCGTGCTAAGGCGTGGAGTTCAACTCAAAAGCCTTGGAACGCTATGTCCGGAACTGAAACACATATACAAGACATAATGTTGGAACATCGCCTGAACATCGCCTGAACATTTCCTGTATATCATCCATAAATGTAGCCACTTGGCACGCTTTTATGTTTCAGAGAGAGTGCTCGAGCGACTTGTAATCTCGGCTATACGCTGCCTATAATACTTGTTTCAATATGAATAAAAGAGCTTGCTTTACTCCAACTTGTGTTTCCATGCTTCCGCTATATTGCCGACTCAGTGAACCTGTTACCGATTGCCTATGCGTTCATGATTCCGCTGCACTCGGACAATCTGTGTGACTCTGTGGCTTAGAACTCTTACCGCCAGCCAATGAACCACGGTCTTGCACGGGCGTGGCTAACGCTCGTGCGGCATCACGCCCGGGTAGGTCAAAGCGATCATTCTGCGGGAGCGCTGGCGCGGTGATTTTTGCCTAGCGGGAACGGCCAATTTGTCTGCGGGAGATCGGGGCGTGACACCATAGCCTAGCCTCGTCCTCTCGGTGCTGGTCCTCTCTGCGACGGACCTCCTTACCTGGCTTGTACTTGAGCTTGGACATGCGTATACTGTTGTGGGCTTTGATGCTGAATACTTGAGATTGGGTCGACAAAGGCCTCGGACCCTGGTTCTGCTGAACCGATATTGGAGCCCTATACTGGGGTCCTGCTGGGGATGATGATGATGAACAAGTACTATATGAGCAAGTTTCCACTCTGTGGCCTGGTGCTCCACAAGCTAAGCACAACCCTTGTGCTCTACGACACTCTGAGATCACGTGTCCTGGCTTTCCACAATGAGAACACCTTATCGAGGATGGCGTCCTTTGCTGCTGAGTTCGAGTTGGTACCGTTTGTTAAATTGAGGCTGTTAAAATTGGTCTCATTGGAGATCCGATAGTTAAAGCCCTAACTGTCGGGGATGGTGCCTAAGACTGGTTATAAGAACCGCCTGAGGTATGGTATAGAATCATGGAAAATCTAGCTTCCATGCACTCAAACAAAAATGTGTCCCAAGGCCGACTCAGAAGAAATAAGGCCGCAGAATGACCATGCGGCCATGAAAAAATAGCATCCATGTGCCCCAAATATTGGCCGTGTAAAGGCCTGACACAAAGATTATGTCTGACACAGAATCCTAACAAAAATAGTTTTTGGACGCTTCAAAAAATGTCAGCACACTAAGTGACAAGAATCTTTCGTCAGACTAATAATAACTCCTGACAGGCGCACAGCGCGATGTGTACGAGGCCACATGTGTCCCAGAGTCCATGCGTCTCTAGCCTCATGTGTCCCAGACTCCATACGTCCCATGTGTCTCTGGCCTCATTCGTCCCAGATTCCATGCATCTCCGGCATCATGTGTCCCAGAGTCTATGCGTTCTATGTGTCTCTGGCCGTGCGTTCCAGACTCCATGTATTTTATGCGTCTCTGGTCCTACGCGTTTCAGACTCCATGTATCCCTGACTCTATGCGTGGCAAGGTTCCCTGAGATAAAATCTTTTTGTTACAACTAACGTGATTATCTCCAACTAAATACAGGACACATGTCAAGCTGACCAAGTTACGCAAACAAAAGGTGAGAACCGCCCAGATACTCCGCAACAACAAATCCCAGAAAATGCCTAAGTGGCAGCTCGGCCTGGGCTCAACTACATCCTGTTAAGGATGAAGTACATGTGGCAAACTGCCCATCGAATGCGTCTATAATTTCAATCGCATTATGTTGAATGAGTCCCCTGCGACCATCAAACAGAAGCATATACAGCACCTATATCCCATCACCATGATAGCTATAAATAGAAGAAACTTGGACGTTCCGGGGGGGACAAGATTTTTTTTGCTTCAGAGAGACTATACCTTTCCAGACGAGCTACGTACGTGCACACAAGCTTGAGAGAGAGAGAGAGAGAGAAGAGAGAACAGAGCATCCCTCATTCACTCGTTGGACCGTCAACAGAGTAAAGAAGTCGCTGCAGTACTCGATCTCTATCGTCACATTACCCATATTAAATATTTTACTTAGATTTTCTTTTTAGGACTTCTTAGTATGTTTTGTTTGTTATTAAACAAAGGTTTTTTAAACTAGATTCAATGGCAAACAAGTAGGCGACTCTGCTGGGGACCTCCTTCTCCTCGGATGAGAAGGTCGTGACGCAGTCCGATGCGTCAAAGCTGGGTTCGACCTAGAGGATGCTAGTTGTATGCTTCGACCAGCAAGCCTATGAGAAAATACTCTCTGAGGGAGGCACTTCTCCAAGGCTGCCAAAGCCTAAGAAGACCCGCAGGACATGGGTTGCAAAGGCCGTTGTGCCTCACCCAATTATGAAGCACGCACTCCCCATCTCTCTTTCCGTAGCAGGGACCGCACATTATGTGTCTACCTCTCATGCGGCAACCTCTTTTAACAAGAAGAGTGATCAGCACCTGAAGACCTGCAGGATATAGGTTGCAAAGGCCGATGTGCCTCACCCAACTGTGGAGCATGCTCTCCCCATCTCTCTCTGCCACAGGGATCGCACATTATGCATCCACCTTTCATGCGGCAGCCTCTTATGACAAGGAAAGTATTCAGCACTTGAGTTCTGTCAATGGAAAATACTACAATGCCAGGAGTTCGAGTACTAAGACACATTCCATGCGTTTATCATTATAGCATATGTTCCATCTTTGACAGAATCTCATGCAACATTGACTCCAAGTGCCTTGCTGTGAAAGGGGAAGATATGAACTCGAACTCTTTATACTACCCACCGGTGCGTGCTACGACGAAGAAGTCTAGGGCAATGCGACCTCGCCAAGTTCACTCAATTGCTCATTCGATCGACCGTCAGTAGGTGCCGCTAACTGTAATGCATGCCCTTGATAAAAAGTTGTACAGAACTAACCTATGCATCCAGCCCGTTGTGGCAATTAGACAGGGCCAGTTTAAAGAGTCTTCCATTTACAACCTGGGGCAAGTTCTTGTATGAACCCCAGGTCAGGAAGCAAAGTTAATACCTGTGCACCCGTGTGCTCTTTTTACCCGGGCTCATAAGGAGGATGTAAAGGTGAATCAGCCCTCGCTTGACTTGCTCAACGTAATCAACCACAAACGCAAAGCGAGGAAAACAACTGCGGTATATAAAGTGTCTTCCTCAGGGTATCACTGTGCCAACATTATCATCAACTGTTCCTGTAACAAAGCAGCAGCACCCACAAAAAGGCTGCCGGCATTTCAGTGACTGCAACCAATGTCACCCACGAGGTTACAACCCGGAGTACAAGTGCAAGCACGAGACAATCTGGCATTCTAAGAAGACAGAGATTCCCAAGGAACAAATACTGAGATCCCTGGGGGTAGGCACCCTCGTCAAGAGGATATTGCTTCCTACGCGGGGGGTTGTGTTGCCTCCGAGTTCATATAGGATGTGACACTACCTACTTTTCCAGATGACTATTCATGACAAGAGTCTGAGGCTTAAAGTGCGACGTCCACCGTCCTATCCATTTCTTCCCATGTGAGAACGATATACATGGTAGGGGATGATCACGATGGCCCCAACGATCGACAATGCCTCAAGACCCTCGAGGTCATGATGCAAACCATGAGCACATCAATACAGGCCTTGACTTAAATAATGCTGGAGATCAAGGCAAATATAGCCTCACAACCAACAAGGGCCTCTGGTCAAGCAGGCCTGGACCCCAAGACAAATGGGGATTCAAATGCAACTGCTCCACCCATCGACGACAATCATCCCCTATCTGGATCGTCTGCTCCTTCCGCAATCGATGAAGCTCGGGAAGCAATACGGGAGGTACGGGAACTCCGGGACCACCTAGAAACAATGGGCAATCGGGACTCATTACGCGAGCTCAGGATCCAACAATCGTATCCCCTCGAGTGGAAAGATGTACCGTACCCTCCCAAGTATAAGCCCTTTAACTTAACTCTGTTTTATGGGAGACATATCCCCGTCAATTCATGAGTTATTTCAAGACGGTAACGGGATATCTGCCTCACAACGATGGCCTCTTAACCAAGTTCTTTGTCGGGGCATTATTTGGAATAGCCTTCGATTGGTTCTGCAGCCTCCAGGATAACTGTATCTTGTCGTTTGACGATCTCAAAGGTCTTTTTCTCGCTCAGTTCTACGACGGAGAAAATAACAAGATGATGTCCTCTCTAATGGATATCACGCAAAGAGAGAAAGTGTCTATACGGGAGTACATCGAGCGGTATAGGAAAGCGGCACTAAAGTTACCCCCTAGTAACCCTGAGTCCACACTAATGGACACCTGTCGGAGAAATGTTTTTTCCACAGTCAGACTCTAGATGGGCGACTCTCAGTTTAAAGATTGGACGGCGTTCATCATAAATAATGTCGGTACTGAGAAGAAGGTGAAGGACGCCCGCTTCTTGGGAATATAGATCCCCGTCGCTGATGATAGGTGAAAGTGCCCTCACAACAGCAGCAGCAACAGTGGCAATAGCGCCCGAGATAGCAAGGGAAAGCAGGCTCTTGTGGCCAATATAACCAAGAAGCCCGAGCAAAAGTCCGTAGAGGCCCCAAAATCGAAGGAAATTTATTCCTTAGAGGATGATGAAGGGAAACAAGCTTCGGCTCCTCGACGTAAAGCGTCATGTGGAGGTAGTCGATGTGAATAATCCAAAGTACCGCCACTATCATCGATACGTCCACCATGTAACACGGGATTGCTATACACTGAAGCGGTAAATCCAGTGTCTGCTCGACACCAAGGCTCTCACATTGGACTTCGATGACAAGACAGTTGTCGTAAACATGATATCTCTCCATTTTGGCAACTTTTCGACGATGGAAGCCCATGACGGAGTAATCCCGATCCCCCGGGAAACAATAGAAGTTGTCAATCTCCTGCCAGCTCATAACCAAAAAGTAGGTTGATACCTCTCACCACATCACAGAAGAAGGTCATATGGGTCCATCCAGATCTTGCTCCAGACTTGATGCAGCAGACAACACCTTCTGCCACCAAGTCCAAGGATAAGAAGTCCAAATCCGGCCACACGATTTCTATCCCTTGCGAAGAAGCTATAACAAGAACAATAAGGTTAGGCTTGGCATACCAACGAGAGTATGACATCCCTGACGATGGTGCGCTCCCAATCTCCGCATCCGATCTGGGTCCATCCCTATCTCTGGTAGCGGACAAGTCCAAGCAGAAAGAAACTTGCTTCGACAAATCGCTGCATAAAGATACATCTCAGGGGCTGGAGAAGACCTACAACTTTGACATCTTGGCACAACTAGCTAATACTTCAGCGAAGTTATCACTATTCGAGCTTCTCCGACTCTCCAAAGGCACTCAGGTTGCTCTAAGTGAGGCATTGGAGAATGCCGACACCTACCTGGCACAAGTTAAGCCGCCAGCTGAGGATCATGATGCATACCCTCACTGAAATAATATGATGGAGGCGATACCCAACATCACGTTCTCCCAACAAGATATATTGCTGAAAAACAATCGGCACGACCGTACTCTGTATTACATAGGGTACATCGGTGCCATCATGGTGGAATGGATGCACATCGACCCTGGCTCGTCAATCAGCATCATCTTACAAAATCTTCTCCAGACCTTGGACATCACGATGCATATCCTGACAGCAACAAATACTGCCATCAGTGGCTTCAACACTGGGAGGAGCTATCCTCTGGGCAAGATTCGCTTGAAATGTCACAACGGCGACTTAAAAATAGAGGTCACCTGCTATGTCACAGACGTATACTTATCCTACAACGTCTTATTATGTCATACCCCGGTTCCATAGGTAAGGAACCGAGTCACGTGGCAATGGCCAGCAGCGCACTTCGGCGGGCATCCCAATCTAATGGGCCCGTCGGAGTACACTTAAGCTATAAGGTAAAATGAATAACCCAACACATAACACATAAATAGTCAATCTAAATCTCATCCACAGGCAGCAATATAAGAGCACAAAAGAGGTAAACACAACAACTAAAGTGCAGAAAGGAAATGTCCAAGATAAGTATCAAGTACAAATACTAGAGTAGTCACACGGGAACAAACCCGCTAGTAAAATAATACTGGAATGAAAGTAAGCAATAAGATAACTTGGAATGGCATCAGGTAACTAGGTAATGATACCGTCCCAAGGAAAGAGTCACTACCAGCGATCAGACGAAGTCCTCAGGGATGACTTCATCCTCGGCAGTGAGTACAACTGCTGGATAGATGCCCGGTTCGTACTCCTCCGGGTAATCCTCGTCTCCTACACCTGGAAGGAAACCAGGACCTCAGAGGGACATAACAAGGTACAAAAATACAGCAATGCCAAGTAAAACAGAAAGCACAAGTGCAACAACATGGTACTCTATCATAACCAAACAAGTGCGACACAGTTTGAAGACAATGTTCGACGCGTGGGCTATCTAAAATAAAATCGTAGCTCCGGACACGAAAATACACGGGACGTACCGCAGCTCCGGGCAAAGAGTCACACGGGTTATACCACTACACTAGATACATGATCACTACATAGATACTACATAAATATATAAGCGCGTGCAGAGGAGCTCAAACGTCTAGTAACTGTCTTCCCCTTCCCAAGCGGTCAACGATTGTGCGCTGAACCTGAACCTCTATCTACAGTCTCGACACATAAAAATAACTCGACAGACGCGACCCTAAGGTCATCCCAGTCTCTGGTCATGATGTCAGTATCAGGATACAGGAGTCTGGCATGATCACAGTGTATGAGTGTGTCCTGGGGTATCGATGTACTCAGGTACGTGCATCGAGGTTCTACGAAGCATCTAATAATTATTCTAAGACGTTACGACGAACGTCAACACCCGGTTGTGATCCGGACATGAAGTATCGAACGTCAACATAAATATGCGCACAATGTACATAAAGAACAACAAATATCTGAAATCTGAAATACAGGGTGGCAAGGTACACTTGCCTACGTGCGGTTGCTGATGACGGGGTCCCGATACTACGCCCAAGCCCTCAGGTCCCGCAGTACCTAGAGATGAGATACAAACTAAAATTAATAATCTATTCCACATCAAACAGGGTTGCGACACACATCTACACCTAAACTCAGTCTCAATCTCAAAATAGTTAACTACTAATTTCACAATCCTCAATCTCTGATCCTTGATCCGAATAATACCTATCTCAAAATCATTCACCTGTATAATATCATCAGACCCAATCCTCAATCCCCAATATTCATCATGATGTTTTTCAGTAGTTCAAGTCATGATCATCCTCAGATTTTACCTTGGTATTCACCGACATTAATATGCACGTTTAAATATATCAACCTTGAATAAGATAAATATTAATCATTTAAACCCTCGATGAATAAATCATAGTATTATTTCGCAATAATTTAATTTGTTCAACAATATTAATCAATGGTGCATACATAAATTGCAATGCCCTAACATCTCAATGTATCTTAATACCTTAAATATTACCCTTGCAATTTCCACCCATGCATATAGTTCATAACCTTCTTATATTATCCCGACACATAAACAACAATCCATGTATTCTCATACCCTATCTCATGTTTATCCATTTATTTCCATTTTAATATACTTATGACGAATAAACCCCAAGTTCACCATTAAACCCTAATTACCCATTAATAACACATGATTATTTATACTACACTATATCTACATAACATTATTTAAACACAAACCCTAGCTAATATACACAAAACCATATATAACAACAATCCTAACTAAAACACAACACAATATATATCAATATAGGGAGGGGGAAATTGGTATACCTCGACGGCGAGGTAGCGGATCGCTGGCCGGAGCGAGGTGGTGCAGGGGGGTGACCGGAGTGCGGGCTGCCGGATGGGGGTGCACAGCCTGTGGTGGTGGTGGTGAAGCCTGTGGTGGTGGTGGCGAAGCCTGTAGTGGTGATGGTGGTGGTAATGGTGGATCTTGTGGTGGTGGTGGTGGTGGTAGTGGTAGTAACTGGGAGAAGGTCGGATGGGGGAGTAGGCCGGAGTGAATAGGTCAGATGGGGGAGTAGGTCGGAGCCGCTGCGGGGGGGGGGAACCGTGCAGGCCGGAGCTGCGCGGGTGCGGTGGTGCACAGCTGGAGTCGGGGGAACTGTACAGTGGAGTCAGGGGGACCGCATAGGCGCCGAAGTCGAGAGAAGAACTGTGCTGGAGCCGTTGGCAGTAGGCAGGAGCCGCCGGGGGTGCTCAAACTGGCCGGAGTTGAGTCAGTCGGTCGGCCGGTTGGGTCTTCAGGAAGAAGAAGGAAGAAGAAGAAGAAATAAAGAAGAAGAAATGTAGGGAAAATAATATGGAGGAGGGAGGAGAGAGAGAGAGAGGGGGGTTTTCAATGCCTAGGGATTAGGGCCGGCTTGGGAGAAGTGAGGGGTGATGTTGATGTTTTATAGGGAGGTGTGTGAGGGATGTGTGGTGGGGATATTCTCATTTAAATTGGAGGGCTAGGATTTAACATGGAGGATTAGGTTTCTCCATGCAAAGGAAGGGAAAAAAATATTGACTAGGTCAAAGAATGGTAAGCTCTCCATTTGGTCATGGCCAATAAGGTGAGGACACCTAAATTAATAAATTGCAACTAAGTCCCTTAAATTCGGGAAATTGCACGAACACATGAAATAATGCAAAAATTATGGGAAAAATGGTGTTTGGTGATTTGCATGGTGAGGGGGTGTTATGTGTTTGGCATGGATTAAATTAAATGGACATTGTGATTAATTGGGGATTAAAATAGGATTAGACAAAATTGCTATCCCCGATTTAAATAGAATTAAAGTGTCTCGTGCTTTTAAATTAAATGGGGGCACTTGGGATCAAAATTTGGAAACGACACAAAGGTTAAAAATGGTGGGGGCTTGGAGTCAGTCTTGGACCCTTTAGTTGGTCCGGCTCAACGGGTTAAGTTGGTATCTCAAAATTGATGGTAACGACACAGGAGTCCAACACGAAATTAAATATGGAATTTAGGGTACGGGAAATTGTGCGATTAATTTAAGGCACAACGAATTTGATTTTGTGTGACGGAAAGGTCCAGTGCCTAAATTGGCGAGTCAAGTCAGAAGTACAATAGTCCGACGAAATTTATGGGCTGATATTGGGATCCGAATAATTAAGCAATTATAGGGTGCGCCAAGGGTTTAATTAAATAAAATAACAGACAACTCTACTCTAAACCTCAACAGACGCTGCTAATCCAAAATTTTCCAAATCCAAACCTGACTATCTATAGAATTAATCGAGGGGTTTTACATTCTTCCCAACTTAGAAAAATTTTGTCCCCAAAATTAAAAGTAAAGCACGATAATAGCTAAGAGAATTTTAAAACAACTAGTAATCAAATACCGTACGTAAATTTGTACCCTGCTCCTCAAATAAGTACGGGAACCGCTGCCGAATAGAATCCTCGCGCTCCCAAGTAGACTCGTCTGGTGAATGGTGCTTCCATGCAACTCTGACCAGTCGAATAGTCTGCCCTCTCAAAGTCTTCTCGCTGTGGTCGAGGATCTTAACTGGCTGCTCTACGTAAGACAGACTGGGCCCGACTGTAATCTTCGAATGATCAAGCACGTGGCTAGGGTCTGCGACATATCTCCTCAATTATGATACGTAAAATACGTCATAAACTCCCTCTAATGATGGAGGCAATGCAAGACGGTAAGCCACTTCGCCAACTCGTTCCAAGACGTCAAATGGCCCGATGTACCTCGGACTCAGCTTGCCTCTGCCTCCGAATCTGATGGTACCCCGAGTAGGCGATATCCTCAAAAACAGATGGTCACCCTCCTTGAACTCCAATGGTCTGCGGTGCGCATCTGCCCAATGTTTCTGTCTGTCCTGTGTTGCACGCAGGTGGCTCTGAATCTGCTTGACCTTCTCCACTGTCTGTGTTACCAACTCTGGACCAAGTATCTGACGCTCTCCCACGTCACTCTAATAAACTGGCGACCTGTATTTCCTACCGTACAGGGCCTCATAAGGTGCCATCTGTATGCTAGCCTGGTAGCTGTTATTGTAGAAGAATTCTACCAAGTGTAGGTAGTCCTCCCAAGATCCTCCAAAATCAATCATGCACGCTCTCAACATATCCTCTAATATCTGTATCGTGTGCTCTGACTGTCCATCAGTTTATGGATGATATGCAGTGCTGAACTTGAGATGAGTTCCTAGGCTCTCCTGCATACTCCGCCAAAAATGTGACGTGAATCTGGAATCACGATCCGATATGATGCTGACAGGCACTCCATGTAGTCGTACTATCTGTCTCATATATATGTCAGCTAATATCTCTGTGGATTTCCCAACTCTGAAGAGCAAGAAATGTGCAGACTTGGTGAGTCTGTCTACGACAACCCAAACTGCAGGGCTCCACGGGAATCATGTGACGAAGTCCATGGTAATGTGTTCCCACTTCCACTCGGGAATGGGAAGCAGCTACAACAATCCTGCAGTCCTCTGATGTTCAGTCTTGACTTGCTGACAAACTAAATATTTTACCACGAATCTTGCAATCTCTCTCTTCATCCCATGCCACCAGAAATGCTGCCTCAAGTCTCGGTACATCTTCGTACCCCCGGGATGTATGAAATAAATCGAGCTATGTGCCTCAGTCATCAACTCTTGGCGTAGCTCGCCACTCGGAACATATAGGTGATCTCCATACCTCAACTTTCCGTCTTCATGAATCCTGAGTCCCGTCTGCATGCCGGCCTCTGTCCTCTCTCGTAGACGTTAAAATCTCGCATCTGTAGGCAGGGCTGCCCTGATCCTCTTAATCAGTGTAGACTAACCTTGAGACTGGCCATCTGTCTATCCATGCCTGGCAATACAATCTCTATCCCAATCTCCTGGAGATCCTCTAGCAATTGCCGTTGAGTCGTCAAAAAGTATGACATGGGCTTCCTGCTTAAGGCATCTGCTACGACATTCGCCTTGCCAGGGTGGTACTGCAACTCAATGTCATAATTTGTCATCAACTCTAGCCAGCGCCTCTGCCTCTTGTTGAGCTCCTTCTGCGTGTAGATGTACTTCAGGCTTTTATGATCTGTGTAAATCTTAACACGCTCACTATAAAGGTAATATCTCCATAGCTTTAGTACAAATATCACTGCAGCTAGCTCCAAGTCATGCGTCGGATAGTTCTTCTCATGAACTCTCAGCTGTCTCGATGTGTAGGCTATCACCTTGCTGTGTTGCATCAGTACACATCCTAATCCGCTCCTAGACGTATTACTGTATACTACAAATGCTCCTGATCCTGAAGGTAGTATCAAAATCGGTGCTGATGTCAGACGCTTCTTCAACTCATCGAAAGCCGCCTGACACTCGTCGGTCTAGATAAACTCCTCGCCTTTATGCGTCAGTCGCGTCATAGGCTCAGCTATCCTCGAGAAGTTTTTCATGAACCTCCGATAATATCCGATAATTCCGAGGAAACTCCTAACCTCTGTAACTGATGTAGGGGTAGGCCATGTCTCAACTGCAGCTATCTTCTCTGGGTCAACTGCTAGTCCTTCTCCGGTGATTATGTGCCCCAGAAATGGTATTCTATCCAGGCAAAACTTATATTTGCTGAGCTTGGCGTACAGCCTCTCATGTCTCAGCATCTCCATCACGATTCTGAGATGCCTCTCATGCTCCTCCTGGTTCTTGGAATATACCAAGATATCGTCGATAAATACCACCACGAACTTATCTAAGTACTGGTGGAAGACATTGTTCATCAAACACATAAATACAGCAGGCGCGTTGGTTAAACCAAACGGCATGACTAAAAACTCATAGTAGCCATACTTCGTCCGAAAGGCCATCTTCTGGATGTCCTCTCTCCATACCTTGATCTGATGATAACCGAATCTGAGATCGATCTTCGAGAATACACATGCACCACTAAGCTGATCAAACAAATCATCGATGCGCGGTAGTGGATACTTGTTCTTTATCGTTACAGCATTTAGCGCCCTGTAATCGATACACAAGCGTACCGTCCCGTCCTTCTTCGGTACAAACAGAATGGGTGCTCTCCATGGAGATACACTAGCCCGTATGAAACCCTTATCTAAGAGATCATCTACTTGGACTTTCAGCTCAACCAACTCCTTCGGTGCTAGTCTGTAAACGGAGGAAGTAACTGGCTCGGCTCCTGGAGTCAACTCTATAGTGAACTCAATCTCTCTGTCAGGTGGCAGTCCTGGGAGATCCTCTGGGAACACATCTCTGCAATGTGTGTCGCTAGGGTAGGTTGGACACCATGCTCTCGGGCTTCCTGAAGAAACTCAAACTCTGGGTGATCTGGGGGTCTAAAGATGACACAACCACGACGGCAATCTAGCGTTGCATGGTATTGGCTCAACCAATCCATGCCTAGGACAATGTCATAGTCCGGCATGGAGAAGACCAGAAATCGGACGCGCATCTCTCGCCCGCAGACAACTACTGAACATGATCTACAAGTGTTGCTAACGGGTACTATTCCACCTCCCGTAAGAATCCTCTTGACCTTCGGAAGGGGTGCGGTGGCTATTCTATGGGTAGCCACAAAACTAGCAGCTATAAAAGAGTGTTTGGCGCCAGAATCAAATAGGACTAATGCTGGTAATGAAGCTACTAAGATAGTACCTGCGATCACTTCTCCGGTTGTCTCTGCCTCCTCTACAGTCATCGCGTAGGCCTGACCATGTCTCGGTGCTGGTGCCCTTGGCTGATGTCGAGCCTGGTGGAACTGATCTGCCTGTGGGGCCAAGGGTGGCCTCCTCTGATTTCCCCTGGTGCTGGTGGTCATTGTGCTCCAGCTCTTGCGTAAGGCGGCCTCAGTCCATGAGGCTGCTGATAAGGCCTTGGTGCTGGCAGGGCTAGCCGATGAACCATCTGTGCTGGAGATCTCTGGTCTGGGCAATCTTGGACTGTATGCTGGTCTGACACACATCTCAAACAAGCGCCCAGTCTCCGTCGGTAGTCCCTCAATAAATGTCCCTTCTTGCCGCAATAATGGCATATGGGAATGACAGCTCCCTGCTGTGGTGCTGCTCTCTGCTGCTGCTGCTACTGTACTAGAGGACACTTCGCATGTCCTCCCTGCAGGGCTCGAACTGCTGAGGGCTTCAGGCTGGCCTCCATCTTGTTGATGCGGTCCTGGCGTCGTGCTGCTAGCAATACCTCAGAGTAAGAGGTGGGAACTATGGACCCGATAAACCTCTGGGTCTCAAAACTAAGGCCCTCATAAAACTTTTTGACCTTCGCCTCCTCAGTGGAGATCAGGTACGGTACAAACCTACTCAGGCGGAGGAACTCAGCATTGTATTCCTCAACAGTCATACTCCCCTGCCTGAGGTTCTGAAATCTATCTCGAAGTTCTGCTCGAGCAGTGGAGGGTATGTACATCTCCTGGAAGAGTCTAGAGAACTCTTCCCATGTGGCACGATCTGGTCCCAAACGCTGCTCCTCGGAAAGCCACCAGTGATGTGCGTTGCCAGTGAGCTACATCCTAACGGCCGTCATCTATCGGTGTCGGGGGAGGTCGGTAGCCTCCAGCTGGTGCTGAATGCTGGTGAGCCAAGCGTGGACCTCTATCGGCTCCTCTGTGCCCACAAAAGGTTGCGGCATCAAACGTCGGAAGTCTATGACAGACCCTCGCGTCGACTGGTATGCTGGTGGTGATGCCTGCCCCAAGGCCTTCACGATACTCTCTCTCAGGGTCTCAGCCTAGCGTTGCTGGGCCTGCTGCTGAGCCTGCTGCTAGACCTGCTGCTGGGCCTGCATCAACGCATATATCATCTGGAATATCTGTGTCCCATCTATCGGTTGCCCTGCGAGGAATGGCATAAAGGGCATCTGGGACGGGAATGGTGGAGGTGGTGGTAGCTGCTGCTCCTCCTGACTCAGGATCCTCTGATCCTCAGGTCCTGCCTGATATGGAGTCTGATGCCCGTCTGAAGGCACCTCGGGCTGTCCTGATGACTGCCCCATGGGAGCTGGAGTCAGCAGAAGGACCTGCTCCAGTTCTGGTTCCCCGGATAATCCTGCGTCACGGGGAACATCTCTAGGCTGCACGACGCGTCCACTGTGGAGATTCATAACTCTGAAAAGAAGTCATGACTGCGATCAGCGTTGAGGAAATAAACAAGATGCAATTTGCTAAAAGATATCGAGATAGAGGTATCATGTGAAGGTTTCAAACTTTGCAGATGAGATTCCTAATATCTATTCCTAATTTGCAGGCTCGCTTGGCACAGTCAGGTGACCAAGATAATTTAAATCTGACCTGCATGGGCCACCACAAAAACCTTGTCATGCCTCGGTTCCATAGGTAAGGAACTGAGTCACGTGGCAATTGCCAGCAGCGCACTTCGGCGGGCATCCCAATCTAATGGGCCCGTCGGAGTACACTTAAGCTGTAAAGTACAATGAATAACCCAACACATAACACATAAATATTTAATCTGAATCTCATCCACAGGTAGCAATATAAGAGCACAAAAGAGGTAAACACAATAACTAAAGTGCAGAAAGGAAATGTCCAAGATAAGTATCAAGTACAAATACTATAGTCACACGGGAACAAACCCGCTAGTACAATAATACTGGAATAAAAATAAGCAATAAGATAACTTGGAATGGCATCAGGTAACTAGGTAATGATACCGTCCCAAGGAAAGAGTCACTACCAGCGATCAGGCAAAGTCCTCAAGGATGACCTCGTCCTCGGCAGTGAGTACAGCTACTGGATAGATGCCCGGTCCGTACTTCTCCGGGTAATCCTCATCTCCTACACCTGGAAGGGAACCAGGTCCTCAGAGGGACGTAACAAGGTAAAAAAATACAGCATTGCCAGGTAAAACAGAAAGCACAAGTGCAACAACAGGGTACTCTATCATAACCAAACAAGTGTGACATAGTTTGAAGACAATGTTCGACGCGTGGGCTATCTAAAATAAAATGTAGCTCCGGATACGGAAACACACGGGACGTACCGCAGCTCCAAGCAAAGAGTCACACGGGTGATACCACTACACTAGATACAAGATCACTACATAGATACTACATAAATATATAAGCGCGTGCAAAGGAGCCCAAACGTCTAGTAACTGTCTTCCCCTTCCCAAGCGGTCAACGATTGTGCGCTGAACCTGAACCTCTATCTACAGTCTCGACACACAGAAATAACTCGACAGACGTGACCCTAAGGTCATCCCAGTCTTTGGTCATGATGTCAGTATCAGGATACAGGAGTCTGGCACGATCATAGTGTATAAGTGTGTCCTGGGGTGTCGATGTACTCAGGTACGTGCATCGAGGTGCTACAAAGCATCTAATAATTATTCTAAGACATTACGATGAACGTCAGCACCCGGTTGTGATCCGGACGCGAAGTATCGAACGTCAACATAAATATACGCACAATGTACATAAAGAACAACAAATATCTGAAATCTAAAATACAGGATAGCAAGGTACACTTGCCTGCGTGCGGCTTCTGATAACGGGGTCCCGATACCACGTCCAAGCCCTCAGGTCCCGCAGTACCTAGAGATGAGATACAAACCAAAATTAATAATCTATTCCATGTCAAACAGGGTTGCGACACACATCTACACCTAAACTCAGTCTCAATCTCAAAATAGTTAACTACTAATTTCACAATCCTCAATCTCTGATCCTTGATCCGAATAATACCTATCTCAAAATCATTCACCTGTATAATATCATCATACCCAATCCTCAATCCCCAATATTCATCATGATGTTTTTCAGTAGTTCAAGTCATGATCATCCTCAGATTTTACCCTGGAATTCACCGACATTAATATGCACGTTTAAATATATCAACCTTGAATAAGATAAATATTAATCATTTAAACCCTCGATGAATAAATCATAGTGTTATTTCACAACAATTTAATTTGTTCAACAATATTAATCAATGGTGCATACATAAATTGTAATGCCCTAACATCTCAATGTATCTTAATACCTTAAATATTACCCTTGCAATTTCCACCCATGCATATAGTTCATAACCTTCTTATATTATCCCGACACATAAACAACAATCCATGTATTCTCATACCCTATCTCATGTTTATCCATTTATTTCTATTATAATATACTTATGACGAATAAACCCCAAGTTCACCATTAAACCCTAATACCCATTAATAACACATGATCATTTATACTACACTATATCTACACAACATTATTTAAACACAAACCCTAGCTAATGTACACAAAACCATATATAACAACAACCTTAACTAAAACACAACACAATATATATCAATATAGGGAGGGGGAAATTGGTATACCTCGACGGCGAGGTGGCGGATCGCAGGCCGGAGAGAGGTGGTGCAGGGGGGTGGCCGGAGTGCGGGCTGCCGGATGGGGGTGCACAGCCTGTGGTGGTGGTGGTGAAGCCTGTGGTGGTGGTGGCGAAGCCTGTGGTGGTAGTGGTGGTGGTAATGGTGGGATCTTGTGGTGGTGGTGGTGGTAATGGTAGGATCTTGTGGTGGTGGTGGTGGTGGTGGTAGTAACAGGGAGGAGGTCGGATGGGGGAGTAGGCCGGAGTGAATAGGTCGGATGGGGAAGTAGGCAGGAGCCGCTACGGGGGGGGGGGGGGAACCGTGCAGGCCAGAGCTGCGCGGGTGTGGTGGTGCACAGCCGGAGTCGGGGGAACTGCACAGTGGAGTCGGGGGGACCGCACAGGCGCCGGAGTCGGGAGGAGAACTGTGCTGGAGCCGCTGGCAGTAGGCCGGAGCCGCCGGTGGTGCTCGAACTGGCCGGAGTCGAGTCAGTCGGCCGGCCGGATGGGTCTTCAGGAAGAAGAAGGAAGAAGAAGAAGAAATATAGGGAAAATAATATGGAGGAGGGAGGAGAGAGAGAGGGGGGTTTCATTGCCTAGGGATTAGGGCCGGCTTGGGAAAAGTGAGGGGTGATGTTGATGTTTTATAGGGAGGTGTGTGAGGGATGTGTGGTGGGGATGTTCTCATTTAAATTGGAGGGCTAGGATTTAACATAGAGGATTGGGTTTCTCCATGCAAAGGAAGGGAAAAAAATATTGACTAGGTCAAAGAATGGTAAGCTCTCCATTTGGTCATGGCCAATAAGGTGAGGACACCTAAATTAATAAATTACAACTAAGCCCCTTAAATTCGGGAAATTGCACGAACACATGAAATGATGCAAAAATTATGGGAAAAATGGTGTTTGGTGATTTACATGGTGAGGGGGTATTGTGTGTTTGGCATGGGTTAAATTAAATGGGCATTGGGATTAATTGAGGATTAAAATAGGATTAGACAAAATTGGTATCCCCGATTTAAATAGAATTAAAGTGTCCCGCGCTTTTAAATTAAATGGGGGCACTTAGGATCAAAATTTGGAAATGACACAAAGGTCAAAAATGGTGGGGGCTTGGAGTCAGTCTTGGACCCTTCAGTTGGTCTGGCTCAACGGGTTAAGTTGGTATCTCAAAATTGATGGTAACGACACAGGTGTCCGATACGGAATTAAATATGGAATTTAGGGTACGGGAAATTGTGCGATTAATTTAAGGCACAACGAATTTGATTTTGTGTGACAGAAAGGTCCAGTGCCAAAATTGACGAGTCAAGTCAGAAGTACAATAGTCCGATAGAATTTATGGGCTGATATTGGGCTCCGAATAATTAAGCAATGATAGGGCGTGCCAAGGGTTTAATTAAATAAAATAACAGACAACTCTACTCTAAACCTCAACAGACGCTGCTAATCCAAAATTTTCCAAATCCAAACCTGACTATCTATAGAATTAATCGAGGGGGTTTACATATTGGGACGTCCATGAATACACCAGTACATAACCGTACCATCGACCTTGCACCAGTACTTGAAGAACATGGACGATCACGCCATCGTCAAGACAGAATTTGTTGACGTTGATCCATTCAAAGGGGTCGAGGCCTATTACTCTGACTCGATCTTCTACAAGCAAGTCCACCACGATGAATGTGGCAATGATGCCGATGGTAACGTAGAGACTGGGATAATATCAGACGAGCCCTTGAAAATTCATCTCAAAGTATGTGCTCCTGACACAGCTTCGCCCCTCATAGTGAAACTGCACAAGAAAGCACATGAACCTCTGATTGTTCGCCTTCCTAGGCCGAGTTGACCCCTGAAGGGATATCCGGCACCTGCTACGACTTTCGAACCCCTAGTGGCAAAGTTGCACACGAGACCTCCAAAGTCATCGCTCGCACTGGGGTAGATCTCGGGATGGATTAACTAGAGGAGTACGTAGCCGCTCATGCTAACGTCTCTTCTCTCGACGATATAATTCCTGAGGACAAGATCCCTTAATTTATCAATAAAGGGCTATTTTTGAACTATTCAGATATCACACATCCTAACATATTATATTCCATGGAGCACGGTTGAGGCTTGCACCTGCATACACAGGTGACTTTCACTTATGCAGTCAACCAAATTCTCTCTAGTCTGAACTCCAACTTCATAGTTCCAGCAAAGAATAGGGGAGACAAACTCATTACTTTTGGCAGAGTAAAAAGTCCCCAATCCTCCGTCCCAGAGGAACTGAAGCCAAAACTCAATACCGACAAAATACCAGTTCACCAGTGCAGTTCTCAAACCAATCTCCTCATCCAAAAGATATGATACGATTTGAAAGCCTCTAGGGGATTGAACTACGACAAAGGACGATGGATGTCCCTGTATCTGCAGGCTCCTGTAGGCATGCCCGAGAATTACTACCATAAGGCCAAGCATGGCTTAGGGTACGTTACATCTCCCACAACCTCCAAAAGCTCGGATGAAGGAGATGAGTTACACTTTCATTCTTCAAAAATTTTCTCTTGGGACTCCTACATTAGTATCGAGGAGATGCTCAAAAAATATTGTCTGCCAATATGGTATAAGCTGACCCTGAGAAATATGACGAGGATCCACCTGAACTCTTTGAAGTAGAACCGTGGGCCCAATGCCTAGACACACAATGAGAGATGCAGTTTGAATAACGAGAACCTTCCACTAAGGACAAAGTCATACAAATCAATCTGGGCGACGAATCCTCCCCTAAACCTATCTTTATCAACAAAAGTCTGTCCGATGAGGATTAGAAATCCCTTTTATAGTTCATCAAGGAGTAAATCGATATCTTTGCCTGGAGTTATGAAGACATGCCAGGGTTGGACCCCCAAATTATGGTCCACAAGCTCGACATCTTATCAAACGCTAAGTCGGTCAAGCAACAACAACAACGATTCTGGTCGAACATCATGAATGCCATCGAAGCTGAAGCCAAAAAATTGATAGCTAGGGGATTTGTCCGCGAGGAACAACATCCGAATTTGGTAGCCAACATCATGCCCATCGTCAAAAAGATCAAAAATCTCTAGATCTATATTGATTTCTAGGATCTAAACGCAGACTACCCTAAGAACAAGTTTCTCCTTCCGATCACAGGCATAATGATCGACAATACTTGTGGCTTCGAGCACATGTCCTTTATGGACGGGTTCTCAGGATACAATCAAATCAAGATATTTCCTGAAAATGAGAAGCATATGTCGTTCTGAACGTTGATAGGAGTATACTTCTACACAGTCATGCCCTTCGATCTTAATAATGCAGGTGCTATATACATCGAGCTTTGAGCACCATCTTCCATGAGCATATGCGCAAGACAATGGAGTATTACGTTGATGACATTATTGTCAAGGGTCGCTCTAAAGATGATCACCTCTGGGACTTGAAGACCATGTTGAACCTGATGCGTGCGCACCATCTCAAGATGAATTCGACCAAATCCTTCATGGGAGTCTCCAGCGGCAAATTCCTAAGTTTTGTCATAACTTCGAAGGACATCCACATGGACCCCGACAGGACTAAATTCATCCTTAAAATGCACCCACTGAAGGACCTTAGAGAACTTCGTGGCCCTCAAGGAAGACTGGCATAAATCAGAAGGTTTATATCAAACCTTTATGGTCATTGTCAACCGTTCACTCACCTCTTAAAGAAGAGAGTCTCCTTTGTCTGAAGCGAAGAATGTTAGTGCACCTTCGACGACATCAAGGAGTATCTCATGAACCCCCCAGTATTGGTGGCCCCCGTTGTGGGAAGACCCATCTTACTATATGTATGGGCAATGGATCACTCCCTCGGAGCTCTACTAGCCCAGAAAAGTGATGTAGGTCACGAACAAGCTTTCTACTATCTCAACAGGATGATGGTCGACGCAGCGCACAAATATAACCCCATTGGGAATGAGTGCCTCGCTCTAGTCTTTGCCATTCAGAAGACCCAACATTACGTGGTAGGAAAAATCATCTATTTTATCTCACGAGTCAATCCTCTCAGGTTCCTTATGACTAAACCCGGAGTGCTCAACTCTCGCCTAGACACATGGGCACTACTGTTGTCACCATACGACATAGTATTTATCCCACAAAATGCGGTCAAAGGCCCAGCATAAGCAGATTTCCTAGCAGCCCACCCTGTACCAAAAATATCGAAGATCTACGAGGAGATCCCAGACGAAGTCGAGGACTCAAACATAACCACAAGCGTATAATCCATTTGGCGAATGTTCTTCGACGATGCTTCAAGAACAGGGCCCAAAGGCAATATTATCGCTGGCGTCGGGATAGTACTGATTTTCCCACACGATCTGGTCATAAACTGCGCTTACTCCCTCACAGAGCCATGCTCCAACAATTTGGCAGAATACAACGCCCTCGTCATCAGGCTCTAACTCGCTACACAAGTGGGAGTAGACTACCGGAAAGCCTATAGCGATTCCAAGCTGATAGTTAGTCAAGTCTGAGGCGAGTAGGAAGTCCGAAATGAAGACTTAATTCCCTATTATCAAGCCGTACTTGGAATTATCTCCACCTTTGAGGGGTTCTTTATAGATTACGTCCTCCGATTATAAAATATCGAGGCTGACGCCCTGGCCGGCCTTGCAGCCTCTTTAGCTGTTCCAATCAATACTCATGAACTTATCACTGTGGTCGGTCAAGAGCTGGTCTGCCTGAAGAACAACCTATGTCTGTGCCTGAGCTACTCAGTAAAGACGAGCACCGACTCCCAAGACTGGAGATTCCCATTCATTGCCTACACAGTCTATGAAATTCTTTCCGAGAACCCAAAGGAAGCCACTTCCATCAGAAGATGTTCCCTCTGGTTCTATTATGATACAGATACCAAAAAGTTGTATCATCGTTCCAGTAGTGCCCCGTTTTCCCTATTTGGGGAGCACGGATAAGAAATACTTGGTATCGTTCGATCGAGACAGATTGAATCAAGATTTTTTCTCGTTATAAATTAGTTTCTTCAGAATTAAGTCCTACATTCGGTAGATCATGCCTCGAGGAAGGACTCAGAGGCAGAGTTGCGAGGGGCCTTTCCGTTGCGTTGGTTTATTTGCCCATTTTTGATGCCGCTTGTTTGCTTTCTTGTTGGTTTTGTGACTTGCGTTTTCTTGAACGGTTTCGATGAATTTTATTTTTTTCGTTCCTTGAACTTCGTATTTTATATCAAAATCTGGGAGACCGAGGCACGAGATATTGATCATTTGTTGGTGTGTGCAGGTGATCGTGTAGGCGATGCGTGAGCGGAGTCTTGAAGATCTTCCCTTTCTCTTCCCCGATTCTCAAACTTGTGAGTGGCCTTACTTTCCATTAGCTCTCTTCTTTCAAGTCTTCATTCTTAATAATCTGACTCGTTTGTGTGTTCCGATCAACGATACCATAAGAATAATAATAAGTGAGTCAAGTTAATAAGAAGTAAACTTGGAATACTGATGCTTGTCATACAAAATTTTTATACGATCATATTATATGCGTGCTTGTCCGCTATGCATCTATCTATTTAGGATTCAGTTATAGCTAGAACTTATTATTTAAAACTGTGCAAATGAGTAATGCAAAATGTTTAAAATATGATCAATTGAGCAGGTAGACTATGCAAATCGCATTGTGCTAAAGTAGTTATGTTCATTCTAATGGTTTGAAATACTTTATTTATTAACTTAGTGTTGAGACATCGTTTAGTCAGACAACTTGTGCACAAGGTTTAGTTGATGCGAATGGTCTCCGGGGCACTGGGACCGATTCGTTCCGGGCTTGTCTGCTATGCGTCTATCTATTTATGCTTAAGTTATAGCTAGAAATTATTATTTATAACTGTGCAAATGAGTAGTATAAAATATTTGAAATATGATCACTTGAGCAGGTAGACTATACCAATCGTACTCTGCTAAAGTAGTTATGTTCATTCTTATGGCTTGAAATGCTTTATTTGTTAACTTAGTGTTGAGACGTCGTTTAGTCGGACAACTTGTGCACAAGGTTAAGTTCCTGCGAACGGTCTCCGGGACACTGGGGCCGATTCATTCTGGGCAGAACTCGGATAGCTATACTAGCAAGACTAGCACGGGTAACACGGGGTCTGCAAGGATCATAGTCTTACTGTAGCTATTGTCCACGGTGACAATGTGTGTTATGACCCAGCATATTACTGCATTATCTGTTCAAGCTAATGATGTCTTCTTGACATGGAAGAATATGGTAAGTCTTGTGCAGGTGGATGCGACGCTGCAGGTTAAAAGTCCTAAATGGTGGCACATTTATTCTGTCATTTTATATATATGTTACATGTTGTAACTTGAACTAAGGCAAGATAGAAAGTCCACAATAATAATTTGTTTGCCTCACCAGAATATTGTGTTGATTTGGTTAGTTGGGTTTGCTCGCCCTCACCAGTAATTTTCAAAGTACCGACCCTCGTTGTAACAGGTTCCCCGAACCAAGGCGACGTAGCGAGGAGCTGAAGCTTCTTCCCCCATCCAGTCCATTACTAGGCGCACTCCTTTCGTGCCTTTTGGAATTTGTACAAAATATTCAGAGCTTGTGCACACATCTTATGTAGCTCCAAGGAAAGGCGATAGCTTCGCCCGAAGGTGTCTATTATATTTTGAAGTTCTAGTAAGGGATGTAATATATGGAACAACTATCTTATTTTGCGTCCATCCTATAAGCCCGTGCGATACCCCTTACTTTTGAGTCAAGAGTTTGTAACAAAGATGTACATTATCAATAAAGAAAACTTTTTTTCGTGTCAATATGAAATATTTAGCTTCCGTACTCTGTTATTGTGTTTATATATATATATATATATATATATATATATATATATATATATATATATATATATATATATATAGATATATTATTATGCTAGGTCTTGTGCGAGTTATGCTCGTATGGCATCACGCTCGGGGGCGGTTAGCGATTCTACATAATCGGGACGTGACATATTGGTATCAGAGCACAGCTTCAGATCCTTTGGACTCGTGTTAGAAAAGTTTTCATAAGGCGACCCTGTCCCTCCCAGTTGAACTCTTGAAATTGTTTGGACACAATAAGATGTGTTCCATACAGTGAGTCCGTAATACTCTATGAGACTGATGTAAGTTCTTTATTTTTGAAGGAATGGCTTAAACGCAAGGAATAATGCAAGTACAAGCAAGTACTTTAGGAACTTCGGTAAGCTCCGAGAGCCAATGACCTGCACCCCCTATCGATCCGTTGAACGGATGATGCAAATGCTAGAGGCACAACAACGAAGGGACGAGGCTCGACAGGAAAAGTTCGAGAAGAATCTAGTAGCCCGATTTGTGGTCCAACAAAAGCAGGTAGATGTCCTACAACAGATTGTTCAGACCTTAGCCTCCAACCAATCTGCAATGACAGTAGCGACACCGGTGGAGCAACTAATAAATGAAGTTGAGATACCCCAAACCCCAAAGAAGAAGGATGTGACTACCTTCGACTTTGCCGACTTCAAAAAGGTTTACAACATGTCCTTCCGTGGGACTGAGGACCCCGTCGTGGCTCTAGATTAGCTGGTTGAACTTGTAGATCACTTTAAACTCCTAGAAGTACCAGATGACAAGCAACTTGCATGTGCCCAACTCGAGCTTCGTATGAATGCGCATGATTGGTGGGATGTACATCGAAGATCTTTCTCCGCAGACAGTAAAGGCGAGACGATCTCGTGGGCTACCTTCCATAGCGCATCCGAGAAGGAGTTTATTCCCCTACCTATTCGTCGTCAAAAGGAGAACGAGTTTATACATCTGCAACAAGGGAGCATGTCGGTGAAGCAGTATGCCGCATAATTCAACCGGCTGGCCAAGTTTGCTAGTTCTTATCTGCCCAATGCGGTAAGTCATGCAAGAAAATTTGAAGGCGGACTACAAACTTCTATTCACGCACACGTAGTTGCTCCATAGTACGAGACAATAAGGGAAGTCCTTAACTATGCCCTCATCCTAGAATCGCAATATCCTTCTACTACTGTCGGCGTTATACAACATTCTCATCACAAGCGCCCTAGTAATACCGTAGGAAACAACGCTAATAGGCGCCCAAACAATGGTGGTCATCAAGGAAATCATTCATGGGGGATCATGGACTGCGTTGTGCCAAATACAATCGTATAGGACACCAAGCTAGCGAATATCGAAATCAGGGATGCTTCAATTGTGGTTTGCTCGGCCATTATGCTCCTGAGTGTCCCGATCGCCCAAACCGGATCCTTCTGTGCCGTCCAGAGCAGTAAAATCCCTCTCAAGTACCCCAAGCAAATCGGCCTTCATAACAACAAGAGCATCGTCTGAACACCGTGGGCCGGGTTTATGGATTAACGTGGGACAAGGAGTTTGCCTCGGACACCGTAGTGACAGGTATATTACTATTCAATAATGTTCTTGCACGAGTATTATTTGATTCTGGTGCCACACATAGTTTAGTATCGGCAAACTTTGATAGGGAGCATAAATTTTTTTATACACCGTTAGACCTAAGGCTTAGCGTCAGTACCCCATCGGGCATGGACTTGCCTGCTAACTCAGTTTATCGTAACGGCTGCATTTGCATCGGAGGAAAGAAATTATCACTTGATGTGATAGTTCTAGAAGTCAAGGACTACGATCTTATTCTGGTGATGGATTAGCTTGGCGCTTACTCAGCGACCATTGATTGTAAAGAAAGAAAAGTCGTATTTCGTCTACCAGGTGAGACCGAATTTTGCTATGCGTGCAGTCCATAGTTGAGAGCGTCAAATGCCTATATGGTGATGTCTACAATATCGGCTCGACGGATGATACATTTCGTCTGTGAATGGTACTTGGTGTCCGTTCGAGACACTCAACAAGATTGCACAAACGTAGAGTCTACTTTCGTTGTGGCAGATTTTTCTGATATATTTTCAGAAGAGTTGCCCGGCTTGCCGCCCGGCCAAAAGATAAAGTTCACTATAGATACATTTCTAGATACTCGACAGATTTCCAAAGCTCCGTATCGAATGGCCCCTGCCTAATTGAAGGAGCTGAAGGTCCAACTACAAGAACTGCTCGATCGTGGGTACATCCATCCGAGTGTATCTTCATAGGGCACACCAGTGCTATTTGTAAAGAAAAAAGATGGTTCGATAAGGCTCTATATTGACTACCGAGAGTTGAATAAATCCACCATCTGTAACAAGTATCCCCTTTCCAGAATCAATGACCTCTTCGATCAACTACAAGGCGCCTCAGTATTCTCAAAAATTAATCTTCGTTCGGGCTACCACCAATTGAAGATCAAGCCAGACGACGTGTCAAAGTCAGCCTTTCGCACTCACTATGGCCATTATGAATTTTTGGTTATGCCATTTGGATTGAGCAATGCCTCTGCCGCCTTCATGGATTTGATGAATCGAGTATTCCGGTCGTGCCTCGATAAGTTTTTAGTAGTGTTCATTGATAATATCATGGTGTATTCAAAGTACAAGGAGGAACATGAGGAACACTTGTAGACCGTGCTTCATACTCTTCGGGACAACAAGATATACGCAAAACTAAGAAAGTACAAATTTTTGCTAAGCAATATTTTTTTTCTCGGGCATATCATTTATGCGGGAGGCATCACAATCGATCCAAAGAAAGTTGAAAAAATTGTCGAGTGGAAGCAACCTGCATCAGTCAGTAAAATTCGAAGCTTTCTCGGGTTAGCGGGCTACTACAGATAGTTTGTGAAGACTTTTCAAAAATTGCTTTGCCCTTGACTCGCCTCACTCAAAAAGGAATCACATTCGAGTGATCTGCCAACTGTGAAGCTTTATTTCAGGAATTAAAGCAGCGTCTCGTCTCTGCCCCTATACTTGCACTGCCAAATGAGAATATGGGATTCCAAATCTTTAGTGACGTCTCAGGCCAAGGCTTGGGAGTCGTACTCATGCAACAAAATAAGGTGATAGATTTTTTGTTAATTCAATTGAAGCTGCATGAGCACAACTATCTGACACATGATCTAGAACTAGCGACGATTGTGTTCGTACTGAAATTGTAGCGACACTACCTTTATGGTGTGGCTTGATAAATTTTTACTAATCACCAGAGCCTCAAGTATCTTTTAACCTAGTTGGACCTGAACCCACAGCAAAGGCGTTGACTAGAACTAATCAAAGACTATGACTTGTCGATCAACTACACTCCAGGCAAAGAAAATATTGTAAGAGATGCACCGAGTCGAGTATTTGCAGGATCTCTATCCGTCAACTGCAAGCTAAAGAAGGAATTGGAGAGTATAGGCATCAAGCTACGAATTTGATATCGAGGCGGACTAATTGGGGGATCACTAGCTCAGTTACTCCTTGAACCAAAACTGATTGAAAAGGTCAAGTCCGCTTAGGTGAACGACCCATTCTTGTTGAAGACACGTGAGTAGATTTCAGCAGGAAATACGACTGACTTTACAGCGGATGAAAGCAGAACATTGCAGGAAAGAGGAAGACTATGCGTGCCCAATGATGCATAACTCAGAAAGGAGATCCTCACAGAAGCTCACTATGCAGCCTATGTATCACATCCAGGAAGTACGAAGATGTATCAAGACCTTCGCTCGATCTTCTGGTGGCACGACATAAAAAAAGATGTGGCTCTCTTCGTGTTATACTTGTCTTGTCAGTGAGTAAAGGCCAAGAATCAGATATCGGATGGAAAGATGCAGAACCTAGCTATCCCGGAGTAGAAATGGGACCATATCACGATGGACTTTATTATTGGCTTGGCAAAGACGCAACGGGAAAACGACGCCATCTGGGTCATCGTCGACCGATTAACCAAGTCAGCGTACTTTATTGCCATCAAAGTTACTTGGAGCATCGATCGCCTGGTTCAGATATACCTTGATGAGATAGTTCGACTACACGGCGTGCCAGTGTCTATTGTTTCAGATCAGGACGGACGGTTCCTATAAAATTTTTGGGAAAGCCTTCTGTCTGCCATGGGGACCAAGTTGAAGTTTAGTCCAGTATACCATCCTCAGAAAAGATGGCCTGTCATGCCCTGATCTCTTGCAGGCTAATCGGCCTAATTACTAGGTCATCTCACAAGATCATAAGTACAAGTTCAAGCACACAATTTATCGTGCAAATTTATCGCACGATGCTCGTCCTAATTCCTAAGGTCAAACCATTATTTATTTGCACACGATATTCTACCCAAGCTTATTTCACTCAGATTTTTAAACATCGAGCATGGATTATCCTACTCTCATAAGCACGTTCGTTTGTACAAGGGTCGAGTCCGTTTAGTCAAATCTATGATATATCCAAGTTGCAGGATAAGCCTAGTGATTTACATTGTCTATCTCCTTAACATGTTTCGATAGGATCCATATCCATTCCAAGTCTAGACTACCAAGCCAAGATTCAATTCTAAACCTTTGTTTATAACTCCAAGTCGTTCAACCTGATTCAAGTATCCGTTCACAAAACCATCGAGCGTGATTCACTCCAGGTTCTAGGCTTAACTTATCCAGGAAATATTTCTGATTCACTTGCATTTCCAAATTCATCTTATCGTGTTAAACCAAAAGTTAAGACGTTCCATCAGTTGTCATGCTCCGGTCTAACTCTAAGTCTTATTGCCCGAGTTCTATGGCTTTGCTTAAGCAATATGCTAAAGTCGGTTACACAAGTTCTTTCATTCGGCATAGGTGCCATGCTAATCTTCTCTGTATCGTTCAGGTGTTTCAGTTTACAGGATGCGATGCAATGACTCGCACGCGGATTACCGCTAAGCGAGGATGACCTATCTATATGAACATGAGGTCACTGGCTTAGCCATAAAGGACCGATTTATAGTCTCATAGCAGAATAACGTGCAATAGAAGCGATAATCTGATAATATTTCTATTGGTTTCCATTCTAATTATGACTTATCTTATTTCTGAATGATATCCCAATCTCGTTGCAACCAGCTTGCACCAAAAGGTCTTGGCGCATGATACACTACACAACTTAGTCGAAAGACTGTGTACATAGCTAACCGTTCGGGCGATATTCTATTCCGCTCACTAACTAGTTGGCTAATCACATATAGGTATTCGGGTTGAAACAAACGGATTTGACTAAGAGTTTGGAAGAACGATCTTAAAATCTAGTTCGAAAAGATAATCTTCGAAATCAGTCCCAATGAGAAGCCTCCCCATCAGTGCATTCATGTACTGATAACCCACCAGATTGCTTGCAGGGTATGAAAGAACCTCGTTCGATACGGATGCCTCCTTCATACGTGCTAAGGCGTGGAGTTTACTCTGGAGCCTTGGAGCGTTGCGTCCGGAACTGAAACACACATACAAGACATAATGTTGGAACATCGCCTATAGATTATTTCATAAATGTAGCACTTGGCACGCTTTTACGGTTTCTGAGAGAGAGGCTTGAGCGATTTATAATCTCTGCCAAGCGCCGCCTATAACACTTGTTCAATATCAATAAAGACTTTGCTTTACTTCTATATTTGTGTTATATAATACTTCAGCTATCGGCGACTCTGTGAACTTGTTACCAATCGCCTATGCGTTATTATTCTGCTGTACTCGGATAATCTGTGCGACTCTGTGGCTTAGACCTTTTACCTCCTGCATAGACTATGGCCTTGTACGGGTGCGGCTTACGCTCATGTGATATCACATCCATATAGGTCAAGCGATCGTCCCGCGGGAGCACTGGCACGGTGATTCGTGCCTAGCGGGACGGCCGATTAGCCTGCGGGAGATCTGGGAATGACACGGCCAAACAGAGCGGGTGAACCAGGTCCTTGAAGAAATGCTACGCCTCTGTTCGATCGACACAAAGTCAAGTTGGGACGTCCATCTACCGTTGGCAGAATTTGCAAACAATAATAGTTACCAGTCCAGCATTCAGATGGCTCCGTACAAGGCTTTATATGGGCAAAAGTGCAGATCACCAATCTGTTGGGACGAAGTTGGCGAGCGACAGATCCTTGGCCGAGCTAGTAGAGAAGACCGTTCAGAAGGTTCGGCTGATCCAAAAACGATTAAAGGTGGCACAAAGCAGACATAATAGTTATGCGGACATCCATAAACGACCCCTTAAATTTATAGCTGGTGATCACGTGTTTCTCAAGGTCACGCCGATGCGAGAAGTTACGAGATTTGGAGTTGATGGGAAGCTAAGTCCTCAATTTGTTGCTCCATTTGAAATTCTCAAGCGAGTCACCCCAGTTGCATATCAGATTGCCCTACCACCGAGCCTATCAGACATGCATGATATCTTTTATGTATCACAGCTGCGGAAGTACGTGCATGATCCAAGTCACATAGTAGATTTTGGTCAGTTAGGTTTGTAAGCAGACTTGTCCTATAAAGTAGAACCTGTGCAGATCATCGATCCAAAGGATAAGCAACTACGAAATCGTTCAGTCCCGCTCGTGCGCATACTCTGGCGGAACCACGTGGTCGAGGAGCCGACCTAGGAACTCGAATCAGACATAAAAGAGAAATTCTCTTCATTGTTTTCTTAGGGGTAGGTTCTATTCCTAAGTTTTGAGGATGAAACTTTTTATTAGTTGGTTAAGATGTAGTGCCCCGTTCCCCTTATTCGGGGAACGCGGATAAGAAATACTTGGTATCGTTCAATCTGGACAGATTGAATCAAGATTCTTTCCTCATTATGGATTAGTTTCTTCGTAATTAAGTCCCACATTCAGCGAATCATGCCTCGAGGAAGGACTCGACGGTTGAGTCGCGAGGGGCATTTTCGTTGCATTGGTTTCTTTGTCCATTTTTGATGCCGCTTGGTTGCTTTCTTGTTGGTTTTATGACTTAAATTTTCTTGAACGGTTTCGATAAATTTTATTGTCTTCGTTCCTTGAACTTCATATTTTATATCAAAATCTGGAAGACCGAGACAGGAGATATTGATCATCTGTTGGTGCATGCAGGTGAACGTGTAGGCGACGTACGAGCGGAGTCTTGAAGATCTCCCATTTCTCTTCCCTGATTCTCAAACTTTTGAGTGGCCTTAATTTCGATTAGCTTGCTTCTTCCAAGTCTTCATTCTTAATAATCTGACTCATTTGTGCGTTCCGATCAACGATACCATAAGAATAATAATAAGTAAGTCAAGATAATAACAAGTAAACTCGAAACACTGATGCTTGTCATATAAAATTTTTATACGATCATATTGTATGCGTGCTTGTCCGCTATGCATCTATCTATTTATGCTTCAGTTATAGCTAGAACTTATTATTTATAACTGTGCAAATGAGTAGTACAAATTGTTAGAAATATGAACACTTGAGCAGGTAGACTATGCCAATCGTACTATGCTAAAGTAGTTGTGTTCATTCTGATGGCTTGAAATACTTTATTTGTTAACTTAGTGTTGAGACATCATTTGGTCGGACAACTTGTGCACAAGGTTTAGTTCCTGCGAACGGTCTCTGGGGTACTGGGGCCGATTCGTTCCAGACGATACTCGGATAGCTATGCTAATAAGACTAGCACGGGTAACGCGGGGTCTTATAGCGGGGCTTGCTACCCACGCTGCAAGGATCATCGTCTTACTGCAGCTATTGTCCATGGTGACAATGTGTGTCATGACCTAGCATATTACTGCATTATCTGTTCAAGCTAATGATGTCTTCTTGACAGGGAAGAACATGGTAAGTCTTGTGCAGGTGGATGCGACGTCGCAGGTAAAAAGTCCCGAACGGTGGCATATTTATTCAGTCATTTTATATATACGTTGCATGTTGTAACTTAAACTACGGCGAGATAGAAAGTCCACAATAATAATTTGTTTGCCTCACGTGAATATTATGTCAATTTGGTTAGTTGGGTTAGCTCACCCTCACCGGTACTTTTTAAAGTACTGACCCTCATTACAGCAGGTTCCCTAAGCTAAGGCGACGCGGCGAGAAGATAAACCTTTTTCCCCCAAATAGTCCATTACTCGGCGTAATCCGTTCGTGCCCTTTGGAACTTGTACAAAATATTCGGAGCTTGTGCACACATCTTATGCATCTTCGAGGAAAGGGATAGATTCGACCGAAGGTGTCTATTATATTTTGAAGTTCTAGTAAAGGATGTAAATGAATGGAACGACTATCTCATTTTGCTTTTATCTTGTAATCCTGTGCGGCACCCCTTACTTTTGAGTCAAGAGTTTGTAATAAAGATGTACATTATCAATAAAGAGAACTTTTCTTCGTATCAAAGTAAAATATTTAGCTTCTGTACTATATTGTTGTGTTTATATATATATATATATATATATATATATATATATATATATATATATATATATATATTATTATTATTATTATTATTATTATGCTAGGCCATGTGCGGGCGAGCCTTACGCTAGCACGGCATCACGTCTGAGGGATAGTTAACGATTCTACGGAATCAGGGCATGACTATTCCTACGATGGTCTTCTGCTATGATGCCTATCAAATGCAGAAGTGAAGAAGGCTCTCCACGAGGCTCACGACGGAGTTTGGGGTGCCCATCAGCCCGGACCCAATCTACAGGACCGTCTTCGAAGAATGGGTTACTATTGGTCGACAATGGTAGCGGATGTTGTCGACTATGCGAGAAAGTGCTAAGCATGCCAAATCCACGCAGACTCTATCCACTAGCCCTCATAATTTCTATATCCAACGGTAGCATCTTGGCCGTTTGAAGCGTTGGGAATGGACATTATAGGGCCAATTAGTCAATATTCTTCTAAGGGACATTGATTCATCTTGTCTATCATCGACTACTTCTACAAATAGACGGAAACTATTCGACTCGTTAAAGTTAAGACTTCAAATGTGATCAGCTTTGTCAAGCATCATGGCATATACCTCTTCGGCTTGCCCCAGAGGATCATCCACGATAATAGTCCACAGTTTGCAAGTCATGCTTTTTAATGATTTTGTGACAAAAATCAAATCCGGAACGTGGCCTCGACTACCTACAACCCAGCAGCAAATGGTCTGGCGGAAGCATTCAGTAAGACCATCATAAAGCTGCTCAAGAAGTTTATGTCATCCAATAAGCGTGACTGGAATGAGAAGCTAGGTGAATGTCTCTAGGCTTATCGAACAACGGTCCGGAAGCCGACTGGTAGCATGCTATTCTACTTTGTTTATGAAAGCGAAGCAGTCCTCCCACTCAAGATCCAAATTCTATCACTCCGAGTAGCTCTGTCCAACCGATTGACCATTGACAACAATCACCGCCAACGGCTACAAGAGTTAAAAGCACTCGATGATAAATGCCTCTTAGCTCAACATCGCATTGAGCTGTAGCAAGTGCGCCTCTCAAAAGCCTTTAATAAAGGGTCAAGAAGAGGACCTACCAAGTGGGTGACCTTGTCTTGACAGTAAGAAGGCCGATGGTTATGACCCATAATATGGTAGACAAGTTTTAACCCAAATGGGAAGGCCCATTCGTCGTAGAATCTGTATTATCCAATAATGCCTACCGACTGGCAAAACCTGATGGCGACTTGTTCATGATGTCCATCAACGAAAAGTTCCTAAAAAATTACTATATCTAAGGCTAGACTTGTACTTCTCTCTATCTTCAGCTGGACAACAAAGATGTATAGGGTTCCCATATTCATCCCCAGCAAGTTTAAGCACAATATGCACTTCTTGGATGAAAGCCATTGTTTGTATTTAGGAATACTGAATACGCAACAGACAGTGGATCCTCAAAAGCTCCTCAGTGGAGAAATTCTCAGGTATATCCACACCTTCGGGTAGACCACTCATAATTAGTTCCTTTGGGCATTAGTTCATGTCCACATCACCTCTGAACTATTATCCTAATCGATTATCCCCAGTTGGGTTTGCCATGTCTATATTACCTCTGAGCAAGCCTCTCTGTATGACCATCGATTGTCACGTCCATATTACCTCTGACATCGGCAGTCATCTAAAATTATCACATGTACTTAACTCTAAGTACGCCTGCAGTATTAAGTCCACAAAATCTGCCATGTCCATATTACCTCTGGTAGGGCTTGTCTCAAACCTATTACTTGCACTCCAATTGGGCAAGAAGTAATGGGTCCACAAAATCTATCATGTCTATATCACCTCTGATAGGGTTCCGTTTTAAACTTATTACTTGCACTATCGTGCGCAAGAAGTAATAGGTCTACTAGAGATCCCCCAGTAGGATATCCTCAATGGAAGCAAACATTTTACGTCCATATTATCTCTGAACTATAAGCTCCCATGTTTTCCATCCAAAGAAAATAGCCATGTCCATATTATATTTGGCTCATTTTCTTTTCCTACCATAAAATATCGTATCGTACCTAACCTCTCGGTATGACTATCGATTAGCTCACATCCACGTTACCTCTGAGCTATCGTCCTCATATCCTCCCAGTAGGATTTTCCAAGTCCTTCTTATCTCTGAGCAAACCTCCCTACTTGACTATCGATTATTACGTCAATATTACCTCTAATATCGGTCGTCATCTAAAATTGTCACCCGTACTTAACTATAAGTATGCCAGCGACGTTAAGTCCATAAAACTTGCCATATCCATATCACCTCTGGCAAGGCTTGTTTCGAATCTATTACTTGCACTCAAGTGTGCAAGAAGTAATAGGTCTACCAAAGATCCCCCAGTGGGATGTCCGTGAAAGACTACGGTGTTGTGCTACGTCCATATTATCTCTAGTACAATATCCAAAGTCAACAACATGACAGAAACAAGGAAGAAATTCTGAAAAATGGGAGACTTTATTGATTAATATTCAAGATCATGAGTACATATGATAGAAATCCACTACAAGGGTATTTATTAGTATTTAAGGTTGTGAGTACATATGCGAACCTTTTTTATTAGAGGTGCCCCTCCATGTTATCGTTGCTACTGACACAAGTCGTGCCTGCAGCAGAACTCAATGCTTTATGGATCATCCCTCCATAGTACAAACCTCAGTATAAGAAAAATAAGCCATACTGATGGATAACAAGGGAGAAACAGGAGCAGATGCTCTACAAACCATGCGGAAGACCAAAGACAAAGACCTCCGGCTGGTAGAAAGCCCCATAAAAGGGAGAAACACAGCTAGCATGCTGCATAAATATAAACAACTCCGTACATGATGCAGGATGTTCATCCTCGTCTCCTGGATCAGTTCTTGCTGAATCATCCTTGTTTCCTGGATCAGTTCTTAACGAGAAACCACCGTATAAAATTGGTATTCTCTTTGAATGACGGGTTCTATGATATCCTTCCATGCTCCATCTTGGGCACCACGAAAGGTGGTAAAACCTGCATAAAGAGAACACACATCAATCTCAAACGAAGATTGCAAAAGTATACAACGACTGTATGCCACTTCCAAGTCACAGCCGCACACAAGAGGGGACATCTAGAGATAGCCAAGTCCGCACGTATGAGCAAGAGAAATTCTCATCCATGCGGCCAAGCCGCAGATGGACCAATTCCTCATCTATGCGGCCAAGCCACATATAGGTTCTGCGCTCATGTTGCGAAAGACTGCACAGATATACAGCAAAACTCCTTGGGGTGGGGCCTCCGTGTATTCTAGATGATTTCCCATCCACACTGCGAGGCTGTGTACTTGTGTCTCTGTGTCCCTGCCATCACGACACACTCTCTTACCTCCAAAGAGAATGCTATCATCGGGGGGCCATGGATCGACGTCGCTCCTGACAAACTCCTTGACAAGCTGAACAGTAGCCCTCGGCATCTTCTTTCACAAAAAGAGGGAAAAAGCAAAGAAAATGTAGCTTACATGCACTCAAACAAACATGCGCCCCCAGGCCGACTCAGAAGAAATCAGGTCATAGAATGACCATACGGCCAAGAAAAAGTAGCATCCATGCACCCCAAATATTGGTCGCGTAAAGTCATGACACAAAGATTATGTCTGACACAGAATCCTGACAAAAAGGATTTTCTAGACGCTTCAAAAAATATGAGCACACTAAGCGACAAGAAGCTTTTGTCAGACTAATAATGACTCCTAATAGGCGTAGAGCCCCACGTGTACGAGGCCACATGCATCCTAGAGTCCATACGTCTATGGCCTCATGCATCACAGACTCCATGGGTCCCATGTGTCACTACCATATTTTCTAGGAAATAGTATTTTAGTAATTTTATATTTAATTAAATATTGTGCATGATAAATAATTATTTGTGGTATTATTTAATTATTGTTAGATGTTAGTTATTTATTTTAGACTTGTGTTAGAGGACCTAACTAGTTTAGTTTAGACTCATAGACCAACATGTAATAATTGTTAAAATTTAGCCCATTTAGAAAGCCCATTGTTAAGGAGATAGATTAAATTAATTAAACCATTAGACTAGAAGCTTTCCTCCTTAATTATTTCTTCATGAGAGGCCCCAAGGGATATATTGGAAAATCATAGTAGCTTGAGGAAGGGGAAATGGGATCGGCCTATATAGAGAGGGGGAATAAATTTCTCTCTCCTCTTTTTATTTGGAAATTAGATATAGAAATTCTCTCAACCAAATTTCTTCATTTCCACTTCATTTACCTATCAAATTTTATCTCAATTCCTTACCAATTCACCATTGGAGACTAGTGGAGCAAGGATCTAGAAGGAGGAAGCAAGGATCTACAAAGAGTAGCAAGGATCTACAAGTTGGAGGCCAATTTTATCATATTTGGAGGTTGTATTGGGAATCCATCTCCTAATAGGTATAATTCTATTTTTTCCCTTAAATTAGATTTTAAAACAGAGATTTAACCATAGAAAATCAACCTATATGCATAGGCTACCCATAGAATTTAGTTTTGTGTTCATAGGAGGCCTATTGTAAAAGTTATGATATTTTTTGTATCAATTTTGGAGGAATTTCGAGATTCACATTTGTTGTGTGTGTCAATTCGTCCTATAGATCAATTTGGCATGTGCTTGTGTGTTTGGGGATAGTGTCGTATCCATAATTGGGTACGTGAAGGTCGTATCCCAACAATTTGGTGATACGTATTGATTTGGGGGATTTTTTTCCGACGCGGGACTTTGAGCATGTCATATTTTGACACGGACACGTAGATTTGTATTTGACTCTTCGTATTGTTCATAAATAATATATATGACTTGTTCGTGTCCTTCGGGGTACGTTTGTATGTGTGGTGGACTCGTGTCGCATGTATATATATATATATATATGTTATATATATAAATGTATATATATATATGTTATATATATATAAATGTATATATATATATGTTATATATATATAAATGCATTATATATATATATATATATAAGAGGAAGAGAACAGGAGCTTCAGCGATAGTGGAAAATGTCGTAACAGCTACCGTCACAGCAGCAGTGACACAGCAGCGGCAGCAGCAGGAGAAACAGCGACAGCAGCCGGCGACAGTTGCAGAAAATTATCGCTGAAACAACAACAGTATCAGCAGCATATCAGGAGCTTTAGCGACAGCTTTGGCGATAGTTGCAGAAAACTATCACTAAAATAGCAGTGTATCAGCATCAACAGCAGTCTTCAGGTACAGTAGGCAGGGTTTTAGCGACAGTTTGGCAGTTTTTCTATTATTAGATATATATATATATATATATATATATATATATATATATATATATATATATATATATATATATATATATATATATATATATATATAGTATTTAATATATATGTAAATATTTTCTAATATGCAAATAGTATTTATTGTGTACTATGTGTATAATAAATAGTATAATATGTATGTATATTACGGGTAGTTAGTATAAACAAGTTTGGGGTATTACCTTGTGATACCAAGGTAAGTACCAAGGTAATTGGGAATACCCAAGGTATTGGGTTTGGGTATCAAGATTATGGGTTTATGTTGTGATACCAAGTTGGTTCAAAACCAAGGTACCTATTGGATGTTTGTCTTTAAGATTTTATTTAATAATAATTGTTTGACTTATATAAGTGATATTTTACCTATGGATTTACGTATCCGAAGATACGGTATCCTAGTATTTTAAGATATGGGTTTTGTGATCTAGACTTTATTATTTGAACCTAATATTTTGTGTTAGACTTGTGCAACCTAGAAATAGGTAGTTGACCATAGTTTGACTATAGTTGACCATAGTTGACTTGTTGACCTAGAAGTTGACTAGTTTAACTTATTTTCTTTCTGGAACCTTGTATTGATCTTGTATTCCATATCTAGGTCTTCGAGGTACCGTATCAGACATCTGTGAGACTATTCACCTAGATTCAAGCGAGTACATTCTCTGATAGTTTCTTATTTATGGTATCCTCTATGTTCATTGTATCTAGTATAGATATCCATGTTTTCTTGACATGAAGGTTACACGAATTGGTATATCTGGATCTCGTCATGAGATGTTATTCCTGGTTATATGGTATATCTTGCGCAAACCTTGTTTCATTGATTATCTTATGCATATACAGACATTGATTCTCGGGGAGACTTGCTACCTTCCTAGAGAATCCCGTGCCATAGTGTACCATGGTTGGATCTATTATACTAGTCGGGGTGGGGAGTATGTAGTATAGATATGTGATCATACCCATCTTGTATCTTGTATAGTGTTAATCATACAACGCTTATATGATTAGCCAGGCCATAATCTTGTATCTTGTATCATGTTTTCAAGCCGATCATATGTTAAAGCTAGTACTCACACACATAGTCATTAGTATTCTTGTTCATTGGCATATTGCTCATTATTGTATTCATTCCAGTATTTCCTTATTGTATATATATCTCTTTACATCTATTGTGCATCTTGTATATTCACATCTATTTACTGTTATATAGTCTTTATCATTGATTAGAACTGCTTTTAGAGATGTACTCTGCTCCTTTCCTGACTGGATTCTTTTTTTAGATAACACTGAGCACCGGTACCCTACACATTATAGACTGCAGGATGTTGTGGGTTTAGAGTCCAGGAGGGAATTATCCCAACTGAGGTAGATGACCCGAGTTTTTGCTTCTTAGTATTTGTTGTACTGGATTTGTCTCTGGCTTATTTGTTAGTATTCCTTCAGACTCATTGATGTATTATTTTAGACTCATGAGTTGTATATGACTATTCTATTCTTTATCATATTCGTGCTCGTTTCATGTTAGATCTGTGATTGAGTATATTGTTATTATTGGTGGTTTATTATATTGATAGATAGATTACCCAGGCAGTGTTCTACCGTCGATTCTACGACGTAGGCTGGACATTGTTCCCGACTTGTACCCTTACACCAGGTGTGGGTCGTGACACATTTTTAGTGGTGGCCAATGCAGGTCTAGCTTCGCAAGTTATGCAATATCTTGGTAGTGCGATGATTTAGTTGTACTATTGTGAGCCTGCGATAGGATATAGGATATAGGCTGAGATACTCAATCACACCTAGGAAAAATTCTTTTGGTTCAACTATTCTCCTTTGATATTGATATCTGATCTTTTAATCTGCCCTTTCCTTAAGTGTCTTACATCATGTGCCAAATTGATTCCATTCCAGCTTTAGCATTGTTTGATAGTGGTGCTTCCCATAGTTTTGTGTCACGCCCCAGTCCCAAAATACCGAGGGACCGGACGCGTGATAATGGCCAGCAGTACGCACCGATGGACAAACCCAATTTAATGGATCCATCAGGGCATACTTAAGCTGTAAAATCAAGTCTACGACAATATGGCACAACTAATCTCATCCACACAAGATATAAAATATGATCCACAGAATAAATAAGGAATGTAAATCATCAGCTAGTCTCAACAAGTACTTCGGGGAACAACCCGATAAATATCTAGTACAATGGTTCAACCGACCAGAATATAAAAGACTGAAATAAATAAATAAATACTGAGCATGAAACAGGGATGCTCAGGCAAAGTCTTCAGCTAACACCTCGTCCTCGAGTGTCGGTCCAGCTCCTGCTCCGGTCCCGTATATCTCGGGATAAACCTCGTCTGCAAAATCTGGGGACAAAATCCGGATCCAGGTCCTCAGGGGACATAGCAAGGTACAAGAAAGCTCATGCCAATAAATAAATAAGCAGTGCAGCAATAATAAATAAATACAGCAATAGGGTAAATAGGTAACCATCTAAGTGCAATACAAGTGAGAGCATCACTAGTCTCAGGCTGAGCCACTACAAGCTCTGTGTCGGGGAGCCGGTAGCGGTAATAACCGATAATGTGTCTAGCTCTGCTCCGAGAGTCTACGACCTCACAATAGTAGAAGATATATATATAAACAGCCTGTAGCCTGTGTGTCTCTCCCCATTCAATAAAATCTCACGTCTCATGTCCATGACACGCAGGATCATAGCTAATGCAACCAGTCATACAATATCTAAGAATATAATATCCATGTCCAGTATCCTATACAGAATCACCACGAATATCTCGGGAAGATCCTGTTTCATGAATGGTGTCAAGTGTCTTGGGTCATGGTGTACTTGGTAAGACAAGTACGAGAATATAAAGTGTCACGAATGTCCATCTCTAGATGACAGTACCCAACATCGCGTACGATATTGGCACCCGACTGATAATCGGATGCTAAGTACGTCACACGGTCCTAGGTTAAGCATGCACAACAATATAATAAAGCAAGGAAAATATGTAACAATACTGTAGAGTTTGGCAAGGTACACTTGCCTGCGGTATGAATATCAAAAGCTATCCCTGTATCCGTGGATCCGGTGGGTACTCCTCCAAAAGCTGTAATAAATATCACCAACAGTCTTAGAAGATATCAAACTGCTAGAAATGCCTGTCCTTACGTCCAATTTGGACACAGGGGCAAAAAGGTCATTTCCGGGCCAAAGCGGGTTTCACATGTGGGCCACTTTGTACCAAAAAGTGTGCCAGGGTCAAAGGTCTCCAAATTCCTCAAACTTAGTGTCTACAAGTCAGGAACGATGATACGAACCCAACGGAACTTTCGGAATTGGATTTCGATGAGCCGATCACCAAAATCGCCCGTCAAGTGGAACTTGTGGGGCCTACGATACGCGGATTTTATCAACGTTCTCAGAATCGAACCAAACTTGGGTCACAGGACCAACGTATTGCTACGAGTCCGTTGGCGCAAGTTTTGTCTCGATCCGACGTGTGTACACAAAGTTGCAGCGTATTCCAGAAAAGTCGGATACGGGGTGTTGTCGGCGGATACGCGTTGATTCCGGGGTGCAAGGACCTCCGAATCGACTTCTGCGAAATCCCACACGACCGTATCAACGTCGCGCACGGTTCGGCAAAGACCGCGTACGACCAAGTCATCCCGTTTGGCAGGACGCACTCAGTTCCGGGGTGAAATGTGGCATTATTTTTTCTGTTTTTGGATCGCGGTGTACGATCACCACAGGATGCGATGCACCGAACGAGTTGTACGGGCACCGAGGGGTTTATACAGTCTACGTATAGCAACTGACGGAATTGAAAACGGAGTTGCGAGGTGAGGGAAATCGGTACCTGAACAGGGCTCCGTGAATCTGTTTTCACGTATCCGAGAGTCCAATATGTGTCCTGGACACATATTCTAATTTGGGCAGTGCTATGCCGTGTCCGAGTTATGCTTCAGGCGGCCAGCGGCGGGCTTCGCCGGAGGGGCCGGGATCGGGGTTGGCAAGGTCGGGCTAGGGCGGCGGCGCCGGAGGCTGACCGAAGTCGACGGGGAGACATCGAGGGCTGCCTGGAAGAGGGAGGGGAGCCGCGCTCGATGGGGCAGCGGTCGGCGGGCTGCTGACTCGCCGAAGGGGTGATCGGGGATGGTCGACGAGGCAGTCGTACGGCGTCCCGGGGAGTCGAGCGGCTGGACGGGGTGGCTGCTATCGGGGTAAGTCGACGGTGGCGGCATCGACTCGGTCAGGCGGAGGTGGGGGTCTGGCTCGGCGTGGATGGGCAGAACGCAGCGGCGGCGACTGTCGTCGAGCGAGCGGCTGGGTCGATCACGGGGCGGCAGCTGATTCTAGGGTTTCGGATTAGCCCGCACGTCGAGGCAGGGGAGGTTTAATACTGCTACAGGGAATCCGGTGGTTAGGGTTCTCCAATGGGTTCGGGTCGGGTTTGCTTGGTTCGGTTTGGTTTAGCAACCCAATAGCTTTTAGAGCTCAAAACGTTACTCCGGAGTCCAATAAATTCACCGAAAAATATCATGCGTCCGGTTTTCCATGTTGCACCATAAAATCTTATTTTCATAATATTTTAACACCAATAAACTGTATTAAAAAATACTTAACTCCCAATTACCTTGATTCGTCTTCCAGAAATACCGAAAAATTTATTAAAAATTATTCTGAAAAAAATAGGGTGTTTACAATCTTCCCTCCTTAAAAGGATTGCGTCCTCGCAATCAAAGAATAAGCTACTAAAGAAGGAATTATGGAATTACAAGGTTGCTTAGTTTACCACTGCCTCCTCAAACAAGTGGGGGTAACGCTGGCGCATACTATCTTCTCGTTCCCAAGTCGATTCGCCCGGAGAATGATGTTTCCATGCTACACGAACCAGTCTGATTGTCTGTCCCTGCAATGTCTTCTCACTGACGTCGAGGATGCCCACTGGTTGTTCTTCATATCTCAAGCTTGGGCCTACTGCGATCTCTGAATGATCGACTACGTGACTTGGGTCGGTCACGTACCTTCGCAGGTGTGAGACGTGGAATACGTCATGCACTCCCTCTAAGGATGGAGGTAATGCAAGACGATAAGCCACCTCACCAATGCGCTCTAGAATGTCAAATGGCCCAATATACCGTGGGCTCAACTTGCCTCTGCTCCCGAATCTGATAGTACCACGAGTGGGCAAAATTCTCAAGAACACGTGCTCTCCTTCGTTAAACTCTAGGGGATGTCTGTGTGTATCTGCCCAATGCTTCTGTCTGTCCTGAGCTGCTCGTAGATGATTCTGAATCTGTTTCACCTTTTCTACTGTCTGCGTTATCAATTCTGGACCCAGTATTTAACGTTCACCAACGTCACTCCAACATATAGGCGATCTGCATTCCTTCCGTATAATGTCTCGAATGGTACCATCTGAATGCTGGCCTGATAACTGTTATTGTAGGAGAACTCCACTAAGAGCAGATGATCTTCCCAAGATCCTCCAAAGTCTAGCATACATGATCGCAACATATCCTCCAAGATCTGAATGGTGCGCTCCGATTGGCCATCTGTCTGCGGGTGGTAGGCTGTACTGAATTTGAGTCTGGTGCCCAGACTCTCTTGCATGCTTTGCCAGAAATGAGATATAAATCTCGAATCTCGATCCGATATAATACTAACCGGCACTCCATATAATTTGACGATTTGTCGCATATACATGTCGGCTAGTACCTCTGTGGACTGTCCAACTCTAAATGGCAAGAAGTGTGCCGATTTAGTGAGTCGATCCACTATAACCCATACTGCGTCTCTTCCGCTGGGGCTCCTCAGAAATCCGGTGACAAAATCCATCGTGATATGCTCCCACTTCCATTCTGGTATAGGCAGCGGCTGTAACATTCCTGCAGTCCTCTGATGCTCGGCTTTTACTTGCTGACATACTAAACATTTGGCCACAAATCTTGCAATCTCCCTTTTCATTCCGTGCCACCAGTAATACTGTCTCAAGTCTCGGTACATCTTGGTTCCTCCTGGGTGAACAGAGTACATAGAGCTATGTGCTTCCGTCATTAACTCCTGTCTCAATTCTCCATTTGGAATATACAGGCGATTTCCAAACCTCAATGTCCCGTCTTCGTGTATGCAAAGTCCTGTCTGCATACCTGCTTCTGTCCTTTCTTTCAGTCTTCAAAATCTAGCATCGGTGGGCAACGCCTCTTTAATCTTCTCCACGAGTGATGACTTGACTTCGAGGTTAGCCATCAAGCCATTCTGTCCTGGTAAGATAACCTCTATCTGAAGCTCCTGTAGATCTTTCAATAACTCGGGCTGCATCGTCAAGAAATAAGCCGTAGGCTTCCTGCTCAGTGCGTCTGCTACAACATTCGCCTTTCCCGGATGATACTGCAGATCTATGTCAAAATCTACCATCAATTCCAGCCAACACCTCTGCCTCATGTTCAGCTCCTTCTGAGTATATACATACTTCAGACTTTTGTGATCTGTAAAGATGTCTACTTTCTCACCATAAAGGTAGTGTCTCCAAATCTTCAATGCAAATATAACTGCTGCTAACTCCAGATCGTGTGTTGGATAGTTCTTCTCGTGGACCTTCAACTGTCTTGATGCATAAGCAATGACTTTGCCATGTTGCATCAAAACACATCCTAATCCACTGCCTGATGCATCACTATAAACAACAAAACCTCCTGACCCTGAAGGAAGAGTCAAGACAGGTACTGTTGTTAATCTTCTCTTCAATTCTTCGAAGGCCTTTTGGCAGTCTTCTGTCCATATAAACTCCTGGTCTTTACGTGTCAGCTTCGTCATCGGTTCTGCAATCCTCGAGAAATTTTCTACAAACCTTCAGTAATATCCCGCAAGTCCGAGAAAACTTCTCACCTCTGCAACTGAGGTGGGTGTAGGCCAAGTCTCTATTGCCGCAACTTTCTCTGGATCAACTGAAAGTCCTTCCCCTGATATGATATGTCCCAAGAAAGGCACTTTGTCCATACAAAACTCACACTTACTGAGTTTGGCATATAACTTCTCATGTCTCAAGGTCTCTAACACGATTCTGAGATGCTCCTCGTGCTCTTCATGGTTCTTGGAATATATGAGAATGTGATCAATGAACACCACTACGAATTTATCCAAGAACTGATGAAAGACTATGTTCATTAAACTCATAAATACTGCTGGCGCGTTGGTTAAACCAAACGGCATCACCAAGAACTCATAATGTCCATACTTGGTCCTGAAAGCTGTCTTCGGGATGTCTTCCTTCCTTACTTTGATCTGATGGTAGCCGGATCGAAGGTCAATCTTTGAGAATACCCTTGCGCCACTCAATTGATCAAATAGATCATCAATGCGTGGTAAGGGATACCTGTTCTTGATGGTCACAGCATTTAGTGCCCGGTAGTCAATGCATAACCGTACTGTTCCATCCTTCTTTGGCACAAATAATATGGGTGCTCCCCAAGGTGAAATACTGGGCCGAATGAAACCCTTCTCCAGAAGGTCGTCGACATGTTCCTTCAACTCCACTAACTCCTTAGGTGCCAGCCGATATACTGATGAAGTGATAGGCTCTGCTCCTGGAGTTAAGTCTATTGTGAATTCTATTTCCCGATCAGGTGGTAAACCTGGAAGATCATCAGGAAATACATCCATAAATTCTGATATAACTCTTGGGTAACCTGTCTCTCCTTCTACAGATAGTACCCTAAGAGTAGGCTGAACTCCTTGCTCTACTGCTCCTCGAAGAAACTCAAATTCTGGATGTCCAGGCGGTCTAAATATAACCCGCCCAAGTCGGCAATCAAGAGTCGCATGGTACTGACTTAACCAGTCCATACCAATTACGACATCATAGTCAGGCATGGAAAAGATTAGGAATTGAGCTCGCATCTCTCTTCCACAAACTACTACAGAACATGATCTATAGACGTCACTAACCGGAATAATTCTACCTCCCGTAAGAATCCTCTTCATCTTCGGAAGGGGTGCGGTAGCTACTCTATGGGTGGCTAGAAAGCTAGCTGCTATAAACGAATACGATGCTCCAGAATCAAATAATGCTACAGCTGGTAATGAAGCTACTAAAATAGTACCTGCGATGACCTCGCCTGCTGTAGCCTCCTCCTCAATAGCTAATGTGAATGCCTGGCCTCGTCCCTGAGCTGGACCTCTCTGCTGCTGAGCCTGCTAAAATAGAGCTGCCTGTGGTGCCAGGGGTGGTCTCTGCTGATTTCCTCCTGGGGCTGGGGGCCTGACGCCTCCAACTCCTGTCTGCTGTGCTCCTACTGCTGGATAAACTGGTCGTGGAGCAGGTAAAGCTAGTCTCGGTGCTCCGTCTCTGCGTTCAGAACAGTCCCTGAAAAAGTGCTGGTTGGATCCGCAGCTCAGACATAGTCCCAACTTACGTCTGCATTCTCTCTCAATGTGTCCCATCTTACCGCAGTGGTGACAAGTAGGGAGAGATATGGCCCTGTGTGCTGCTTTATCTGGCATACTCCTCTGGAATCGTTTTGCAGAATCTCCTGGTGCTGTCTTGGGTGGTGCGGATGTGTTTGGCCTCTTCAGATTCGATTCCCTTCTAGTGACACGCTCCATGCGTCGTACTGCTGCAAGGACATCGGTATAAGATGTAGGTACGACCGATCCAATCAATCTCTGGAGCTCGAACTTCAGTCCGTCAAAGAACTTCTCAGCTTTCTCTTCCTCTGTCGCAATCAAGGTCGGGGCAAAGCGACTGAGGCGAATAAATTTCGCATTGTATTCTTCCACTGTCATATTGCCTTGGATAAGGCGGTTGAATCTGTCTCTGAGCTCTGACCGTGCAACTGCTGGAATGTACATCTCTTGGAAGAGTCTGGAGAACTCTTCCCATGTGACTCGGTCCTGTCCGAGCCTCCTTTTTTCTGCTAGCCACCAGTGATGCGCATTATCAGTTAACTGCATTCTGACTGCAGTCATCCACTTTTCTCTCGAAAGTTCAGCAGCTTCCAACTGATGCTGAATGTTAGTGAGCCATTCATGAACTTCGGTTGGCCCCTCTTTACCAGAAAATGTACGAGGCTTGAGATAACGGAAGTCGGTGATAGATCCCGTCGCTGTTCGCCTCGCTGGTGGATTTGCCTGCTCCAATGCGGAAACCAGGCTGGTCCTCAGATACTCTGCCTCCTGTCGGTGGGCCTCTTGCTGAATTTGCTGCTGGGCTTGCATCATGGCATACATCATCTGGAACATCTGTTGCCCGTCCATGGCTTATCCTGGCGGGAAAACTGGCATCTGTGGAGTGAACTGTGGTGGAGGTGGAATGTCATCTCTTCGAAACCTTGGATTAGGCTGTCCGGTTTGATCGCTCTACGATGCTTGTCCTCCATTTTTTGGAGTCACTCCGTCTCCATAAGTAACCACAGCATCATGTGGTGTATCCAAAGGAATCTCGTCTCCGTTCCTGGGATCCATTACTCTGCAATCAAAAGATAAACTGTAAGAACGCTCAGAGGAATCAATACAGGATGCAGTTCAAGTGACAATTTCGAGTTTGATATAGAGTTCAACAATGGGTTAAATAATGGATGAGATCCTAGAACTTATCCTATCCTCAGGGCAGACTGGTTCGGTCCCTAAGTTGAAACCGAATAATTTAGTCGTCGACCTGCATGGGCCACCACAAAAACCATGTCACGCCCCAGTCCCAAAATACCGAGGGACCGGACGCGTGATAATGGCCAGCAGTACGCACCGATGGACAAACCCAATTTAATGGATCCATCAGGGCATACTTAAGCTGTAAAATCAAATCTATGACAACATGGCACAACTAATCTCATCCACACAAGATATAAAATATGATCCACAGAATAAATAAGAAATGTAAATCATCAGCTAGTCTCAACAAGTACTTCGGGGAACAACCCGATAAATATCTAGTACAATGGTTCAACCGACCAGAATATAAAAGACTAATAAATAAATAAATACTGAGCATGAAACAGGGATGCTCAGGCAAAGTCTTCAGCTAATATCTCGTCCTCGGGTGTCGGTCCAGCTCCTGCTCCGGTCCCGTATATCTAGGAATAAACCTCGTCTGCAAAATCTGGGGACAAAATCCGGATCCAGGTCCTCAGGGGACATAGCAAGGTACAAGAAAGCTCATGCCAATAAATAAATAAGCAGTGCAGCAATAATAAATAAATACAGCAATAGGGTAAATAGGTAACCATCTAAGTGCAATGCAAGTGAGAGCATCACTAGTCTCAGGCTGAGCCACTACAAGCTCTGTGTCGGGGAGCCGGGTAGCGGTAATAACCGGTAATGTGTCTAGCTCTGCTCCAGAGTCTACGACCTCACAATAGTAGAAGATATATATATATAAACAGCCTGTAGCCTGTGTGTCTCTCCCCACCCAATGAAATCTCACGTCTCATGTCCATGACACGCAGGATCATAGCTAATACAACCAGTCATACAATATCTAAGAATATAATATCCATGTCCAGTATCCTATATAGAATCACCACAAATATCTCGGGAAGATCCTGTTTCATGAATGGTGTCAAGTGTCCTGGGTCATGATGTACTTGGTAAGACAAGTACGAGAATATAAAGTGTCACGAATGTCCATCTCTAGATGACAGTACCCAACATCGCGTACGGTGTTGGCACCCGACTAATAATCGGACGCTAAGTACGTCACACGGTCCTAGGTTAAGTATGCACAGCAATATAATAAAGCAAGGAAAATATGTAACAATACTGCAGAGTTTGGCAAGGTACACTTGCCTGCGGTATGAATATCAAAAGCTATCCCTGTATCCGTGGATCCGGTGGGTACTCCTCCAAAAGCTGTAATAAACATCACCAACAGTCTTAGAAGATATCAAACTGCTAGAAATGCCTGTCCTTACGTCCAATTTGGACACAGGGACAAAAAGGTCATTTTCGGGCCAAAGCGGGTTCCACATGTGGGCCACTTTGTACCGAAAAGCGTGCCAGGGTCAAAGGTCTCTAAATTCCTCAAACTCAGTGTCTACAAGTCAGGAACGATGATACGAACCCAACGGAACTTCCAGAATTAGATTCCGATGAGCCGATCACCAAAATTGCCCGTCAAGTGGAACTTATGGGGCCCACGATACGCGATTTTATCAATGTTCTCAGAATCGAACCAAACTTGGGTCACAGGACCAACGTATTGCTACGAGTCCGTTGGTGTAAGTTTTGTCTCGATTCGACATGTGTACACAAAGTTGCAGCGTGTTCCAGAAAAGTCGGATACGGGGTGTTGTCGGCGGATATGCGTTGATTCCGGGGTGCACGGACCTCCGAATCGACTTCTGCGAAATCCCACACGACCGTATCAACGTCGCGCACGGTTCGATAAAGACCGCGTGCGACCAAGTTGTCCCGTTTGGAGGGGCGCACTCAGTTCCGGGGTAAAACGGGGCATTATTTTTCCTGTTTTTGGATCGCGGTGTGCGATCACCACAGGACGCGATGCACCGAACGAGTTGTACGGGCACCGAGGGGTTTATACAGTCTACGCATAGCAACTGACAGAATTGAAAACAGAGTTGCGAGGTGAGGGAAATCGGTACCTGAACAGGGCTCCGTGAATCTGTTTTCACGTGTCCGAGAGTCCAATATGTGTCCTGGACACAGATTCCAATTTGGGCAGTGCTATGCCGTGTCCGAGTTATGCTTCGGGCGGCCAGCGGCGGGCTTCGCCGGAGGGGCCGGGATCGGGGTTGGCAAGGTCGGGCTAGGGCGGAGCGCCGGAGGCTGACCGAAGTCGACGGGGAGACGTCGAGGGCTGCCTGGAAGAGGGAGGGGAGCCGCGCTCGATGGGGCAGCGGTCGGCGGGCTGCTGACTCGCCGAAGGGGTGATCGGGGATGGTCGACGAGGCGGTCGTGCGGCGTCCCGGGGAGTCGAGCGGCTGGACGGGGTGGCTGCTGTCGGGGTAAGTCGACGGCGGCGGCGTCGACTCGGTCAGGCGGAGGTGGGGGTCTGGCTAGGCGGGGATGGGCAAAACACAGCGGCGGCGACTGTCGTCGAGCGAGCGGCTGGGTCGATCATGGGGCGGCGGCTGATTCTAGGGTTTCGGATTGGCCCGCACGTCGAGGCAGGGGGGTTTAATACTGCTACAGGGAATCCGGTGGTTAGGGTTCTCCAATGGGTTCGGGTCGGGTTTGCTTGGTTCGGTTTGGTTTAGCAACCCAATAGCTTTTAGAGCTCAAAACATTACTCCGGAGTCCAATAAATTCACCGAAAAATACCATGCATCCGGTTTTCCATGTTGCACCATAAAATCTTATTTCCATAATATTTTAACACCAATAAACTGTATTAAAAATACTTGACTCCCAATTACCTTGATTCGTCTTCCAGAAATACCGAAAAATTTATTAAAAATTATTCTGAAAAAATAGGGTGTTTACATTTTGTATCTTTTTTTTTGCTCTGAAGCATGGTTTGGTAGCTGAGTCTTTGCTTAGGACTTGCAAGATCATGACCGGAGGAGACATTATCCTGGTTAATGATATTTACAAGGATCGGAGAGTTACTCTGGGAGGCCGAGAGTTAAGTGCGTGTCTACATGTAATGCCACTTCCGAGCTATGATATTGTACTCGGGATAGATTGGTTGAGTAGGCACTGTGCTAGCATAGATTGTAGAGGAGATAGAGTTTTGTTTGGTCTGCCAGGAGAGCCAGAGTTCAAATTTGCTAGATGAGCTACGGAGAAGGAAGAAGGCATTATTTGTGGAGCTATGGTAGAAGACAAGGAGTTGCCGCATCCGTTGATAGCAGAGTTCTTGGATGTGTTTCCTAAGGAATTGCCAGGGTTACCGCCAGATCGAGATATTGAATTCTCTATAGACTTGGTGCCAGGAGCAGAACCAATTTTGCAGCATGTCTATAGAGTAAACAACAACGAGCTGGTCGAGCTGAAGAAGCAGTTGGACGAATTATAGGATAAAAGGTTTATCAGATCGAGTTCTTTATCGTGGGGAGCCCCGGTATTGTTTGTACCGAAGAAGGATGGATCGCTACGTATGTGCATTGATTACAGGGCTTTGAATAATCTCACTATCAAGAATAAGTACCATTTGCCACGGATTGATGATCTGTTCGATCAGTTGAGTGGTGCCAAGGTATTTTCTAAGATATATTTGAGATCAGGCTACTATCAGGTGAAGGAGAAGCTGGTAGATATACCAAAGACTGCTTTTAGAACTCGGTATGGTCAGTACGAGTTTATGGTGATGCCGTTTGGGTTGACTAATGCACCAGCGGTATTTATGAACTTGATGAATAGGTATTCCATCAGTACCTTGACAAGTTTATGGTGGTGTTCATCGACGACATACTCATATACTCGAAGACACCAGAGGAGCATGAGGAGCATTTGAGGATTATGTTGGATGTACTGAGAAAGAAGAAGCTATATGGGAAGTTGTCCAAGTATGAGTTTTCCTGGACAAGGTAGAGTTTTTGGGGCATGTTGTGACTGGTGATGGTATCTCAGTAGACCCGAAGAAGATCGCAGCAGTAGAATCTTGGAAGACCCCGAGTTCGGTAGCAGAGATCAGGAGTTTCTTGGGATTGGCAGGCTACTACAGAAAGTTTGTGCAAGATTTTTTGAGGATTGTCGAGCCGATGACCAGACTCGCCAGGAAGGATGTAGAGTTTGTTTGGACAGAGTATTGCCACATTTCTTTTGAGGAATTGAAGAGGAGGTTGATGTCTGCTCCTATTTTGACGTTGCCATCAGGGTCTGGAGGTTTCACTATTTATAGTGATGCATCGGAGAAAGGTTTGGGTTGTGTTCTTTAGCAGAATAGGAAAGTGATTGCCTATGTATCCAGGCAATTGCGTCCTCATAAAAAGAACTATCCTACCATGATTTGGAGTTGGCAGCAGTCATCTTCGCCCTGAAGTTGTGGAAATATTATTTTTACGGAGAGCGTGTGGAGATCTTCACAGACCACAAGAGCTTGAAGTATATTTTCACGCAGAAGGAGTTGAACATGAGGCAGCATCGATGGTTAGAACTGATGAAGGATTTTGATATATCTTTGTAATATCATCCTGGGAAAGCTAATATAGTTGCCGATACTTTGAGTAGGTATCCGGTAGCTATGTTCTTGACGCAGGATGAATATTTGTTGGAGGACTTGGAGAGCTTAGGCATTGAGGTGATAGTTACTGGTTGTGCTATGCAGATATGGAAATTGTAGATACACTCAGATTTTATGGACAGGATCAAGGCAACAAGTATGAGGATGTATCTCTGAGGAGCATCAGAGCTCAGGTGAGAGCAGGATTGGAGGATGATTTCACCATTGCTGAGGATGGATCCTTGAGGCATGGAGTTAGATTGTGTATGCCTAGTGGGGAGCTGTGTGAGGAGGTGTTGCAGGAAGCGCATCTATCAGTATTCCATGCATCTAGGTACCAACAAGATGTATCAGGATATGCGATAGAGTGTGTGGTGGTATGGCATGAAGAGGAAAGTGGCACAGTTTGTATCCAGATGCTTAGGGTGCCAGCAGGTGAAAGCCGAGAGGCAGAGGCCAGGAGGTTTACTTCAGCCATTACCCATTCCAGAGTGGAAGTGGGAGCACATTACTATGGATTTTGTGTCCGGACTTCCACGATATCCAGGAGGAAAAGACGCGATTTAGGTGATCGTTGATAGGTTGACCAAGTCGGCCCATTTTTTGCCTTTCAAGGTGGGTTTGTCTACGAAGAAGTTGGCAGAGATTTATGTGAGGCAGATCATTAGGATACATGGAGTTTTCGTCAGCATAGTCTTGGATCGGGATAGTCATTTCACTTTTTAT